>CM042871.1:18507587-18764223 GCA_023658055.1 Thaleichthys pacificus | reverse complement strand
ACTTCATTAAAGCTAACTCAGTTGTGAATCTGACACTACCATGCATAGACTCCAAGTAGCTAGCTACTGTGGTAAACCTGTGTTGTTTTGCAGTGGTTTACACAGTCTCGCTAAACAGATGATCGGAGTGTTGTTATGGGCTCAAATAAACACTCATTGCTATGTTTTACAACCGGAGGATTGACCGGAAGACTAGAAACCGTTCTGTCCGAAAAAATAAAAAGATTGCCGTTGACTGGTTTCGAACCTACAACCCTTCGTTTACCAGCACAGCATATTATCCAATTGAGCCATTCTCAGATCTTGACTTTCCGATGTTCAGTAACTGGATAAAAAAATGAGACGTTTCTCCAATGGCAAGCATTGTCAGATTTGGTTAAAGTTCAAACAGCTGTAATTTAGTCCTATTTGGGACAACGGGATGACTGGGTTGCTGCTGTAAATAATAGCTTACTCGTAGTGCTTTAAAAAGGTTGTTTGGGGTGCCATAACTTGTCATGGAAGGGAATTTCAAATCATGCCTAGCATCAGTGGCGATTTGTCCTGGTTTAGGTTACTGAAATGAATTTGTGCAACAGGCAAGGAATCCACCTGAACAATCAATATACTTCATTAAAGCTAACTCAGTTGTGAATCTGACACTACCATGCATAGACTCCAAGTAGCTAGCTACTGTGTTGTTTTGCAGTGGTTTACACAGTCTCGCTAAACAGATGATCGGAGTGTTGTTATGGGCTCAAATAAACACTCATTGCTATGTTTTACAACCGGAGGATAGACCGGAAGACTAGAAACCGTTCTGTCCAAAACAATTTTTTTTTGCCTTTGACTGGTTTTGAACCTACAACCCTACGTTTACCAGCACAACATCTCATCCAATTGAGCCATTCTCAGATCTGGACTTTGCCATGTTCAGTAACTGGATAATAAAATAAGGCAAGGATTGTCAGATTTGGTCCAAGCTCAAACAGCTGTAATTAAGTCATATTTTCACATATCAAGGTGAAACTTTGCAGGGTACTTCAGGGGGTGTCACCTTAAAGCCTATTAGTTTTGAAAAACCATCATTCAAAATGACATTTGATTTAGTGACACAAACATATTGAGGCAATGTGGACATTTACATAAATACACCCCTTTCAGCCATTTTGTTTTTGATTCAACTGTCTTAAGTAACGTTTTTAAATACATCAATGATACATATCTGTACAAAATTCCAAGTCAATTTGAATTTTGGTTTAAGAGAAGAGGGATTTTGAAGGTTTTCCCAAATTATCACTGTACAGGAAAATCCATCATGGTGGACCTTATGGGTCCTTGAGACTTTTTTGTTCCTCGTGAAAATGAGGCATGCACAACAAGTTTCAGAAGAATTGGAGCAATGGGGTGGAAATGCCATCACTTTGAAAAGTGGACATTTGGGCGTGGCCTGTGGCGCCCCCTATTGTCTGATGTGGGCCAGTCTGTGTTTGGGCGGTATTTGTGGCATGTTGTATCAATATGCCAAATTTCAAAACTTTTTACCAATGTGTTCATGAGATAAATTACAAGAATAATAATAATAATAATACCAACAATTCCAATAGGGTTCCTCCTGACGGAGGAATCCTAATAATACCAACAATTCCAATAGGGTTCCTCCTGACGGAGGAATCCTAATAATAATACCAACAATTCCAATAGGTTTCCTCCTGACGGAGGAATCCTAATAATGCTGCCTCTGTCTGATGATATCTGCAAAGTGTTTGTGTGTTGATGAAGAAAGTGTTTTGTCCGTTTCTTCATAAACGGAGTGACTAAGTTCAGTTGAGTTCTGGATTTTAATACGTATTTATCAATCTGCAGATTGGGAGAGAAAACCAGACCTCTGACAATAAATGACAACACAGCACCAGGCTTAGGTCTCAATCATGTCTCTCTCCGTTGGGAAAGCCGGAGGACCATTTATAGGGCACAAGAATGTAAACATAGATAGTGACAGTCAGGCAGTAATGACGTTACAACAGTCTCAGAGAAAGAGATTCACTGCTCCCAACACATAACAACTCTCAGACTAGAGAGATCATAGTTGGAGCTCTACTTGTAGTCATGACAAGGGGCGTTTACCCAGTACTTTCTCCTGACCCCGAACATCTATTAACCCTGACACATAGACACAATCTACTCTTATTAATAGCAAGCTTACATGAGAACGTACTAACTAGTATCCAATGACTAGTTCTATTGATTAGTGAATAATGTAAGCACACAGGAAATCCCAATTTCTTCCACAGTGTATAACTGTGTTTATGAGTGAGTGATGGTGTGTGTATAACTGTGTTTATGAGTGAGTGATGGTGTGTGTATAACTGTGTTTATGAGTGAGTGATGGTGTGTGTATAACTGTGTTTATGAGTGGGGGTCAGATGGCTGAGCGGTTAGGGAGTCGGACTAGTAATCTGAAGGTTGCCAGTTCGATTCCCGGCCGTGACAAATGACGTTGTGTCCTTGGGACAAGGCACTTCACCCTACTTGCCTCGGGGGGGAATGTCCCTGTACTTACTGTGAGTCGCTCTGGATAAGAGCGTCTGCTAAAATGACTAAATGTAAATGAGTGAGTGATGGTGTGTGTAACCTCAGGCTTTGTTGTCGTTCTACATTCCTCGCCATCGGATCCGTGTCTTTTCCTTTCGCACTGTTTTCATCATGACGTCATTTTTTCTGATTGGCTGGCTGGCTGTCTTGTCAGTCTGGCACTGTCTGTCTGTCTGTCTGTTTTGTAATCACTTATTTTAATTTCCTCAGATGTGTGCGTTTCTCTGGTCGTTATGTTACTTTCACTAGCCACCAAGACTACACACACACACACGACTACACACACACACGCAAGACTACACGCACACACAGTAGACGAAGTGTATGGATGAGTTTAGATCTCAGTAGGGGGTATCTCCAGATGTTGGCAACGACAGGGTCGGCATTGCTCCCAAGAAATGACTTTTTGGTTCGGAGTCAGATAACTATGTAAACATTCTCCTTTCAAATCATTTATTTGGTTTTCATCCAAAGTAACAAGAACAAAGAGAACCATATCTGTATCCGTCACCACCTCTTCCTGTGAATTTGTGACTTTTAACACATTAGCCAGTCCCAGATATAGATCTATTGTCTGTGGAATCCAGTTTTTCTTGTCAGGTGAGTCATAGAGCGCAAGGGTGCAGGCGAGAGGAAGGTTGGAAAGGGAGGGATGAAAAGAGGCAGAGAGGCAAAGAGCAACATACCTAGAGAAGGTGAAACAGTAGAAACCAAAGATGATTGTGTGAATCAAGATGGATCTAAGGAAGCTCAGGTGCGTAAATGATGTTCTGGTGATTCCTGTCACAGAAGTAGTTTTCACTGTGACTTGTGCTTGCTGGATTGGGTCAGACAGATTTATTTAAATGCAAGGCAGGGCTCATGTTTGCTTAATGTTTCATGGTCGGTATACTGATCTAAGAGCGGTCCTTGTTTATGGTGACGGGGGACCTGGTGTGCTTGTTGTTTGGTGAACACGGCCCCTGAACTGCAAACAGCCTCTGTTTGTCTGTGGACGTTCTGTAACACCTCACACACAGCAACACGTTTTTATTGAAGATACTTCAGTACCTAGAGTCCTGAATTTCATCTGAATGTAAAACATTGGAGTGTGATGTGTATTTGTTATGAGGGCACTTGCGTTACTGGGGGCACGTAACCGTGGCATGTAGCGTTAGGGTAATAACTGAATACAGTGTGTGTGTGTGTTTACGTTCAACATTTGTCTTTTAGCGCTCGTCCTTAAAGGAAAAATAGTTTGTCTTCATGAACTGAACATGTTGTGCTCCGGATGTGTCG
The DNA here is from genome assembly GCA_023658055.1 of Thaleichthys pacificus. Lineage (NCBI taxonomy): Eukaryota > Metazoa > Chordata > Actinopteri > Osmeriformes > Osmeridae > Thaleichthys > Thaleichthys pacificus. Next base: position 18,760,371 of record CM042871.1, on the reverse strand, counting down.
AGAAAAAAAAAATTCTTGGTAACTAAGACAACTGCTGTTGTGTGAGTGAATGTGTGCAAATGAGGTAGTTTGTAACTTTACATCCTGTTACAAAAAATCTTGAGCTTGGAGCATGAGAACTGCTGACTTGTTCACTTTTTCCAAACACTAGGCTATTTCTTCTGCCACTGCTGTTGCTATTGTCATTATCATAACTACCTAGCTGCCTACCTTTCAAAAACACAATATCCTGTGGTACATTTTAATAAGAACTAACCTGTTCTAAAATGCATTAATGTGAAGATAAGTTCCTTAGTCTTCCTCAAGATTCCCCTGTTTCAGTTCTTCCTTCTCGGTTGATTAATCTTAAAATAGAGCACTTCCTGTTGTCTTCGTGCCCAGACGCCATGTCTTCCTCGTTTGCTTGGCGCCACAATGATTGGTGCGTTTTTTGGTTTTGTATCTCTGAAGTCTTTCTATAAAAACAACAAGTGTAAACAACGGAGGAGATGGCCTGTCTCAAGAGGACGCTGCGGAACAGTGGAAAGATGGGGAAGAGCGCGAGAGGGAGGGGGATTCGTTAAATGGAGGGACCACAGCTGCAGATACCGCGACCAACCAGCTGGGGGCAGTAGAATCACGCACATTTAACACTTTGAACTATCAGGTTAGTATCTAATGGAAAATAAACTTTGCTTTCAACTGTCAGGCATGGCTCACAGGCCTCATGTTATCCTAGACACCTGTGAGACATGCAGATGATGGTTAGGGTAATAGCTGAAAGTAAAGCTTGAATTTCTATTCAAGCGTTCTATTAAAGAGCAACTGATTTTTGTTTTCTTTTAGAGAAGAACCCTGCAGAAAGTTGTGACAGACTATGCCACAATGAGTAAGGGACCGTCTCCATGTGTAAAATCGCGGACAGCACTGAAACAGGTTCTGTTTAACCAGGGAGCGCCAGAGAAGTGGTCATCGCCTGAGGTAGGCTACTTGACTCGGACGCCATCCTCCGTCTGCGCATGCGAATGCAGATGGACACGCACACCCGACAAAGCAGAAAGTGATACGTGATAATGGTTTGATTCAAACTTTGTACCTCCCCCTCAGGAACGGGGTCAGCTGGACTTGTTGAAGCAGCTCCTGGAAATCTTCCCCGTTCCCCTGTGCCTTAGGTGGAGCTGGGGGAGGGGGCCAGGGGGCCACCCTAGAGAACAGCTGGACAGAAATAGTGCGCTCTCACACGGTAATTTACCATGCGAAAAACATCTCGAGTCAGAACAATACATAGGCGTGAGCCACACCCTGATTCTACAGTCCTCTGTCACTCGTCTCACTCACACCTTCCACTTCTGTTTTTGCTTCTCGTTTCTCTCTTTCTCCTTGGATCTCCCCCCTCTCTATTTCTCTGTCTCACACTATATTCCTCTCCTCATTTTCAGACGATGTGTAAGACGCAGAAACACCAGCAGGAGGCGCTGTGGGAGTTTGTCCACACTGAGCTCACCTACATCAACAAGCTCACCATCGTCACAGACGTAAGATTGAGACATCCCCCCCCCCCCCCCCCTGGCAGATTTGGTAGCAAGCATTTGAGTTGGCAGCCAGTGGTTGCCACCAAGTCTCACGCCAAGGTTTTTGGAAAAGTTGGCAGCCCTGCAACTAAAGTAAAAAAAAACTCTATATATTGTTTAAATAATCATGGACAGGAGGTATATATCTTCATCTATAAGAGTACATAAGGGGTTTCCACTGGCGATTAATAGGCTTTCTGTCATTTCTAAATCCTCCCTGTTTTTTACAGTTGGTGGTGGCCGCCCTCAACAACCTGCACCAACATGGCTTCCTCCAAGAGGTTAGTCTGAATAGCCTTTAGACCAAGGAAGCCGTCCATGCAGCACACTGCAAGGTTAACTGTTCAGCAGCCTTATGCAATGGCTGACATCAACACACTGAGAACATCCGTTTCTCTAACTGACGGAACATAGAGCACAACAGTTTTGAAGTTTTCTGCTGAATAGGTGGAAAGGTCTCACCGTGCGGGGGAGTGAACAATTGCCCTCTGTCTGTTACGAAAACTTTATCAAACAGACACCATCTTGGTTTCTCTCAGGTCACATCTGAACTGCTCTTCTCCAACCTTCCCTCCATCCTCGGTGCGCACAGGCAGTTTTGGCAGGAAGTGATGTATCCCATGTTGAGGGAAGTCCGACGAACAGGGAAGCCCTTTGACCCTTTGAGGTTAGAGTCAGGTTGCCTGCAGGTACAAATTCAATCAGTTTGTAGGAATGCATGATCATGTGACATACACAGCCTTGGCCACATCCAAGGGTACAACTAGTGTTCAATCATCTCTCTCTCTCTCTCTCTCTCTCTCCTCTCTCTCTCTCTCTCTCTCTCTCTCTCTCTCTCTCTCTCCTCTCTCGTCTCTCTCTCTCTCTCCTCTCTCTCTCTCTCTCTCTCTCTCTCTCTCTCTCTCTCTCTCTCTCTCTCTCATGGCAGTTCCACGAGCGCTTCTTCTCGTATCTACAATACTGCTGGAAAGAGGAGAGCACTTTGGAGTTCACACGAAGAGAACTGGACAGCAACCCTCACTTCAACGTCTACTTACATGTACTTGCATACATTTGATACATTTAGTCATTTAGCAGCGTCTTACAGTAAGTACAGGGACGTTCCCCCCAAGGCAAGTAGGGTGAAGTGCCTTGCCCAAGGACACAACGTCATTTGACACGGCAGGGAATCCAACCGGCAACCTTCTGATTAATAGCCCGATTCCCTAACCGCTCAGCCATCTGACCCCCTACATGTGTGCCACGCAGACAAAAGTCATGCACGACATACACACACACATGCACAGACACAAACGTACACATGGGAAGACAGACACACCACACACACACACACACACACACACACACACACGCACATGCCTGTCTGGCTGAACACACACACTTGCACACACCCTTTCACCACCAAAACCCTTTGCATCACTCACAGACTGTAGGTGAAACGACCTTGACTGTGTCAGAACCGGGAACACAGTTGTAGTGAGTAATAGCACTCATCCTGATGTGGTGTGTTATGGTTCTGGTTAACGCCATGAGTGTGTGGGCGTACTGTCGATAACATGTCCTATGAGGGCAGCCACACAGCTATGTGTCAAAGCCACCAGTGTCCTCAACTTGTGTTATGACTCAAATAAGCCTGGGTGTTCTTGACATTTCTGTTATGAATTTGTACCACCCATTTGTACCACCCCATGTTTTGGGTTTATTGGCCAGGAGGACATCCTGTACAAATCCCCCCCTTTCATGAATCACCAAAATATGATAACGTACGAATGCAGTTATGCGGTTCTTAGACTCTCTTTTTCAGCTTTATGGAAGCCTTTCTCGTTACGGCGCAGCATGTGTTCTGAGTAGGCATGGTGATCGCTGATCAGAGTCAAACTTAGTGAAACAGAGACTCGATGGAAGGATGTGATTGTCTTCTCCTTCTGCAGTGGGTTGAGACCCACCCCCAGTGTGAACGCATGCGACTGGGTGACATGCAGGCCAAACCCCACCAGAGGATCACCAAGTACCCCCTGCTGCTCAAAGCCATCATCAAAACCACCCAGGACCCCCTGATGCAGCACAGTCTCCGAGCCATGGTGAGGGGGGGCTGGGGGGGGGGGCTCTGCAGACACCCTGCTGTGCAGTGCCGCTGCAGCTTGTACCGTTGTCAACGCAGGACGGGAAAAAAATCTCACTCTCTGTTCTCTCCCTCTTTCTCTGTTTCTGTCTCTCTCTCATCCCTCTCTTCATGCTCTCTCTCATCCCTCTCTTCATGCTCCCTCTCATCTTTGTGTCTCTGTCTTTGCAATCCCCCCCTTCCCTATCTGTCCCTGTCTGCTTCTCTTCTCCAGTTGACCGGTGTGAATGGGTTTCTGGACAGCATCAACGACTACATGAAGCTGAAGGATGAGGAGCTGGCCCTCTCCATCTCGGCCCAGAGGCTGGAGGGATACGACGTGTTGGAAGGCACCAACGAGGAAACGGACAAGGTAAACGAATGAAACCTTTTCTCCATAAAACGGAGCGGACTTCGCCCGCTCGGAACATAAAAAGAAAGTCTCTCGTTTCCGTTGGAACGTCGCAGCTCGTCCGTGAGTTCTGCAGATTCGACTTGACGAGGCCGATCAGAGGGGCGGGACCCGGGGTCGTACGCAAGCTGCTATTGGAGGAGACGCTGAAGATCAAAGGAAGGAAAGACAGCAAAGTGCGTAGCGCCTCTTCTGTATCACAACATCAGTGTCGGTTCTGGGTCTGTAATCATACACTCAACACCAAGGACGGCGGATGTCTTCTGTTTTTGTTCTGTTTCTGGTTTGGGTGGAGCAGCTGGAGGTGATGGCCCTGCTCTTCTCTGACGTGCTGCTGGTGACCAAAGCCCAGAAGAAGGCTGAGCGTCTGAAGGTGGTGCGCCCCCCCCTGGCCCTGGACAGCGCTCGCTGTGCTGCGCTCAAAGACGGCTGTGAGGAACCCCCCCCCCACACCCGGGGAGCACGCTCTGATCCTGTCGTCTGGCCGGACTGAGGACACTTTTTGCTCTTCTCTCGATGTAGTTCTTGATCTTCCTGCTGTTAATCTCTCTCCCTCTCTCTCTCTTCTCTCTCTCTCTCTCTCTCTCTCTCTCTCTCTCTCTCTCTCTCTCTCTCTCTCTCTCTCTCTCTCTCTTTCTCTCTGTGTGTCTGACAGGTTCCTTTGTTCTGGTGGAAGTGAGTGATCTAGGCTGTGCTGTCAATGTCTACGCATTTTCTGCCTCTAACTCGGACAGCTGTTCCAAATGGGTTTCCTCCATACAACAAGCACAGGTAACCAAAGCTGGACTGGAGAGGATATAAGAAAAGCAAATTATTTATCTCTGTCTTGGGGAGGCCTCACTGATTGACGCTTCTGTTGATTGACAGGAGACACTGAAGAATCTACGAGTGACAGAGGTGAACAGGAGCCTGCAGGCCCAGCAAAAACCCCTACAGCTCGAATTCACCTCTCCTGCAGATGCCCCTCTGTCCAATGGGGGCACAGTAGAACTCGTCCATGACCAATCAGAATGTGCTCCTTCTCTGGAGGCGAAGCCTGTAGAGGAACCTCCTGTGATTCCTTTAGCGAATGGGACACTGTCATCAATGGTTAAACTGAAAACTCCAAAGCCAAATACGAAAGGTGACACACAGGTCACTGGATTGCTCGGCAGAGAACGATTGATAAGTGACACTCACAGCAAATCGGTACGTGGCGACTTTGCTGGCTGGGCAAACAAAATCAAACAAGGAGACAGGAAACTGGAAAAAGGGGTGTGGTCAGAGGCAGGGGTGAGAAAGAACAGGGGCGGTGACCAGTTAGAGGAGGGGTATGACGTTGTGTTTCAGGGGGTAACGGAGCGGAGGGTGACCTGGAACCGTCACAAGCCAGCTATGACCCCTGACCTCAGTGACCCCATCATCTCAAGCCAGGACGCAGGAGGTACTGTTAATACCGTTAAGTCCAACAGGAGACAGTTTCTGTTTCCGGGTGAATACCCAGACATAGACTATCCTCTGACCCGGCCCAGGTCCTGTGCTTTTCTCCATTCATACAAAGAGAACCTACCGGAAGGCTCATTGCCTCAGTTTATGTCCCAGTTGAGCCAAGGTGAAAAACAAAAATCAAGTGAAACTCGTCTGGATTCTGAGTCTACAGAGAATGAGGCCAAAAGGGAATCCTGTAGCCAATCAGAAGAGGAGGCGCTGATGGAATATAGGAGGTTCTCCCGCAAGTTGAAGTCACCACGGTTACGCAGAAGGAGGCCTGGCAACGTCCAGCAGAACGTCCAGGCTCAGTCGCCACGAAGGGGATCGGTGCCCGCGGTCTGGCCCTTATCCCAAACCAACTCCTCCTCCAACTCGGACTCGGAGGTCAAGCAGCAGATCCCGGCCAGCTGTGGTTCCTCCGGACGGGGTTCCACTGACTCGCGCCTTGTGCTCAAGCTGGGGTCCCTAAAACGGAACGGAGAGGACTTCTGGCACATGCCTGCCGAGAAGGTCTCCCCAGACCCTCAAACCATCTCCGACCCTGAGCTGACCCCTGAGAAGCCTGCTACAAAATCCTATAAAATACCCAAGTTGAAGTCCCAGAGGAGCGTGTCGAACCCGGACCTCATCCTTCCGAACGAGCAGCTCAGGCCCAGCCGTCTTCACATCCCCCACTCGCCCCCTGGAGATCCGGACCTGCCCCCACTGCCCTCCCCCCTGGAGGGCTTGCTGGAGCGAGCCAAGGGGAGAAACAGGGACCCGGACAGGGGAAAGAAAGAAGTAGAGAGGCACGCATCCGCAAGTCGTCTGTCGAACCTGTCTTTCTCTCCCTCCTTCTCCACCACCACATCGCAGTGCACCAGCGAAGGAGACAGAGAGATGGAGTTGGAGGAGGTGGAGTTGGTCCGGCATCGAGCCCCCACCATCAGCCAGGGGTGGAGGGAAGAAACAGTGGATGGGGATCAAGAGGAGAACAAGAGCTGGTGAGTTTGAGATGTTGATCTGAGTGTAACCGATACGGATCGATTTAAATTCACTCATCTGTATAAGTACAGACCACCCCGCGACACGAGAAGCTAGCTTTTCGTTGGCGTAGCGGGTTGTGGTCGCTTGCGGAGTCGGTGGGCAGGAGCTTGAGTCCAGCGACGGGCAGTGAGGGCGTGTTTGTTGCCTGCAGATGAAGCTTGCGCGATCACGTATAGTACATTAGAATCTTGATTAAATCTGCAGCTTGCGTGTTTTTTCAATTTGGACGTACTGTGCAGGAAATGGCAGTCGGAAAGTTTGACTTTGCAGTTCAGCTCTAATCTTTGCTTTATTCAAAACTACTATTGAGATGACTTCTCAGGAGGCCGTGGGTGGATGATGGACAGTGTTCTTGTGCCATGGAACATCAGCAGTTTCGATGTTAACACAATCTCAGTTTCTTACTAATTACTGATCATTCTTGTGGTTTGCCTAGTCAAAATTAATCAAACATTTTCTCCCTCATCAACTTCTCTCTCTTTTTGTTTTCTTCAGTCCCGTCTTTCTTGATGGCGCGAGTGTAGACTGGCCTGGCTGGTGCTTCGATGACGATGATTTCCTGGATTACCTGAGCCCTGACGGTGTGTATAAGGAAGATGAGGGTCTGTTGCAGACCATCACACAGACTCTTACTCTGCAAGACTCCCAGAGAACGTCCGAGCATAGGAAAGGAGAGGTTAGCCAGGTCTAGATGTTGATCCAGGTTCAGTCAGGTGATCAAGCTTTTACACCTACAACTTCAGCCATTCAAACTTTTTTTTATACTATTTTATGTTTTTTTTTTTATTCCAAAGCAACAAGATAGAAATCCTGTAAGGTTGTTTGCAGTTGAGTGGCTGAAATGCAGGCATTTAGTTTGGTAGCAGCGGATTAGGGTCGCTGCTGAAGATGTGCGTTATTACGTAAGCACCAGAATCTTGGTTTGTTGGCCATGGTTAGGTGAGCTCACTTTTGTTAAATAGTGTAAATTTATATTTGATAAAGGATAGATAAATTGAATATATTTTTTTCTAAAGATTCAGAATGTACATGTTGCAATAAAGAGATTAAACCAATTTTCTTTGTATATTTTTATTCTCAGGAATGTCTTTGTAAATATAAAATACTGTAAATATAATAAGTAGAAATAGGCAACATATTTACACAATTTCAAATAAAGTTCTTACATAAAGTAGGAAGAAAATACTGCTACAAATGTCTGCACTGAAGGTCTCTATCATACAAAACCACACACACAATCATGCTCTCCCAAACAGTAATCAAGCAGATCAAAATATTATATTTCATCCCACGAAAATATAGTAAAAAAAATTACAGACACACTATTTTGAGATTTCATCATCTTTCACTCTGCTCCTCTCGCTGTCCTCCCTCTCGTTGGAGTGAGCGTGGACGATGGTCTCCAAAGCTGAGAAGCGTAGAATGTTCCTCTTCTGTGAAGAACCAAACACACAGTATGTCAAATTGTGATTAAAAAAATATGTATCTTTAGGCTTATACTTATAGGAAAGCACACACAATTTCAGACACAGACTATTTAAAGACACACAAACAAACACACACAGCTCACAGAACTCACCCTCTGCTCGTTTTTGCACATCTTGACCACAACCAACAATGCTATTAAGAGGAGTAAGACAAGGCCAATCGCCGGGCCCACGCCACTGGCGGTCTCCTCAACCCCGTTCAGATCACCTGTAAAACACACAACCATGTATTCATGCTCACGTTCAACTGTTGTTTCAAAAACAACTAAACCAGCCCAAAAAATAGGTGGTCTACTCACTCATCTGTTGTAAATGGTAAGTCACATTTCCCAGCATGCCTTGCTTCCCGTAGAAGAGACAAGCCCATTCACCGGCGGTCTTCTCTGTCACAGCGCCCATGTTAAGAACCTTCCCATTGGAAGGGAAGGGAATCGCAGATTGGGTGCCATTGAGGACAGGGGTCAGCTGGACCCAACTGTACTCAGTGACTTCGCTGGTGTCGCTAAGGTGACAGGTCAGTGTCACGGGAGCCCTCCTCGAAGTCGGAGAGTTGCGGAGCACTTGAGGGAGAGAGAGAAAACACCAAAGAAGGTCTCAGTACTCGCGATCATGGGAGAGGACGAGACTCTTCACAAAGAGAAAATACGCTTCCTCAGGATCGCTGCGTCTCTAAGTCATTCAAAAAGGGAGAGCGTCCGCCATGCTCACCTTGTGCTGTGACCAGACGCATCCCTCTGCCCAGCTTCTTGCCCGTGACCGACCCCGAGCACCTGTACCCGCCCCCATCCTCCACCCCCACCTCCGCCACGACGACCGACCGGTCCCAGGGGGTCTGGGAGGCCGTGGAGGACAGGTTGGCGGAGGGGGGGAGGAGAGGAACCACGGCCGACCCAGAGAGGGATCCCTGGGCCGTTCTCTCCCACAGCACGCCGGAAGGAACGAGTCCAGAGGTGAACACACAGGGGAGGGTGACGGCAGACCCCACGGCCGCGTACACTCTGCTGCCGTCCCTGGGGGGGCGGACGATACCTGAGAGACAGAGAGAGAGAGAGAGAGAGAGAGAGAGAGAGAGAGAGGGAGGGAGGGAGAGAGAGAGAGAGAGAGAGAGAGAGAGAGAGAGAGAGAGAGAGAGAGAGAGAGAGAGAGAGAGAGGGAGAGAGAGACACAGAGACAGAGAGAGAGAGAGAGAGAGAGGGAGAGAGAGAGAGAGAGACACAGAGACAGAGAGAGAGAGAGACACAGAGACAGAGAGAGAGAGAGAGAGAGAGAGAGGGAGAGAGAGAGGGAGAGGGAGAGGGAGAGGAGAGAGAGAGAGAGAGAGAGAGAGAGAGAGAGAGGGAGATAGAGAGAGAGAGAGAGAGAGAGAGAGAGAGAGGGAGAGAGAGAGTCAGTAAGCAACAGTCAGTCAGCACTCGTCCGCACTGTAAGGACGTGAGCTTGTGCTGAAGCCGTGGCTCTGGTGTCACAGAGAGCAGCCGTCCTCTCACCTCTGACTGTCAGTGCCCGGGTGACCGTCGCCTCTCTCCCCTTCCGGTGCACGGCGCAAGTCCAGTCCCCCGTCAAGTTTCCAGAGGCTCTGCCCTTCAAGTAGAAGGGACCGCTGGCAAAGTTCTCCTCGGTGAAGCCGTGGTCGTGGAGAAGAAAGGGCTCTCCGTTGAGCCTCCAGCTCACCGTGGCCCCCCACGGCCAGGGCTTCACGCCGCAAGCGATGGACAGAGTGTCGCCGTCCAACGGGTCCTTTGGCGAGAATGACGCTGTCGAGAGAGGAAAAGCCGTCGCGTAAAACTTGTGTCCCGTCTGCAGCACTGAAACGCTAACTTGTAAAAAACGATGAACAGTGTCATCCTTAGAAACAGAGTTCCATTCAGCCACAAGACATTTGCTCGGAAACTCTCACACACTTCACACAAAGATCATGCTATGCTAATGCGATTTATTCAAACGGATTCATTTTTGTATTCTCTCTCTTGTGGCTCACCTTTGATAACCCTGAGAATAACTGTTTTTATGATGAAGTGTTTGCCGTCCTCCACACGGCATCTGTACTCCCCTGCATCCTCTTCCCTCACTTCTTCTATGTACAGGCTGTAGTCTCCAGTATGGGAATGGAACATCTGACCCGTTGGGCAGAACTATCCCAGTACTCCAATCCACTCTTATTCTTCCTCCAAATCGTGCTGGATGGACGGAGACACAGAGAAGAAAGGATAAAGATCTATCCATGCCTTGTGCCAAAAGGCACATTCACGCATGGTACACTGTAGTGCCTGAATCAATTCAAATATGTCAGTGATTCACCTGTACGGAAAAGATAGAGAGCTGAACATGGAGAGAGAGAGAGGGAGAGAGAGAGAGAGAGAGAGAGAGAGAGAGAGAGAGAGAGAGAGAGAGAGAGAGAGAGAGAGAGCGAGAGAGAGAGAGAGAGAGAGAGAGAGAGAGAGAGAGGTAGGCAAGAGGAAGATGAGAGAGGGAAAAAATGATCTTACCCTCCACGGTACCTGGACCAGTTGATGACTGCTGCAGTACGTGGAGGAGGCCGGCTCACACAGGGTAAGACGGCTTGCGACCCGACCTCCACAAAGACTTCTGTGGATTCACACCAAACCCCTACAGGAACACCAATACATACCAGGACGATTCAAAATCAGTTTGCAGAAAATGTTCATGAAACTTTCAATTATATCACTGATCAAAAGTGTGGGTAGACACAAATCCAGTTGTTCTTACCTGTCACTAAGAGAGTGGCTCCCAAAACACTTAGATATTGCCATACAGACATTTTCCTCATTGTGTTTGTTAAAAAAAATCTAATACTTTGACTAGATATGGTGTATCTCTCAGTGAATCTCTTTGTTCTATGATATGCTGATATCTGTTTCCTCTGTTCGTCTGTTTCTGATGTCTCAGTTGCAGTATGAGTTTCTGTGAATTGGGACTAGTATATATGGACCCGTGGGTGGGGGTGGGGGCGGGAGGGGTGGGGCTGCACCGACAGGTAGTCCCTCTCAGTCATGTGACTTCGTCTGGAAGGCAGCCCTTGATTTCGTTCTCACTGACGCAACAGAATGGAAACTGTCAGACACAAACAGGGAGCCCCACTTTCTCCCACGGATTCTCTCTCTCCTTCTCTCTCTCTCCTCTCTCTTCTTCTCTCTCTCTCTCTCTCTCTCTCTCTCTCTCTCTCTCTCTCTCTCTGCAAAGGGTTCATGCACCATCAATGACCTTAAATAATCCCTGTAAGATCCATGGTTGTAAAATTACAACGTCACTTTTAGCTCTTTTTTGTAGCACTTTTCTTTTTAAGATGTGGTCTTTCAACAACAAAACATTTGCTAATGTGTTTTTTGGAGTGCTAAAAGCGACATTGTAATTTTACAACCTGGTCTTACAGGGTTAAATACTGCTAATGTAAGATTACAAGATGTACATTGTGATGAGTACAAATAGGGGTCTAAAATAGAGTATCCTCGACATGTGAATGCACCTATAGCATAGTTATATTTACAGGAAGCCAGCTTTCGTTTTGATTACTGAGAGAAAACGTGCTAAACCACTGTGTCCTTCCTTCCTCTATGCCAGTAGTATAATGCTGAGAGTCGCTGCTAACCTCGCAGCCCTGGGACAGGGCCCATTCCTGGAACAGGAGTCAGTGAGTGTGTTGAGATGGAACGTGAGGGTGATGATTATGATTAATGACGAATCATCTCCTTGTACATTCGCCTAAGTCTTACCATCTCTGTCTCAGCACTACAACCATCTCCACATCTTCAACTATTCTCACAATGTTGGAAAAAACAGACAGACAGATAGACAGATAGACAGATAGACAGATAGACAGATAGACAGATAGATAGACAGATAGACAGACAGACAGACAGACAGACAGACAGATAGACAGACAGATAGACAGACAGATAGACAGACAGATAGACAGATAGATAGACAGATAGACAGACAGACAGATAGACAGATAGACAGACAGATAGATAGACAGATAGACAGATAGATAGACAGATAGACAGATAGACAGACAGATAGACAGATAGATAGATATGAATAGATATGAATAGATATGAATAGATATGAATAGATATGAATAGATATGAATAGATAAGAGTGGAAAGTGTGTGGGTGGTTATGTATTTCTTTTGGCAGCCAGCTCTGGTTTTCCACAGTTTGTCTCTTTACATTCAGGCTAATCTACAAAACAAGCTAAACACAGTGATAACTGGTTTAGCATTTGGCTCAGATTGACACCACAACACCACAACACCCACCAACCTGCATACTCTCTTTGTGCATCTGTGAATCACCTGCTACAATATGAAGTGGTCTTTCCTCCTCCAGCTGATCTTCAAATCGTGTCACTGTATTTGAATAGGGGGTGAACAGGGGGCCTTGAATGGAAGACTGAAAAAGAACCACTCACATGGAAACAATGGTTCATTCGGGATGCAAAACCGAATTATGTTAATCTTGGTGAACACGGAAAATACGTCAATGCACATTTTCTGTTGAAGCCTTGCGACATTCTCAAATTATCTGAGAAGAGTTTTGTAAAAGGATTAACTGTATGATATGCAGGACTTCTGTATGTTCAAGCTTAATTTCATATCCAGTGTCTGTGTTTCTTGATGCATTCATTGCATCTGAATAGTTGCTTGGGTTTTCTTCTGAATATACTGTATGTATACAGTGCAAATAATATCCTAACTAATGTCATAACTCTTGCAACTCCCAGTCAGGAGTCAGGTGGCTGAGCGGTTAGGGAATCGGGCTAGTAATCCAAAGGTTGCCAGTTCGATTCCCGGCCGTGCAAAATGACGTTGTGTCCTTGGGCAAGGCACTTCACCCTACTTGCCTCGGTGGAAATGTCCCTGTACTTACTGTATGTCGCTCTGGATAAGAGCGTCTGCTAAATGACTAAATGTAAATGTCCCAGCATTAAAATCCTACACATAATTCACCCTGCATTATCTGTTCTTTACACACAGTACATTACTCTGCAATGTTCAACAGAATATGTCGTTTTGAAACATTTATAAGAATTGTATCGTATTGTTTTATTGTTTTCAAGAATGATTCAAATTTAAATGTTCCACAGAGGGCCACTGACGTCAATCAAAACGAAAACATCGACTGTATGAATTTCTGCTTGGGTTGTTTCTGTGAAGAAGAAAATCTATTCCAGCTGTTTTGGTTACAGTAAGACTGAAACTATACGTGCGTGTGTGTGTGCATAAATGTGTGCATGTGTGTGTGCCTACGTGTGCGTCTGCGTGTGTGCCTGTGTGTGTGTGTGTGTACGTGTGGTTTGAAAATGCAAAGGCTTGTGAAATCGATCCATGGGTGGCTGTTCGTCTGCCATGCATGTGTAAGTGTGTTTATGTTTGTGTGCGACCATGAGTGCATGCATGCATGTGTGCATGTGACTGACTGGCTATGTCTTGTGAAAAGATCAGTATGTGTGTAAGAGTTAAAAATGTTATCTTGAAACGTAGATTAATAGATAATCCACTACAATAGAACAGTCACTCTTGCTCAATATTTGTGACAAAATGATGGCAATACAGATTTTTTTTTTCTTACGTAAATACTTTGTTTGTCTTAAAGATTTTAATCTTAAGGACAAAAATGCTAATTGTACAAGTTGTTAAGTTGTGCGGCTGTGCTCAATGTTTCCTTCCAAAACTGGACTCAGTTACTGGCCATGGTGCTTGACAGCCAGTCGGTAAACACACACACCTGGACAAGCACAAGACAGGACCAACATATGAAGCACAGTGGAGAGTTAGACAAGTCATATCGATTATTACTGAGTCTTAATCTCTAAAATACCAGAAGAAAACCTCACCTTGGCGTAAACACCGGGGTGATCCCTCTCGGCACAGCCGTAGCCCCAAGACACGACACCCTGGAGCTCACCGTTGCAGACCACGGGGCCACCGGAGTCACCCTGAGAGAGAGGGAGAGACATGGAGAGAGAGACAGAGAGAGTGGTATGAAGAGAGAGAGAGAGAGAGTGGTATGAAGAGAGAGAGAGAGAGAGAGAGAGAGTGGTATGAAGAGAGAGAGAGAGAGAGAGAGAGAGAGAGAGAGAGAGAGAGAGAGAGTGAGAGAGAGAAAAGAGAGAAAAGAGAGAGAGAGAGAGTTGGAGAAATGATAAAGTGAGGTAATGCAATGTTTGACCTGTCTAAATGATGATAAAGGTGAGGTCATCTCTGATAGGTGCCTACCTGGCAGGAGTCCTTGCCCCCCTCCAGGTATCCAGCGCAGAACATGGCGTCGGTGATCATGCCAGGGTAGGAGTTGTCACAGTCCTTGAAGGAAAGGATGGGAATATCCAGGCACTGCAGCCTATTCCTGTCAGCCGCTGTGAGGAGAGAAAGAGAGAGAGACAACCAAAGAATGTACGAGTAAAAGCATAATATTCACTTTTGGCTCCAACTGTTAAACTAGCCAGCCCTGCACGGCATGCATGCTGTTACAACAAATGTATCCTAGTTTACAGAAGACCTGTTCCCCTGATGCTGTACTCACAGGAACTCGTGGTGTCGCCCCAGCCAGAGACTTTGCACATGGTGCCAGCGGGGGCACAGCTGGAGGGCAGAGCCACGGGCTGCACGAAGGCGTTGAGGGTGGCGGGCTTGCTCAGCTTGATCAGCATGATGTCGTTGTCAAGCATGTAGTTATCGTAGTTGGGGTGACGGATGACCCGGGAAGAATCAATGAACTGCTCGTTACCCTCAGTCAAGCTGATGTGGTGCTCCCCAAGACGGACCTCCACACGACTGAGAGAGAGAGGGAGAGAGAGAGAGAAGGGGGAGAGGGGGAGGGGAGAGAGAGGGGGGGGGGGGGGTAAAAAGACAGAGGGGAGAGAGGGAGGGGAGAGGGAGGGGTGGGGAGACAGAGAGAGGAGAGAGAGAAGGAAAGAAAGAAAGATAGAAAAAGGGGGGAGAGAGAGAGGAGAGAGAGAGAGAGGGGGGGGGGAGAGAGAGAGGAGAGAGAGAGTGGGGGGAGAGAGAAAGAAAGAGACAGAGGGAGAGACACAGCGATAAAGCAAGAGAGATGCAAAAGTCAGTATGGTGATTTTTTCCAACAGCTCATGACCTCCAAACTATGTGTGAGTGTATGCTCAAATGTGTGCATGTGTTTGTGTGTGCCTATATGTGCGTCTGTGTGAATGTTTCTGTACAGAAACAAATATTCTTAAATGCATTGTTTGTCTTAAAGATTTTAATCTTAAGGACAATAATGATATATGAATAATGATCCATTTTACTGTCATACCCATCTATCGGTTTTTAGCAAGGCCGGATTATGGACCGGCTCATCGGGCCGTCAGTAGGTAGGGTGTACCTGTCGTGCTTTTAATCATCGTGACAAGTTATAATCACTGAGGTCCATCCAGTGGTTGAAGTCAGCAACAACCCGCCAAGGGTTGTTTTTTGAAAAACCATCGGCGCATTTTTATAGACTTTACAGGAAATGAGCGCTATGCATTCTGGGACTGCCTGCAAAATGGAAGCGCCCTTTAGCTCTACGTGATTTAAGTGGAGGCATGCTAAAGTTTAATATGAGAAGCATATGTTTTATATGAACAGTTACAATACTATTAGCAATATGTATGTCTGACTTCATAATTCTGTCAACAAACCAACACTGCGAATACAGCGTTTTATAACGTCCAACACTGCAGGTATGGTATTATCCTCGGTGTTACTAGGTCAAGTTAGCTGACTTGCTAGCTAGATTATGTCATGTAGCCTAACTAATGTTAAATATTGTACTACCTCGCTAGGTCGGCGTCTACGTCAACGTTTTAGACGGTGGTTCAAATAAGCTGATCTTGCCTGTGTGAACGAATGGTTGTTCTAATAATTAGCCTAGCAAAAGTTGTAGTGCTCTACTAGCTCATTAAATTGAAATTCCCTTCTATGTGTTGCAGATCCTAGCTCAATCATGTCTTTATTTGGAGGATTTTTTAGAGCTGGATTGTCGATATGCTATTCCACCCTCCAGACAACCAGGCATATATCTACAGGTAAAGCATACACGGTGGTAGCCAAGAATTCCACGTTGCTTCCATTCGCTGATAATTGCTGATAACGAATGCTTCAACTTAATAATTCATATACGACTTAATTTACTGTGCCGTGTTTTGTCTGTAGGGGTGTGTCGTCCAATTCGTATGCATGCCATTCCTGAACTGAAAAAGGTGGACAGATGGACGGAGAAGAGGAGTATGTTTGGGGTTTATGACAACATTGGAATTCTAGGTGAGTAACACCCTTTCTAGAGAAATATAACTAGTGTACTACTACAATTAGTATTAGTTAACTGTATTTATCCCCAGAGATGGGGACTGTACGGAAGTACCTAGTCTTTTTAAACATGAGTATCTGTACTTCTACTTGACTTGAGTGAAGATGTGTGCCATCTCTGCAATGTTGTTACACTGTCTTTACACTTATTATGTAGTTATTACACTGTTGTTACACTTATTATGTAGTTATTACACTGTTATTACAGTTGTTGAACTGTCGTTCATCAGTACTTGGACAAATGCATTGCATCTGTCTAATACAATGTTCTCAACAGGGGGAATGATAGGAAGGGGGGCGGAAATTATTTTCAAGAAAAAACAAACAGAGGTTGGGTTTCTGTTTGAGCAGGGCCGTATCCACCATTGAGGACATAAAATAGTCATAAAATAATTGCTTGATAATAACTCTTTGGTGCCGTGAAGATAACTGACCTTCTCAAGTGACTGCTTGCTTGAGTTGACCAAAGAAATTGTCTGGGGGGCGGGCTTTAGTTACAAAAGGTTGAGAACCTCGGGTCTAATACACCAATACACAATAACACTAGTCTAATACACAATAACACTAGTCTAATACACCAAACACTAGTCTAATACACCAAACACTAGTCTAATACGCCAAACACTAGTCTAATACACCAAACACTAGTCTAATACACCAATACACCAAACACTAGTCTAATACACCAAACACTAGTCTAATACACCAAACACTAGTCTAATACACCAAACACTAGTCTAATACACCAAACACTAGTCTAATACGCCAAACACTAGTCTAATACACCAAACACTAGTCTAATACACCAAACACTAGTCTAATACGCCAATACACTAATCTAATACGCCAATACACTGCAGAGCATTGATCTTTGTGCTATGTTTCTTTAGGTGACTTCAAAGCCCATCCCAAGGACCTGATTGTGGCCCCTGTGTGGCTGAAGGGCTTTCGAGGCCATGAGCTCCAACGCCTCACGAGAAAGAAGAAGATGGTGGGAGACAGAATGTTGACCCTCGACAGACACAACATGGAGAAGAGAATCCGCTACCTTTACAAACACTTCAACCGTTTCGGCAAACACCGCTAGTCTGAAACGCATCGTGCAGACGTGGTCGACCGGAAAATGGGCTTTCTGTCCAGATGAGTCATCAGACTGATTGTGGTGGAAATCCACAATGTTGATTTTTGTTATTTATGTCATAATGTGATTGATTTGTAAACAAATGGACTCACAGAAAGACAGATTGATATTGTATTGTCAATAAATTCTGTTTGATTATTAAAAGTGGGCTGCTGTTTTTTTCTGCCTTGTGTTAAGGTTATAAGTAGCCAGGTTGGTTTATTCATCTGTGTTTTTGTTTTAAGGGGTTATGATACAATGCAACTTTTTGAAGCCCCAGGGGTTAATTGCAAACAAAAACTACAATAAAAACATGCTTATTTAAACAGGTTTGGATATTCGTTTTCTTTTTTTTCTTATTCCCACCTGATTATTTAATTTTTATTTGCGGCGGTTACGTTCTTCTAACGTAAAATGTAGATATCGAAAATAAAGGAGGGAGGGAGGGGGGGGAGACTGGGAGTTGGTGGGGTGGTTTCAGGAAAAAAAACAGAATAAATACAATATTTATGCACATACATTTGCTTTACTGACATGGGGCAAAAGAATGTAGGTTTAATTAAAACACATTGAAAGAGGTCCAGAACGTGATATGACGGCAAAGAGTCGAGTCAACATTCTGAACTGAGCAGTGTACCGCAGTGTCGTCCTGCCGCCCTATCCGGCACACAGAAATCTGCAGTACTGCAAATTGTGGAGAAAGAGAAGTGAGGGAGGGGGGGGCAAAGAGGTACCGCACCATCGCTGTGAGTCCAACTGGAGAGGGGAAGGGTAGCGAGCGACGCATTATTGCAGTATAGGATCATCACATACACACACACGAGCGAAACTACCGCACTAACCCACAAAACGACACACACCGATTGGCTTGCAGACGGAGGCTACTCTCGCTGGGAAAGGGGGGATAGCGGCGGTATTTATGATACGTAAGTTATTATGTATAATTATTACAATTACTCAGTCGTTTTAAGGAATTTTTAATACGGAGTTGTATTTAGCTTCTACAGCAAGATAGGCTACTTGCAACCTTGCTAGTTTTTTTTTCTCTTCCAGTTCTTAGCATCTCAACTCAGCATCATTGGAATACCTGGACCAGTATCTTAAATACAATTACTCCACAAAAAAACTGAAAAAAACAAATTTTCTTTCATGGAGTATAGGACATAACGGATTTCTTTTGAAATTAAGAATCTGCATTCACTTTCAGTCCCTTTTTTTCACCGCTGCCCTGAGTGAATTATTACCCGACGCGTGCCTCGGTATTGCGGTACTTCGGTGATGACTTGCGGTGCAAAAACATCGCTTCAAGATTAGCCTACTGCACCAGCCTCTGTTATCAACACTGCACTTTAATCAGTTGGCTACCCGAGATTTGGGACTTCGTTGGACGTCAGCCGAAATTTCGTGTCTTTTTCGTGATCTCGCTTTTTCGACTTCAGACCCTTCCCCCCTCGCCGCTCGTTCACTCCAATTCCCCCCTGTCCTCTCGAGACAGTTCTAAACAGCTGTACAGGCGATGTGAGTATAAATGCATATTTCTGTGTGTTTTTTTGGTCTTTGATTTTGATCATGTTTAGCTTAATGTAATAGCTACGCCTAATATGTGCCTGGATTCAGTTTTATGATGTTCCTTTCTAGACTCCCCTCTATTGATTTGTTTGAGCTTGATGGTTTTTGCTGACGTAAGTAATTTCCCCTTCACAGCATCACTGAATAATGTATTCTGGACCTGATGTCTTTGAGTGCATTGAGTGCCTGAAGCCTTTAAAACCGTTTTTTTTACACGAACAATGTTTTAACAACAACGTAGCTTACTTACAGAAATGCTGAGTTTGCAAAAAATTGTCTCTTAGACATGGTTCATGGTGACTCTCAGGTTATCAAATATAGGATGAATATCTTATCAACGTGACTGAATTGATTTGTCTGAGGACGCCCTGTTTTAATAATCTATTACGGTATATAGCCTGCTAGCCTACTCCAGGCATCTGCAGTGAGCCTGTCATCTTCACAAGTGCGACTGGTGCACTCTATGTCCCGAATTTAATCAAAACAATTATGAGGTAGTTTTTTTTCGCGGTGTAGGAAATTACGGCTATGGAAGAGTGAGTTGACTCTTTAACCGTCTGAGTCAGTGAGCATGGTCCCCGAGGACATTGTTCAAGCTTTGCTTTTCTTCTTACATTCATCCGTTTTTCCCCCCCTCACCCCTTTCTATAAAACCCATTCTCACCCCCCCCCCTTATCTTTCCATTCGCCTCTCCTCTATCCATAAGCCCTCTTGCCTTACTTTTGTCATCTTCTCACCCTCCACAACACACACACTCCCAAAGGCCAATTATACTCCACATATTTTCTCTAAAATATATAAATATTTTATTTTCCCCATTTCTTCATTTCTCCCACAGTTTTCCAAACACACATCTCTACATCCCTCCTTTTTTCGCCTCGTAATTTCCCTTCAACCTCTCTTTACATTTTCCTCTGCCTTCTTGTGTTTCTAAACTTAAAAATAATAGTTTTTTAAATGGTTTTGGCCTTATGACTGTACATCAACCTATTTGAAGTTATTAAGAGTGTCTAGTTTATTTTCCATACTTCATTTTCGGCTGTCCACTCTGTGTACCCCTGCCTCCCAGGTCTGCCCCAGATGCTGCCCCCGCTGGAGCCCCTGGTGCCCCAGGGGCACCTGGAGCTGAGGGAGGGGCCCCACCCGGCCCCCCCAACACCTCCAGCAACCGCAGACTTCAGCAATCACAAGCCCAAGTAGAAGAGGTGAGCCTGGCAGCCAGGAAGGGGATGAGAAAACATGTACAATGTTAGAACGCTAGCGTGTATAGAAAGAGTGTCGTGTTCATTCCAGGAGCTCCTTAGATGTAGGCCTACGTTTGTGCATCCTGCTGGATCTGGGAGAGCGATGCAACCATAGTACTGTAGGAAACAGCGCCACCTAGTCACTGCCACACATTTTTGCCCAATCTGGTTTAATCCGAGAGGGCAAAATGAATAAGGGAATAGTCACGAACGTGGCTCTGGAACTGGAGGGAGGCCATGTTTCCTCCCTGTTGCAGGGCTATTTCAGATTTGAGTTACATTCAGATGCTATATTCTCATGACTAACAATGCCATCCTTCTGTTCTCTTCTGCCATTAACACCACACACTCCTTGCCCCTCCTCTGCTCTCTCCTCATCTCTCCTCCTCTCTCCTCCTCTCTCCTCATCTCTCTCCTCCTCTCTCCTCCTCTCTCTCCTCCTCTCTCCTCCTCATCTCTCCTCCTCTCTCCTCATCTCTCCTCTCTCCTCATCTCTCCTCCTCTCTCCTCTCCTCCTCTCTCCTCATCTCTCCTTGCCCCTCCTCCTCTCTCCTCCTCTCTCCTCCTCTCTCCTCCTCTCTGTCACCTCCAGGTTGTGGACATCATGCGGGTGAACGTGGACAAGGTGTTGGAGAGGGACTCCAAGCTGTCAGAGTTGGACGACAGGGCGGATGCACTTCAGGCCGGGGCCTCTCAGTTTGAGAGTTGTGCAGCGAAGCTTAAGAACAAGTACTGGTGGAAGAACTGCAAGGTAAGCACAACGTCTTTCACCAGGACCTCCAGTTGCTGGTTCACTGTAGGTACTGCCAATGGTTTGAAACATAGAATACATTTAAAAAATGGGTGGATCCATACAAGGATTGACAGAAAATACAAAAAAACCCATTGATGATGAGTAATATCTTGCATTCTCTCTAAATGACTGATAATCCCCCCCACACACGTGCAGTTCACGTTCAATCGAGTGTGAATCGACACCAACAACTTTGGTGTTGCGAGCGTACCCTGCTCCAACCAGCCGAAGGTGATGAGCGCTGAAGCGAGCGCAGAGCGTCTGTCCTGGGAATGCCGCTTTCCTCCTCCTACGCTCACTAACCCTTTAATGAGCGTCTGTGGATAAGCAAAGTGACGCTTCAGGGAGAGGGGGAGAGGGGAGGAGAGGAGGAGGGGAGGAGGGGAGGAGGGGGAGAGGGAAGGAGGGGAGGAGGGGGAGAGGGGAGGAGGGGAGGAGGGGAGGAGGGGGAGAGGGGAGGAGGGAAGGAGGGGAGATGGGGAGGAGGGAAGGAGGGGAAGGAGAGGAGGAGGGGGGGGAGGGGAGGAGGGAAGGAGGGGAGGAGGGGAGGAGGGGAGGAGGGAAGAAGGGAAGGAGGGGGGGAGGAAAGGAGGGGAGGAGGGAAGGAGGGGAGGAGGGGAGGAAAGGAGGGGAGGAGGGGAGATGGGGAGGAGAGGGGCGAGGGGAGGAGGGGAGGAGGGAAGGAGGGGAGGAGGGAAGGAGAGGGTCGGTACAGTGAGCTTCTCACTGCAGAAATGTTCCTTCTGTTCCCGCTGAAGGCATTGTGTAACTTCAGCACACACACACACAATGCCTGTGAGAGCGGTGATTCTCCCAGATCACTGTGTATTATTCACTGTCGTGTCAGTTTTCTAAAGTGTCATGAAAAGCCTTTAACTCTGCTTTGTTCTGCTTCGTTCCAGATGATGATCATGATGGGCATCATTGGAGTCATTGTGGTTGGAATAATTTTCTGTGAGTACATAAAGTCTCTCGTTTTCAGATATTGCTCACGCGGATAAAACGATTCATTGACATTGACAGTTGTCAAACTGTAGATATTCCTTTGCCTTAAGAATTTTCTATTGTCGCAGTTTTATAACTGTTTACTATTCAGCTGTGATTGATTTGATTGGTCAGTTTACATTTATGGAGGATTGTAGTTTGCGGTTCTTAATGAACTAAGCTAGTGAAACAACACGTTAGCACACATCAGAAGGCAACACTAGCTTAATCAGTTGCTGCATGTGCTGTGTCAGAACAACCCAGGTCTGCATGACCTTCTGCTGCCTCCAATCTCTATTATTCATGCCAGCATATTACAGTCAATTATTTACATAATACCTCTGTTACCAGCCTTTCGGTTTAAACAGGAACTGAATGAAATCACACGGAAATTGTTTACCAAAGTCTGTCACGAAGTCAGGTATATAACAAAGCGATGCTGACTCAATTACATGTATTCTCTCTCTCTCTCTCTTTCTCTCTCTTTCTCTCTCTCTCTCTCTCTCTCTCTCTCTCTCTCTCTCTCTCTCTCTCTCTCTCTCTCTCTCTCTCTCCCTCTCTCCCTCTCTCTCTCTCTCTCTCTCTCTCTCTCTCCCTCTCTCTCCCTCTCTCCCTCTCTCTCTCTCTCCCTCTCTCAGTGTACTTCTTCTATTGAGCTCACCCCATCGTGGCAGAAGGAAACAGACATGAGAATTGGAGTGAAGAAAAAACAAAACAAAAAGACACAACCTCCACTCCTCCCTCTTTCTCCCTCTCCTCCTCCCTCTCTCCCCACGGTCTTCCATTAAACCATCTTGCACTTATACATGACTGTAGTGTTTAGATGCCTGTGCTTCTTTGTCCTCCTACACCTCCCTTTCTTTCGCTCTCTCTTTCGTCCACTGTCATGGCATGGCGCCTCACCCCCTCTCTCCCATCTCTGCTGCTCGTACATTATTGACGTGTGCAGCAGAGAGAGAGAGAGGACAGGAGAGGGAACAAGAGAGAGAGAGAGGGAGGGAGGAGATGAGAAGTCTTTGTAACACAGAGACAGAGACGACTGGTATGTGGGCCCGTGGTAGGATCGAGGAAAAGGGGAGAAGGTGAGAGATAGATGGAGCAAGAGAGGGAGCCAAAGGAAGATAAAAATAAATAAATAGGGAGCGTGTGTGCAGGGATACTAAACAGACAGAACAGTTTTTTTTTAAATCCCAGGCAGACCAATACTATCGTTTTACTTTTCGGAGAGGGTCCCACATGTGTAGATTGATACTGACATCCTTAACAAGATCCCTCCCCTCCTAACCCCTACCCATTCTGCTCCTGATCATCACTACTTACTAATACAAGGTCATGTTAAGATTAAGAATATGATATTTTTGTTGTGTGTGTGTGTGTGTACTTGTGATCCAAAGCATTGTAGCCAGTAGCTTTTCCAAGTTTAGCTGATGGGCTTTGGTCATCCTGTCTGTTCCTCTCTAACTCGCTTCATTTTGATATTTCATATCTCTGTTCATTAGGAATAGCTGTATAGAGAGAGGTGGAAAAAAAACAGGGAGAGTGAGGATGAGATAAAACCAAACAACAGCTTATTGGTACAAGGTTGAAGCTTTCTGGACTCAACGGAAGCCTGAACTCTGACTAGAAATATTGTTAACGGAGGCCTTTTGCCAGAGTTTTATCTTTGACTTTTGACTAAAACCTGTGTCCATAAACCCCCACATGTCTGTACGTAACAGAAAAACAGTTGTAGGATACAAATAGTCTGACATGCGTACAGGCCCATAGAAGGGATAGGAAATAGACAATCTGTACGTGTGAATGGACTATTCTGTCAGTGCAGAAAGCCCTTGATCTGACTTTGACAGACACACAGCAGGCAGGCCCATTATACACTCACATGATCCTGAAGTTAGTTCCTGAACCAAGGACATCTATGTAGTCTCACCCATGTGTCCTACACCTCAACCATTTATACAAACCTAAAGAAACCCAAACATCATTACCCACAGTACAGTTTAGGCCAAATTTAAGTGTTTATTTCAAACTTGACTTGCATGGCAAACGGTGTCCATAGTTTTGCCTTTTTGTGTGATCTATGTATCTGCCATTTCTGAAACTAACTGCCGATTGTATATTTTCTTTTATTAGTGGTTTTAAGGACCTGTGTATAATGTATTTCTGACCTGACAACTCATTCGTATGCAATGCAATGAAACTCAAGAGTTATCCAAAATTGTGTTGATCACTTGCTTTTGGAGGAAAAAGAATACTTATGAAGAGAACGATTATAGCTACATCAAAAACAAGTAGTACTATACAAGTAGTGCCATAATACACCTTTACCAGACTGATGCTACTGGACAAAAGATTTAGAGTTTCTGTAGTTTTTTGGGAGGGTGTTGTTGGTTATTACAGAAAATGTGGTTTCCTTTCCAAGATTGTGTAAGAGGTTGTTTGAACATTGTGAAGATAAAAAAATTAAACTGCATTTATGAATGGAGATCATGGTGATTACTCTGAATCATCTAATGGTATTTTGCAATGATACCATTGGGTAATTAATGGAAACAACATTATAATACTGCAGGAGATGCAACTGGATCATAGAATTCTTAAAACCGCATGCTTACCACTTTTGCTGATGCCAATAAAGAAATCCTGAACATGATTATATGTCTAACTGCTACTCATTGACATCTTATCAAAGAGGAAACGTGTTCAACGTGTCATGAACATGTCATTTACATGGCATTCCCACATTTAGGCACTAAATCACATCTGTATCACTACAGGTAAAAACGTAAAGTAAGGTCAAAACTGTCTCACAACCACCTATACACGTGCATCAAATCAAACACGCTTCAAAGTCATTTACATAATTTATTTAGAAAATAAAATCCTTTCACAGTTTCATATTAACTCCCATTAGCTACACCAATGCAGTTGTTGTGAACTCCATGAGCATCCATGAGCATTGAGGGTCGCTGAGCAGGACCGGAGAAAGCGGAACTCTGATCCTACATTTACATTTGACTTTTTAGTCATTTAGCAGATGCTCTTATCCAGAGCGACTTACAGTAAGTACAGGGACGTTCCCCCGAGGCAAGTAGGGTGAAGTGCCTTGCCCAAGGACACAACGTCATTTGACACGGCCGGGAATCGAACTGGCAACCTTCAGATTACTAGCCCGATTCCCTAACCACTCAGCCACCTGACTAGCCATGACCCCCCCCCCCATGATCTATCTCATAACTTGGTAGAAGAAGAGCCCGGTGATGACCAGGAAGCCCAGGAACATCCAATAGGAATCTACCGGGAGGAAAACAGATCACAGATCAGTGGACCAATCACAGACGTCGGGAAGGGAAGCGAGTTCCTGTACAGTCGCCGTGGGAACTAACTCTAAACAAATCTGCAATCGGTGACGATGTTCCGTAGCTACCTGGCTCAGGTGCCTCCACGGTCAGGCTGACGGACAGGGGCGAGGCCAGGGCGCGGTGGGACACCCTGCAGGTGACCGTGGTCCCGGCGGGAAGGCTGGAGGGGGCTAGGACGAGGTGGGAGGAGATGGAGAGGGTCCCATCACTGTGCTGTCTGTGGCTGGAGAGGGAGCCTTGGTCTGCCATGAGGACGGGCTCTGTGCCCGAGGGAGAGAGAGACAACCACTCCACCTGAGAGAGGAGGAGAACGGGAGGGGGAGAAGACGCAACGTTTATCTAACGTATCCTTTTACCGTTTTGTTTCGTGGGATATTTTTAGTGTGCCAATCCACATACAGCATAATGCAAATACTACAAGGTCACTAAATCCTGATCCACAAAAACATACAATACACTTTAAACACAGATTACTGTAGCTCTGTACTACTGCAGTAACTTGCATGAACTGTCAGTGTTATGTTCATGTTTTTCAATGTATATCTGAGGCAGTTATTCTTTTTTTTTCAATGTGTGTCTGAGGGTCTGATATTTTCAGGGGTAAGAGGCCTGATCTCAGTGCAAGGGAGAGACAGACCTGAGCATCCAGCGGGTAGTAATGTTTGCAGTGGCAGCTCAATTTCTGGGGCGATGTATCCAGAAATACCAGCTTGTCTTTAGAGAGAGTGACACGTGGAGGCTCTAGAGAAAGAGAGGCAAAGGAAGACAGTCTGAAAAAAAAAAACTTTCCTCTCACACAAAAAAACCTCAAACTGCAGATTGTCTTCTCACTAAAACTGTCCCCTCAATAAAAAGACCGTTCTCTCACACAAGAAAATAAACACAAGCTGAAGACAATCTCGCTGCTACATTTACATTTAGTCATTTAGCAGACGCTTTTATCCTAAGTTATCATGCTACCATCCTGGCAGGGGGCCGATGTGATAGACCAGACTACCACAGAAGGACAGACTCACGGATGACGTGCAGCTGGATGACCTGCTGAGCCTGGAAGAGCCCAGTGCTGACGGTGCAGATGTAGGTCCCCTCGTCAGACACCTTCAGCTTGGACAGACTCACGGATGCATTCCCCTCGCCCACCAGCAGGGCGGCGTCCACAACGGAGCCTTGCCTCTCCACGTATACTGCAGCGAGCGGGATAGAATGGGACAAGGTTTGCTAGGTTATCCTCCGTTGCTAGGAGGATAACCTAGGTTATCCTCGGTTGCTAGGTTATTCTCCGTTGAATATGTCACCAGACCAATCTACTGAGTTCCAGAAGCTTTCCCTTGTAGACGTGCCCTTTTGCAAACAATAATCTTTATGTATTCAACAGAGAAGTGAAACCCATGTCATGTTATGCAATTAACACATTTTGTGATGACATGACTTCCATTGGGAGACAGGGAGTTGATCAGGTACTGTTAAAAAAGGCTGTACGTATACTGTCGTCTGCCTCTACTAACCGACTGGTTCCACCTCACTTCCTGTCTGCCCGACCTTCAACTCGAGTACTCTCCTTCCTGTTCCTTGATGCTGCAGCCGCCACTCAAGCCCCAGGTCCGGCCCTGGGGGCGGAGCCTGCTGTCTGAACCCACAGTCCAGCAGGATTACGCCCCCTAGAGGAGCAGACACAGACTGCAAGCGAGAGAACACCAAATACACCACTGGGAAACAGAGGAGGTGGAGGAGGAGAGAGGAAGAGGAGGAGGAGGAGGAAGGGGAGGAGGAGGAGAAGTAGGAGGAGGAGGAAAAAGGCAACAATGAGTTTACAGATGCAGGGAAGTAAAAAAAAAAAAATGTTCCTGCAGAGCAGAAGTTATATCCTCAAAAGCTTGACAGCGACCTTGTGATCTCACCCTCTGTCAGCAACGTCCCTGATTGGCTGAGGGGAAGCTCCAGTTTGCTTTGCACGAGAGCTGGCGGATCGGATTGGTCGGTCTCAACTGCCACTGTCTGCAGGATCAGCGTGAGGCCGAGCCCGCCGACTCCCTCCACCTGCAGGGAGCCGATGAAGTAGGCTGGCTCGCTGTCGTCCTGGGAACCACGGGGGTAGTAGCGGCTGATCTCACATGTCACTTCCTGCTCGTTGCAGTCAGCATGGAGCAGCAGGTCGGCCTCCGGGATCTCAGGAGAGGTCACTGTCACGGGGAGAGAACCGTTGAACTGAACCTACGGTGTATCTCCACATGAACACGCGTCGCCATTGAAAAAGAACCTGATGAACCAACCTTTAGCCTCAATGATGATGTCATCGGCATCAGGGACTGGATTAGGGACGAATGGAGTCAGTGTTTCAGGGGACAGATCAGGGGTCACAGCCAAGTCTCTCAGGACCAGGGTGGCTGGGGTGCGGCTAAACATCCCACCCCCTCCCATTCCCCCCAACCCCCCACCCTCCTCCACCAGAGAACAGGACAGCACCACATCTGCACCTCCGTCAGCTGAGAGAAAGGTGGAGGAATGGGAGACAAGAGTAGGTAAAGGTAGAGAGAAAGAAAATTAGGAATATCAGAGAAGAGGGTAAAAAGTGATAAATACCTTTTTGTTATCAGGAAGGGAGCATATTTAAGCAAGAGAAATTAAGTTGATTTATTATCTTCAAACTGAAGCGATGCTCTCTTACCAGAAACGCATGTCGGCACGAACCCAATAAGTAAAATGCCAAGCATTTTGAACACCAGCGCGTTCTGTCTGAAACGGTTCTCAACTATAGCGTCCATAAACACAGTAGTGCTAAACAACGTAGGCATGAAAATGTAATGAAAATGATAAATACGTACGTAAATAAATACGTTCTCTACTTTCACTTTTACTTTGACGGAGAATTCATAGGCTACTTAAGGACACCAAAAATACATGGAGGCGTGTTATATACATTACACCTTTCAATAACTAAAATACCGTATGATGCTGGTTGTTCTAATAATAATTGCTATATATTTGCCATATATCGTAGTCATTGTACGTTGTATCTGTGTATCCGTTGATTGTGCTGAAAGAAAATGAAACCTGCAAAATGCGAGCGTTTCTCCTCCACTTGTCATGACCTGTCTGTCCCCCTCCCCTTGTGGGTGTGTCTGTGTTTGTCTGTCAGATTCCATGTGAGGGTTACAGCTCGTTTTAGTCTTCGATCATTACCACCACCTGTTTGTGTTAACCCGTTGATTACCCTGTCTATTTAATGTCCTTTCTGTGTGCAGGTTCCTGTCAGATCGTCGCATGTTGCCCCACCCCCTTTCGTGTTGGAGTTACGTTCAGGTTTCCCAGTACTTCGGACTACTGTTTTGTTTTATGTTATTTTTTTCCCGTCTGTTACGGGCGCTTTGTTTGTCCCGGCTTAATCGCCGAGGGGTTTTTAGTTTCGGTTTTGCCCTGATCGGTTTTCCAATAAAACCTTGGTTTGCATTCAATTGCCTCTGACTCCTTGGACGCTACCTGCCACCAATGACAGAACGCAAGCATCCTTGGTCATTGGTTGTCATGATCGTCGACTTTTCAATGCAGACTATCCATCAAGACATCGAAAAACATTCACAGACGATACAACAATACGTCTTTATTTCCTCTAAAAACTTAACTTGGACCAGTGAAACCCACGGCTCACGACATTTATTTTCTCCTAATTTAATGACCGAAGACCCCCCAAAATGGTGAAGGGTATTCAGTTTTCCTGCATGGTCTTCTGGATCCAGTCTAGGTAGTTCCCAACACGGGTGTAGACTCCATATTTTCCTGCTTCTCCACAACCAATTCCCCAGCTGATGATACCAGCTGCCCAAAACCGATCGCCCTTCCTCAGGGAGAAGGGACCACCACTGTCCCCCTGGCAGGAGTCCTTTTTGCCCTCAGGAAATCCAGCGCAGAACATGTTCTCAGAGAAATGTATAGTTGTTTTGGCCTTTTTGATAGAATCTTGACAAGTTTCTTGTTCAACCACAGGAAGACCTACGTATCGCAGTTTATTGGAAATTTTATCTTCTGTGATTCCGAAGCCTGAGGCAAATCTGAATAGAGATGAGGGAGGTTAGAGCGGGTCGGTCCAAAGAGAAGGAGGAAGACCGGATGAACCTCAAAAATACCAAAATATCAATGGAATCAAAACGATTGGAAAATGTGTTTCTTACCCAATCTGTGTACTTTGGTACGTAGCATTTTCAATTGTCAAACAAATTGGCATGATGGAATCTTGGAACGTGATTGTTTGTTGAAGTTTGATCAAAGCAATGTCATGATTGTAGTTATCTTTGTCGGGGTTGTGGTAGTCTGGGTGTACGTGAAGAGAACTTACAGCAGCCGGAGGGTGTTTACTGAGTTCTTCAGCATTATTACCTCCCATGAAAACCTGTAGCAGAAACAATGGGCAGTTTTATTAAATGTCCCCGATCTCTATCTCTATGAAACACACTATCAACGAGTAGATTATGTGGTTATTACGTAGCCTTCATACCTTAACATCATTTGGCAGTAGAGCACCATTTGGTCTGAATAAATTATGCGCCGCAGTCATGACCCAGCGGTCTCCGACCACCATCCCCCCTCCTCTATTCCCGCCCACACTCAGCAACACCTGCCAAGGGATCGAGCCTTCAGGGGCCTCATCCCCTCCTAAGATCCGGCCGTGTCTCTTTGAGAGGGACTCGGAGGGCCGGCCACACACTGAGGACACAGAGAGAAGGAGAAACACTGAACTCTAAACTCCCCAGACTTTTACATTACATCTACATTTAGTCATTTAGCAGACGCTCTTATCCAGAGTGACTTACAGTAAGTACAGGGACATTCCCCCGAGGCAAGTAGGGTGAAGTGCCTTGCCCAAGGAACACAACGTCATTTTGCACGGCCGGGAATCAAACCAGCAACCTTCGGATTACTGGCGCAATTCCCTAACCACTCAGCCACCTGACTCCCCAGACAGGCAACTCTAATGGAGGGCGGCAGCATTCCTCACACGAGAACAACCCGTATGTTGATAATGTCGACTTTCAGTGGAAGGACTGAAAGTTTGGCCCGTCTCGGTGAGTCTACCTGGTAAGGTGAGTCTACCTGGTAAGGTGAGTACCTGGTAAGGTGAGTACCTGGTAAGGTGAGTCTACCTGGTAAGGTGAGTCTACCTGGTAAGGTGAGTACCTGGTAAGGTGAGTCTACCTGGTAAGGTGAGTACCTGGTAAGGTGAGTACCTGGTAAGGTGAGTCTACCTGGTAAGGTGAGTACCTGGTAAGGTGAGTCTACCTGGTAAGGTGAGTACCTGGTAAGGTGAGTACCTGGTAAGGTGAGTCTACCTGGTAAGGTGAGTCTACCTGGTAAGGTGAGTACCTGGTAAGGTGAGTACCTGGTAAGGTGAGTACCTGGTAAGGTGAGTCTACCTGGTAAGGTGAGTACCTGGTAAGGTGAGTCTACCTGGTAAGGTGAGTACCTGGTAAGGTGAGTACCTGGTAAGGTGAGTCTACCTGGTAAGGTGAGTACCTGGTAAGGTGAGTCTACCTGGTAAGGTGAGTACCTGGTAAGGTGAGTACCTGGTAAGGTGAGTACCTGGTAAGGTGAGTACCTGGTAAGGTGAGTCTACCTGGTAAGGTGAGTACCTGGTAAGGTGAGTACCTGGTAAGGTGAGTACCTGGTAAGGTGAGTACCTGGTAAGGTGAGTCTACCTGGTAAGGTGAGTACCTGGTAAGGTGAGTCTACCTGGTAAGGTGAGTACCTGGTAAGGTGAGTACCTGGTAAGGTGAGTACCTGGTAAGGTGAGTCTACCTGGTAAGGTGAGTACCTGGTAAGGTGAGTACCTGGTAAGGTGAGTACCTGGTAAGGTGAGTACCTGGTAAGGTGAGTCTACCTGGTAAGGTGAGTACCTGGTAAGGTGAGTCTACCTGGTAAGGTGAGTACCTGGTAAGGTGAGTCTACCTGGTAAGGTGAGTACCTGGTAAGGTGAGTACCTGGTAAGGTGAGTACCTGGTAAGGTGAGTACCTGGTAAGGTGAGTACCTGGTAAGGTGAGTACCTGGTATGCACGTAGGGATGATGGGGCTGCCCTGGCCGTGTCTCCACTTCCTGTCTGCTGCGCAGGTATAGCTCACTGAGACAGACAGGAAATAGACGTGCGTTAACTGGATGGATCCTTTCGAACAGAACCCGAAATTGAAACGGGTCCCAGTTCTGTCTCTGCTGGGGTTCCTCACCTGTTGCTGCCCCTAGAAGGGCGTAGTGTGGCTCGTTACAGTGGTACTGGATGACTGAGAGGTACTGGTCATCGGCTCCAGATATGAATGTCACCCCTCCGTTCAGTAACGGCTCAGGCCTCCCACAGTCCAGTACTACAGGAGAGGGAATGCTGTCATTTCATCAAATGTCCTCGGCACAGCTGGCCCAAGGCATAAGCAAACTAAGCGGCTGCTTAGGGCCCCCGTGGCCACCAGAGGGCCCCCAAGAGCACATTAAATTACATCTTAATTAAAAAAATTATATATATTATGTATATACAGCGTCACCGAGGGGCCCTCAAATCAATTGTGCTTAAGGCCCCATAAAGGCTTGGGCTGGCCCTGGTCATTGGGGCAGTGACTATACGACTACATGAGTTCCTTGACTCACTTTGACACTCTGGAAGAGAAAGGTGCCACTGTCCGTTGTTCTTACACATGGATGAATAACTGTGGATCTCGTTACCATCCTGAGAGAGACGTATAGATAGATGGATGATAAAGATATATATATATATATGGAGAGAGAGAGTATGTTAGAAAGTTTATTTGATACTGCAACTAATAGTTAAAATGGAGATGATGGGTTTGAGATTGAGAGATTAAATGTGATTTTACCCTCATGAGTTTATAGCCCTGGTCACAGCGCACTTGGATGTAATCTCTGTAGAAGTACTCTTTGAAGATAGGAGTGACTCGTCCGTGGTCCACAGCACTGGGGGGGGGACACTGAACCCCTAGGAATGACACACAAACACACACTCCACAGTCACCTCAAACCAACGGATGTGTTGGTCATCAAATGTTTTCCCCGCAGTAAGATTCTCCCTGTATTCTTAATCTCGGTCTCTCGTTCGCACTCTTTTAACCTTTATTTTAACCAGGCAGAATCATTAAGAACAAATTCTTATTTTCAGTGATGGCCTGGCATCACTCCTTTCTCGACATAATCAGGTACCACCTGATTTAGGCCCTTCCTCTTCCCCTGTGTCCCTTCCTCACTCTGGGTGCTGTACTGCAGACTCCAGCCCCTGCTCAGTCCAGCCCAGTCTGTTTGGTAGTCCAGCTTGACATTGTTGGAGTTGGTCGCCATCAGTCCTGGACTCTGCCCCCCACATAACTTCTGGGGCTCCCTGCCAGGGATAGTCACCTGGAGATGAGAGATGATTAAAAAAACGTGCCGGTGCAGGATCAGGGCAGGTCGGCAGAACAGAGGGGGGTCAAGGGTTAAGGTTACCACGGTTACCTGAAGCCAGTGGTACAGACAGCTGGGTCCCTGCTGGGTGTCGATGCTCTCTATGTGAAAGTCGCTGGTGAAGTTGAGGGTCACGGTAAAGCCAAGCTCCACAGAGATGACATACTGACAGGACATTCCGAGGGGGGAAGGCTCAGGGTACCCTGGACTGGTGAACTCCCCCTCAGGCTCATCGAAAATACCCCCGCCACAGGACACTATGCACGGGGAGAGAAAGAGGGGAAAACGAGCATGGTTGCTCTAAGATCAGTTGGAAACATTCAAACGTGGATTTTACATTTACATGTAGTCATTTAGCAGACGCTCTTATCCAGAGCGACTTACAGTAAGTACAGGGACATTCCCCCCGAGGCAAGTAGGGTGAAGTGCCTTGCCCAAGGACACAACGTCATTTTGCACTGCCGGGAATCGAACTGGCAACCTTCAGATTACTAGCCCGATTCCCTAACCGCTCAGCCACCTGACTCCTCTCATGCAGCCGAACGTGTGGCTGGAGGCTACTCACACACACAGGTGCGCTGGTCAGGTCTGAGGTTGTAGCCATGGTGACAGGAGCAGAGGTAGGAGCCCAGGGTGTTGTGGCAAAGCTGAGAGCAGAGTGGACCTGTCCCATCCTCAGGGGCGGGAGCAGAACACTCATCTATATCTGGGAGGGAGGGAGGGAGGGAGAGGGGGGGGGGAGAGAGAGAGGGGGGGGAGAGAGAGGTAGGGAGGGAGGGGGGAGAGAGGGGGGGGAGAGAGAGGTAGGGAGGGAGGGGGAGGGAGAGAGAGAGAGAGAGGGGGGGGGGGGAGGGAGGGGGAGGGAGGGGGAGGGGGGGGAGGGAGGGAGGGAGAGAGAGAGGGAGAGAGAGAGGGGGGGGAGAGAGAGGTAGGGAGGGAGGGAGGGGGGGGAGGGAGAGGTAGGGAGGGAGGGAGGGGGGGGAGAGGTAGGGAGGGAGGGAGAGAGGGGGGGGGAGGGAGAGGGAGGGAGGGAGGGAAGGGGGGGAGGGAGAGGTAGGGAGGGAGGAGGAGGGGGGAGGGAGAGGTAGGGAGGGAGGGAGGGGGGGGAGGGAGAGGTAGGGAGGGAGGGAGAGGTAGGGAGGGAGGGAGGGGGGGGAGGGAGAGGTAGGGAGGGAGGGAGGGGGGGGAGAGGTAGGGAGGGAGGGAGAGAGGGGGGGGGAGGGAGAGGGAGGGAGGGAGGGAGGGGGGGAGGGAGAGGTAGGGAGGGAGGGGGGGAGGGAGAGGTAGGGAGGGAGGGAGGGGGGGAGGGAGAGGTAGGGAGGGAGGGAGGGGGGGGAGGGAGAGGTAGGGAGGGAGGGAGAGGTAGGGAGGGAGGGAGGGAATTTTGCTCAAAGTTTTAGACACTTTTGCAGAGCATGTTGGATTTGAGGAGCATTGTGACAGAGAGCAGTGGCACCTTTGGCCTGGTAGTGAGCAGAGAAGCCAATCGGCTGGTGCAGCTCAGGGTTAGTTTCGTCCGACTGAAAAACAAGGGTGAGCCTGTTGCCGGGAGACAAGATAGGCTGGTTGCCGGGGTGATGTCCATCAGCAGAGTTTTCCTGGCCGCAGAACTTCCCCAGGATCTTCTGGTCGTGCAGAACCTGGAACAGCAAGGTAAGGAACACGGAAAGGAACCTCCACAAGCGGAGTAATCACACGACAAATGAAAACTTATATAACCATTCGCAAAGCACTTCTTAAAAGCGGTTTCACAGAGGGGATCACAGTTGCCCACGGTTACCCCTTCGCAGAAGGAGAGGGAAAGGCTGTGAGCTCCACTCAAGGTTCACTCACCGTCACGGCGTCGTAGTAACAGTTTGCGGAAGGCTCGATGTCCAAGTGTGTGAAGGTGAGCTGGATCTGGAAGCCCTCAGGCACCAGGAGGTCCCATGACTCTGTGAGGCCCCCGGTGTAGGGCTGAGGGTACTGGGGTGACTGCAGCTCTCCGTACATGGTAGGCTCTGCCCGAGGAAGACGCCAGCACTCACACACAGGTAAACACAACAACCTGGGACAGAGAAGGGGGGGGGGGGGGTCAGATGGCTGAGCGGTTAGGGAGTCGGGCTATTAATCAGAAGGTTGTTGGTTCGATTCCCGGCCATGCAAAATGACGTGTCCTTGGGCAAGGCACTTCACCCTACTTGCCTCGGGGAAAATGTCCCTGTACTTACTCTAAGTTGCTCTGGATAAGAGCGACATGTCAATAAACAGTAGTGTACCCTTAATCTTTTTTTTTTACAAATATTACTAAGATAGTAAGCCATCATTTCAACGTAAATAATACGGTCCTAATTAGGTCATTATCCAGGTACAACTAGGTAACCCCTCATAGATCTAGACCGCAACTTTTTGTCAAGAGTTTGACGTTACAAAGAAATATCTCACCATATGAAGAGATGTGTCCAGTCCATGTTTACTGTAGAGTGTTGGACGTTATGAGAACAGAAGTACTGTTACTGTCACTGATACAAAGACCAAGCCGCCGTACCTGAATGACAGCAGATTTTCACTGTGTGTGGATCTTGGTCGAGACTGGGCTGAAAGTCTAAAAGTCAGACAGCGACCCTTGTTTGTCTTGGCTGAAACTGCTATAAACGCAGAGTGAGCGTATGTGAACATGGAATGATGAAGAAAGAAATAAGGGGGGGAAGTAATTTTCATGAAATTGTTACAAAACTGGTACTGCATTTAATGCTTATGGGCTAACTGTGCTTGTTCTAAGATGGAACTGTAGACAATTCAAAGAAAAACGGTATTTGCTTTGCTGTTTGTGAACTGTGTGTCAGGGTTGTGACCCCTTGTTGGTCACCAGAGGCCCTCGCTGTGTTTCCTTGGTTTTGGTTCTGTTAATCTGTTCTCAATAGGAGATATTGTTTTCACCTGTGCCTTGTTTGTTCTGTGCTTTTTCAGTGGCTTGGATTCTTAGTTCTGTGCTTAGTTTTTCTTACATGCCACAGTGTACAGTAGAGTTCCTTGGTCAGGCTTTTTGACGGTCTGATTTTTTAATATTTTCTACTTCCAATAAAAGAAGGAAAGAACTTCTCAGAACGGCCCTCAGTTTATGACTGTGAGGAGGACTGCTGTGGAGCAGATGGAGAGAGGAAGGGGGAGGGGAAGGGGGAGGGGAAGGGGGAGAGGAAGGGGGAGGGGGAGAGGAAGGGGGAGGGGGAGAGGAAGGGGGAGAGGAAGGGGGAGGGGAAGGGGGAGAGGAAGGGGGAGGGGAAGGGGGGAGGGGAAGGGGGAGGGGAAGGGGGAGGGGAAGGGGAGAGGAAGGGGGAGGGGAAGGGGGAGAGGAAGGGGGAGCTAACGTTTGGCTGTGTGTTCAGTAGTTTTCCCGTAAAGACTTGTTTGATCAGTTTGTTTTGGTTTTGCAAATAGGACAAACTCCACGTTGGAGGTGTTTGTTTATGTGTTTTATTTTATTTGTTCATGTATCATGGTGCGCCAAACTGGGACACTATTTATGTGAATAAAAGGTTTTCCGTTGTTGTTTATGCTGAACCTTAGGAGTCATATTGTTATCATTGCAAATGTACCATAATAGTCATTGTGAACGTTGTAGTGATTGCTGTGTCGGTGAGTCGTGATCACGGTTATCTGAGGCTTTGATGTCTGAAGATGAGCAGGAGCGGGCGCCCCCCAGGAGCGTGGGCCCCCCAGGAGCGTGGGCCCCCCAGGAGCGTGGGCCCCCCAGGAGCGTGGGCCCCCCAGGAGCGGGCGCCCCCCAGGAGCGTGGGCCCCCCAGGAGCGTGGGCCCCCCAGGAGCGTGGGCCCCCCAGGAGCACGAGCCCCCCAGGAGCGGGGGCCCCCAGGAGCGTGGGCCCCCAGGAGCACGGGCCCCCCAGGAGCGTGGGCCCCCAGGAGCGTGGGCCCCCCAAGAGCGTGGGCCCCCCAGGAGCGCGGGCCCCCCAGGAGCGCGGGCCCCCCAGGAGCGCGGGCCCCCCAGGAGCGTGGGCCCCCCAGGAGCACGAGCCCCCCAGGAGCGGGGGCCCCCAGGAGCACGGGCCCCCCAGGAGCGTGGGCCCCCCAGGGCCCCTGGGATCCCACACATCCACCCGTGGAGCCAGGAGAGGTGGCAGGTGCGGGGGGGGGATGAACCTCTGCTTACTTTGCTGATGGGAAATACACAGCATCCTGGAGCAAAACTATTAAGTGTGTGTGTGTGTTGGTTTTGCCAGGAAATTCACTAAGTATTCACTGTCAAACTGGTCTGTGTCTGATACTGCAGGGAGACCAAACTCTGTGGAAGATGATGGTAATGTACAGTAGGTCAGAACGTGGTACATTGTCACATTCCAGTTTATTGTTTGGATTCAGTTCTGAACCGTGTGTAACGCTATTTGTTTTAAGGTCAAATGCCATCATGAGTTTATAAAATTTTGCAAATGTTTCCATGTGTGACACAAAACTAAGATTTTATTGAATTCAGGACAAGTTTAATCAAGCCCATTCATTTTACAAGCACAAACATTTTATTAAACAGACTCGGCTTAAGCACAAAGATTGTTTACACACCCGAGTATCTAGTAGTGCTAAATCAGTATTTCTATAAAGGTTTTTACAATCATTCAGTAAAACATATTAGGACGGTAACTAGAAATCAAAGGCATGAGATCATATCTGTTGAAGTTATGCGTGAGATATCTGCTGAAGTTAAGAGTAACTCTTTGACTAACAGGTACAGTTGGTTTATTCTTCGTCATTCTCCTCCTCCTCTATTGTATCCTTGATCCAGCCTACATACTTACTCACCTTGGTGTAATACCCCTTGAAGTCTCCATCCCCTTTGCAGTGAGAGCCCCACGACACGACCCCCATTAGACGGTGCGGTTTGTTGTGGTTCCCTAATCTGGGTACGACAAATGGACCTCCGCTGTCTCCCCTACAGCTATCATGCCCATCCTCCTTTCCAGCGCAGAACATGTTGCCAGTGAAGACCAAGGGCTTTTCTTCAATACGAGGCGTGTCTTCACACTTACTGGTAGTGTATACAGGCACATCAGTATGACGTAACATTTTGCTTTGCTCCCTTCTTTCAGTTGCTCCCCACCCTGAAACAGTGCCTAAAGTATCGGCCTCCAGCTCTTCATCGGGCTCAGGCAGGCAGATAGGCAGGAGAGCGGGCCCGAGCGTCACTCTCTTGGTCAGTTGGAGAAGGGCGATATCGTTGTCGTAGTTTGTGCGTACATAATTTTCTAAACCTTTTGCATAGCCGGGATGAATTATTACCTTTTTAACTTCTAAGACAGCTACTTCAGGGTGACGATCTCTTGCCTTTACTCCATCTATCACTCCACCATAGATAGTTTGTGTTAGTTCCTCATTTTTGTCCACGACGTGAGCAGCTGTGATGGCCCAGCGATCGTTGATCAGTGTCGCCCCTGCTCTATTTGGATACAGCATCAGAAGCTGCCACGGTATGTCGCGAAGCTTCGCCACAACACCTCCCCAAATCCTCCCAGTGCTTTCAAGCTCGTTATCCGTCTTCCCACACACTAAGAGGAACAAAGAAGTTAATGCTGCGGAATGCTAAATAATGCTAAAGGCTAAAGTGATTAGACCTTTTGTACTATAAATGATAAAGTTTGTCATACCTTCAATGCATTTTGGAAACTTGCCCTGGCCTGTCTCTGATATCCAATGTCCACTGACATTGCAGGTGTATTCATCTGACAGGAGAAGAGAGGAATTGAAGTCAAACTTTCAGAATAATACAGGAAGGATGGAGGGTGGGCAGGACTGCAGCGGCAGTTAGGGGAGAACCATCAGTCTGGATTCTAACATGCTGATTCACTTATGCTTTAGATTTCCTTATTTTTCAACCAGAACACTATAATTTGACCAATCACATGTTTATTCCTTTGTCTTTCTTTATACATTTGTTTCTCATGCATTGATTAAAAACGATTGTCCGTTTGAACTGTTGTCAGCTCAATTCATGTCATACATTTTATAGTTTGTTATATAGGCCTAAATATTTACGTTAAACAGTTTATATTTCTCTTCTTTTTTTTATAAATGTAAAGAAATTAATCAAATAAATAAATGTTTAAAAAACCTCTGTCAGCTCACCTTCTCCCTCTAGTGTGTAGTACTTGGACCTGCACCTGAACTGCACCTTGTCACCGTACAACGTGCTCGGGTCAGACTCCGTCACCTGGAGAATGTCTTCTTCGGGGATATCTGGCACTCCGCAGTCCACAGCTGCAACAGATATTAACGGTGGTTATTTTAGAACAGTCAACAGCTAATTTACGGTAACATGTTGGCGTTTGGAACCCTGGGGGGGTTAACATTAAGTAAATCCGGTATCCTACATTTATACTTGTTGATTTAGTCATCTGAAAATGAGCTAAATCATGGATTATGTAATCTGGTATAAAGTTTGAGGTTTCTGTTTTACTCACATTCACATTGGTACGCTGGACTCCACTTGCCTGTCCTCTGACATATCGACTCGTACAACACGTCACTATGGGTCTTTTTGCGCTGTCGACGTTGAAAGAGATCAGTACTACATCACACGTTGTTAATGTAGTGTATCTTGAAAGTGCCTTGTGACATTTACAGTGTATATCACAACCAAATATTCAAATGTATTTAATGAAAAGGTATTAAAGGTAAGTATCCTCGATTAAGCCACACCCCTTGATGACATTATTTATATAGCTACAGTACATTTGAATTGTTTATGTAAAATGTAGGCCTATAGACGATGATGAAGTAGAGTATGATTCTGAAGTGTGGAGTGCACTGCAGTTTAGAACAGAACTCACAGCATCAGAATTCAAGATTTTCCCGAGCTCACAGCGGACATTGACTTTGTTGCCATGTTTATATTCAGGAAGTTCAGGGGTCATCGTAGCACCGGAAGTCACAAACCCTGGACATGTCTTTGCTGCAAAATTACAGTATGAATTATTTGCAAAATCAACCTTCAGTCAGTCTTCCATAAACTGAAACCAAAATGAACAGCGTAATTCTACAATCATGACAATTAGTCCATACTTATATATAAACATACAAGATTTCATTACCAGGCAAATGACTGTGAGAACAAAATCGTTTGTGTGGTACGACTTGCTTCCTTTATTTTGGCACAGAGCGGCAAAAGGCTTACCTTTGGCAGAGTAGTGGATTGTGAAGCCAGTGTTGGTGCCATAGCCATCAGAGGAGAAGAGAATGTGGGCGTGGTGTGACCCTGTGTGGACAGGGGGCGGAGCCACGTGGCCACAGTATGTCCCTAAGACCTTCGAGGGAGTCTTTATCTGAAAGTGACAGGTCACATGGTTGAAGGGAAGACAGGATGGAGGGTCACAGGAACACTAACTGGAACGGATGTGGCTCAGGAACCACAAGGTACTGAGAGAGGGTTAATTCAGCTTGCATCAGCACATCTGGCAACCTTGGACCTAAAGTTGGCTACATGTCAATACAACGCCATTGTTTCGATCTCACCATTTACAGACGAAGAAACACTTAGGATTGTTTGTGTGTCCTTTGGTCTACAATTATGGGAGAGAGAGAGAAAAAATGGACGTACAGAGAAGGCCCCTTAAGCCAGACAACCACCCACCGTCAGGGTGTCCACACACTGGCCCTCAGGCCCCTGCTCCACGTCAAACTCCCCCATGAACTCCAGCACCAGCTGCAGGTGGTCCTCCACAGAGAGAGTGTAGGAGCACTGGGCGTTCTCCGCGTACGGGCCGGGTCTAGAGGGGGTGGAGATCACACCACGCAGCGCACCAGACAGGTCCTCAGAGCAGCTCACTGTGGGGGGGGGGGGGGTGGAGATGGGGAGGGGGGGGGGTGGAGGGGGGTACCCAGTAACAACCATCAGCAGGTGGGTCGGTGGGTGTAGCTCAGTGTCAGAACATTTTCACTGCAGATCAAAAAGCGGCAGGTGGGTTTTGCCCGTCTGCGCATCGCTTTGGGTGAAAGCGTCTGCTAAACGGACAGTGACATCATCTTCATCAACATTCTTTCTCCCTCCTCATCTTCGTTTTCATTTCTGCTTTTCCCTCCTACTGTTTGTTCCCACTTAATTTGTCAATCTCTTTTTCTGCTCTCACTT
This sequence comes from Thaleichthys pacificus, assembly GCA_023658055.1. Classification (NCBI taxonomy): domain Eukaryota; kingdom Metazoa; phylum Chordata; class Actinopteri; order Osmeriformes; family Osmeridae; genus Thaleichthys; species Thaleichthys pacificus. The sequence continues at coordinate 18,719,391 of CM042871.1, read as the reverse complement.
CTTATTTAGAACTTACTTCCTCTTTGCCTATTTTATTCTGCGACTCGACCTTTCCCCACATGTACCAATCGCTTAATCGCACCCCAACCCCTCTGTGCCGTAGTGCGTACCTGTGCAAGTGTGCTCGTCTGTGTCGAGGTAGTAACCTGGACGACAGGAACAGCGGTAACCGCCGATGTAGTTGTGGCAGAACTGGGTGCAGCCGTTATCTGGGTCGTCGTAGCATTCATCAAAGTCTAAGGGGCGGACAAGATTTCAAATGTCAAAGGAGAGCAATGAGATTGTTTTGAAGCGTGGCATTCGCCACCCTCTTTCTCTCCTCTCTCCCCCCTCCCTCCCGCTTCTGGTTTCTCGTCCTCACCTTGCACAGTGTAGAACCCTCTGAATCCAGTGTGTCTCTTGGTGTTGGAGTAGTCTGACCGGAATGAGAGAGAGAGACACCCACCCGTGGAGGAGGAGAGCAGGGGATTGACTGAAGAATCCAGCTTGTCAGGCGACATTTTACCACACAGTTTTTCTAGACGGTTTTCACCTGCAAAGATCTGAAAGGAGGAGCACAGACAGCGACACGTATCGGCTTAGCTTTAACAACAGAAACGTTTTCTTTGCCTGATCAGTAGTTGGTTTTGAGAACAGTCACGAAGACGAGACAACACGGTGGTCTACATTCACGCCAGCACAACAATGTGTTTAGAGGTGGAGACTGAACCCTCTCAGCTGTGACCTCTGACCTACGACGTTACTGACCTCCAAGGCATCGTTCTCACAGTCAGAGCTGTCCTCCAGGTGGAGGTGAATCAACCTGAGGGAGATGATGTGGCCAGGTGGAGCACACCTGCTCCAATTGGTACTGGCAAAGGGTGGGTAACCACGGGGATAACCTGGAGACTCCACCCACCCCAAGAGCACCGAGAAGGCATAGTGAGGCAGGAGGACGAGGCAGAGGCTGGGGCAGGGAGGGTGGCGGTGGGTAAGGGGGCAGGAGGGAGGGGGGGGGGGGGGAGGAGGCACCATAAGAACTGAGAAACAACAAAACTAGTCGCACAGAAAAGGAAATCCATAGCAATTTAAGTCAATGGTGGTCGAGGACAAGACTGCAAAAGCAACATTTCATATTACAATGACACAATCTACCTAAAGTATGTGTTTTAACAGCTTGAGATAGCAGTTGTAGCTGAATGAGGGGAGCTCTAACATACCTCAGTCTCTGCATGGTGGTCATCTGGTGGCGATCAAATCTATCTGAACACATGAAAACAAAAACGACTTCTTCTTTTCCTTTTATTTCACTTGCTCTCTCAGTTGCTCCCCCCACTCCCCCCACCCCCCCACCAATCCTCCCACCCCACCCCGCTCTCTCTATCGAAACTTTATTTGACTAATGAAATCATCTGTTGAACATTGTTTTACATGGGTCACAGTGGTATTGGATAGAAGGACTGTGTGCGTGTGTCTTTGTCTTAATCGTAATATCTGAAGAACATCTGTGTCTCACAGTTTGTGCTGAACAAACGGAGGAGTCAGGTGGCTGAGCGGTTAGGGAATCGGGCTAGTAATCTGAAGGTTGCCAGTTCAATTCCCGGCCGTGGATATTGACGTTGTGTCCTTGGGCAAGGCTCTTCACCCTACTTGCCTCGGGGGGGGAATGTCCCTGTACTTCCTGTAAGTCGCTCTGGATAAGAGCGTCTGCTAAATGACTAAAATGTAAATGTGAACAAAAGAGCACTGGAGCGGACTGAAGGTTCCACCCAGACTCGGTCAGGCGGGCTACGGGGGAAGAGGCGGAGGCTGAAGGTTCCACCCAGACTCGGTCAGGCGGGCTACGGGGGAAGAGGCGGAGGCTGAAGGTTCCACCCAGACTCGGTCAGGCGGGCTACGGGGGAAGAGGCGGAGGAGAAAAAGGAAGTGTCACATTGTCTTGCTTTGTTTCCTGTTTCATATCACAAAACAGATTGTGAAAGCAACCGATCCAAAAAATGAAACGCCATCCAATACAGAGAGGCAAATGCTGAGAGGCGGGGACCGGAAGGAAAGAGGGAGGAAGAGAAGAGAAGAGGTGAAGCCCGCTGAGGGTCAGAGGGGGTTTCCACTTGAAAAGCGTCAGGAGTTGGGTGACACAAAGAAGGGGCAGATCACTTCTTTGAAAGGAAGAACCCGAGAGAACAGGATGACAGCAGAGTAAAGAAAAAACAGTGTTACCAGAGCAGACAGGAAAAAATGCAAAAATGAAAGAAAGGACTGTTTACTTACTTAAGACTGTAAGATGACAGGCTTATTGGCAAGTGTATGAACATCGGTAGTGGAAACAGACAAACCATTTCTAGAGGACTTTAAAACGTTTTAAAAGTAAGAGATTGACAAGAAACATCCTCAAAATTTCTCAGATCAGCGAGAAGATTATCCTCAAATGGAATAGAGATGGCTAATGAGAAAAAGTGCAAACTTGGGGAATATCTTTCTGAGGGTAGGTGTTGTAACCGTTGCCCAAAAGGTGAGACATTGCCTCTGTTTATTTTAACACGACAAAATTGTTTAGTACATTATGTATACTTTCTCATCACAGAATCAGGAGATTACTGTATTAAACATAGCTTGCGTTTGTTACTTTAACGATACCAGCTTATTATTACAATCAAGCTTGTCAAATGAGGGCGCAAAAACCTACAAGACCTACAGTAGGCTTCCTGAAATAGGGTTGGAGAGACTGTATACTGCTTATGCTCTGGGTTTGTGTTTTCATTCACTCTTATCCTCTCTCCCTCTCCTTCTCTATCTCCCATCTCTCCATATTTCATCTATCATACCACAGGCCAGCATGTTGTCACAGCCTGCACACCGTCTGAACAGACCAAGTGTAAAAAATGCGAATACGATTATTATATCGATGATTGGAACTTCTCACGTCAGTGTGTCCCCTGTCGAAACCCTTGCCTTTCCAGTAAGTCCCAGTTCCTTATTGCAGTGTTTCCTCACTGCATTGTTCTCTGACCCTGGGTTCATGTACTATTATATTACAGTGACCCAATCTTGCCTCCCTTTTTCATCCTCTACTCACAATCTCTGAAACCCCAAACACTCTCTCCTCTCCCCTCTCTCTCTCCCTCGCCCCTCTCCCCTCTCTCCCTCCCTCCCTCCGTATCTCTCTTCTTTAAAAAACATATCTGCCTCTCTCTCCCCTCTCTCCTCCCCCCTCTCCTCTCCCTCCCCCCTCTCCTTCCCTCCCGCCCTCCCCCCTCTCCTTCCCTCCCGCCCTCTCTCTGTATCTCTCTCCTTTAAAAAAAAAATCTCTGCCTCCTCTTCTATCCCTCTCCTCATTTCCATATCTTCTTCCTCCCTGCTCCCGCTTGTCCTCCATTGGTTCTTGTCCCTCGCTCTGGCCCCTCCCCCCTCCCAGATCACAACATGAAGACGACCACTGAGTGTCACCCTGAGCAGGACAGACAGTGTGAGTGCGTGTCTGGTTTCTATTTCGTAGACAAAGGCAAGGAACACTGTGCCACTGTGACCAAGTGCGACCCAGGTTCTGAGGTCAAAGTTCACGGTGAGTGTTGTTCTAAGTAAGCACAAAATAATCGACCAGTACATCTCTATGCTCCTTCATAGCGACTAGGATCGATCTAACCCCTGTCTTTGTGACCACCAGCTACCACCGGAAATGACACCGTCTGTGCCCCATGTCTGCCTGGGACCTTCAGCCCCAAGAAGGATCTTGTTCCCTGCAGACCCCACACCAAGTAAAGCCCCTTCCCAAGCTATGGAGAGAGCACGTCGAACATTTGAGAATCATTCTTTGTCAAATCAAAAATTGAGTAGTAACGACAAGCAATGCTGAGATGTGTTTGCACAGTGATCGAGATGTTTCTCGGCATCCATCACAGGCGTACAGACCCCTCTCTTTAAGATATGAGAAAATAAAACCAACTTGTGATCGAACATTCATCATTTGGATTTCTTTCTTTAACTGTTTCCATTTCTTTCACAGTTGTGAGAAACAAGGACGGGAGTTGAAATATGCAGGAACTGCTACCAGTGATGCTGTGTGCGGTCCCGACATACCAAGTAGGTCACTTCCTGTTACCTCAGGTCAGGTTTCTAAAGATGAGATCATACTGAACTATAACTTTCATGTTATGCTGCAACTACGTTTCTAACAAAGTAGATTGGACGTGATTAGTTTGTTTGATGACGTCTCTGTCGCTCTGTCAGGGTGTTCCTGGATGTTACCTGCTGGCCTTTGGGCAGGGGTGGTGGTGACGTCGATCTTCATCATTCTGTTCTGCGTTATCTATTGGAAGATGAAGCGCCAATCCTACCATACAGGTCGGTAGCCTACATGTGTCACTACTGCACACTAACAGTAAAACACTTTTGTTTTGTTGTAGTTGGTTTGTTTTGTTACTTTTGTGTGTTTTAATGTGCTCTGTGCTGTATAACACATTGCCCCTTGGCGGCCAATACAGTTTTCAAAGTCCTCAGGGGGTGTGGGGGATTACGCAGGTTGTGGTTTGGTGACTACTTCCAGTCAATGCAAGTCAGGACTTTCAGGCAAAGGCAGCATTGATAGGGGTCTCTGTGCGTGACAGAGGTGTTGAAAGCACGCAATAAAAAGTATGCGTAGGTGGATGTCAGATGTACAAGCTTGTGGTAAGAGGAAACGCGAGGTGTCTTGCGGAGGCTGGCGCTTCGCACTGCGCCTTTTACAGTTACAAGATCAAAGACGCCGATGAGCTATGCCGAACTTTGTAGCTAGGCTGAAAGTAGCTCCAAGTAGTTCACTTGTAATCCCTAATAATAAATTAAAGCCTACAGTTTGCAAACAGAAAACAATTAAATTGTTTGAAAAGATTTGCAGAGCAGGTATGCAGGGAGAAAATTACCCCATGACGATACGATAAACTTTCGTAGAATATCTGTAATGTCAGTCATGCTACCACAAGTGTCAAGGACAACTACCCTAAGAAGACAAATACTAAACAGAGAGGATAAGGATACAATATGTGTATATTATTTATGGTTTGATCAGACATCTCTGTTAAGTTCTTGAGTAAGATTGAAGAACATTTCTAAGTCGTGTCAAGATGCATGAGAGATGTAGCAAACGCAACCACATCCTTTTTCTTATCTAAGCTTGACACATTTATTTGAACGAATGTGACGCACATACCAGATGTGGTTCTTACTGTACAAGGAAACAGTTGGTGACTTGAAACAATATCAGTCAACTTCTAATTTATTTTTCATCTTAAACCACCGCAATTTCTGGTTAATAGACGACGAGTGAGGTCATGGAAATGCCCAGAGACAACCCTCTGATCCCCAACTCCCAGATCTGACAGCACACTTCATATGTATCATTTAACAGAAGCGTTGATAGACATAAAACTCCACTGGGGCACAGGCCCCTATTTATATCCTTTTTTTTTTTTCAAGCTTGCTGCACATAATGCACTACTAGGCTATAGAAACTCCCCTTGCTTAACCCACTATACAACAGTTCAGGGACTCAAGTTTGATATCAGCTTTGGCAGGGACATCAATAGTTAATGTGTGCGTGCAAAACATTTTCGCTATCATTTGAGCGCAAATACAGTTTTTTATAGTTTTGTAATGTTTCTTAGTCTACCTCAATTCTGACTTGTGTGCAGAGTCCGACGACGTGTTTTCGGTTAAACTGCTTTGATTTTACAAGCTTTTATTGGGATACCGCATTTATTTTTTCTGGGATTATCAATCTAAATGAATGCACTGACTAATAAAGTAAATTGTTAAAACTCAAACTTTAGATTTTACCGGGGCACAGCAGATTTATACTGGTGCACGTGCCCCAGTAAAAAGGATCTAACGACGCCCCTGTCATCTAACTGTAAAAAGCAATCCCATCCACCATGAGAGGGCAAGAAGGAGTTACAGAACAGCCTATTGTGGTTAGACCATCTTACTTAACTTCCTTCACATCAGGAGAAAGAAAAGTATTGGCAGCTAGTCTTAAAAGGCAAAACGAGAGATATGTTATTCTGTATTTGAGATGTGATGTTGTTGCAGTGTCTTGTAACACAGGCTGTTCCTTGGCATCAACCATTGCAATATTTTTCAAACTGTGCTTGGCTTGTGTGCTGCACGTATCACATGCCCTTTTGGATAAAAGCGTCTCTGCTAAATTAATAAATGCAAATGTGAGATGTGCTGATTTGTCCTTTCGTGTTTGACAGCAGTCTCCAGCCTCTGCCGCTTGACTGTGGAGCCAGAGGCCATCACAGAGCCACCGTATCCATGCCCAGAGTTAGGTAAACACTGCCAGGAGACCTGTGATGGAGAGAAAAGGCTGAAGCCAGTTTTTGACAACTCAGGTACTCAAGCGATTCCATGAAATAAAATAACTAGCCAGCCAAATGATAATATTAATGCCATTGGATAGATATGATTAAATCAACGATCTGAGGACCAGTGTCCTTCCATTAGTCTGTATGCCGGTGTTAATGGCTTACTGATATTTTTAGTTCATCTCAAGTCAGGCTATTCCAGTAACCATTTCCATTTTTTAAGTATGAAAGCAAGGTGTGAAGTACTTACATTTACATTTAGTCATTTAGCAGACGCTCTTATCCAGAGCGACTTACAGTAAGTACAGGGACATTCCCCCCGAGGCAAGTAGGGTGACGTTTCATCAGCCCCCCCCCCAAAAAAAACATATATATTTTTTTTTAATCTAAATTTGTTAATTTCTCTTCCTAAAACCCACTAGAGGACACTATTTAAAAGGATATTTTCAAAAATTCTTGTAGGGGAACATGCCCCCAGACCCCCCTAGTTTTGCTGGATCACAGGAAAAATAATAGGGTTTTATCTAGGGGCTTAGCCCCCCCAAAAGTGGGAACCTAGATTCGCCCCTGGTTCACACCACTGGGAAACAGAACCATGTTAAGGAAGTGTTAATGGTGATTTACAGGGACTCTTTCTTCTTTATGTTCATCTCTGTGTGGATGTCTGTCTAGGTGAGGCCGTGAACTCCCATCTCCTGTTCCCCTCAGGGAACTCCCATCTCCTGTTCCCCTCAGGGAACTCTCTGGTGCCGAATCCCCACCATCAACATTGTAACATAGAAAACGATGGCCCTTCAAGGACACCATTGATGGATCGATCGGGCCAATCGGTGAATGACATGAATGGACATTCCACGATTTCCTTAGTCAGGATGACATCAGAGCCACAGGAGGATGAATGGGGCGGGACATAGATTTAGATTCAACGTTTGCTAACGCTACCGACATTGACATTGTCCCCAAACAAGCTCATAACATGAAACCCTGAACAGACTTATGGACTGTAACACATGTTTATGTTGTCTATCACCCCCTGTTGGCAAGATAAAAGTTGCACAAAGTACTGTATTTATAGTTACTCTAAAGTATTTATTTAATTGATGGCAACTTCTTACAAGTGGTTGTTCATCTATAGGAAGACAACAGCTTTTTGCCAAATCTTGTATTGAGTCAACTTATTGCAACTGAAACTTGCGCAATATTTATTGCGTTATCCATCTAGATAATATTTAATGTGACAAAATGATGCACTGTTAGTGAAAATGAGTGTACAATCAAATAGAAAAATAACTTAAACTTAGAAAACTATAGCTGTTTTCTAGCATCGAGCAAGATACGGTTTATTTCAATGTACAGCTGGCACACACACAGTACAACAAGAAGACATTCACCATTGGAACCATTATAGTGCAATAGCAGTACATGCATTGGTAACGTTTACACACTGCATTCTGCTATGTACCCATCGCTCTCAATCTGTTACATAAACTTACAATATTCTGAGTAAGTAACTAACTTTACATACGTGAAATAACATGTCAAGAAAAGTACCGTTTTTGATACACATGATTTTAACTCGTAGGTCTTCAATTTAGTGTCATTCTGTCCCAAGTTATGTTTGAAAATGATTATATTAAAAAACTATGGCACTTACAGAGTACAAGCCTGTATTTGAATGAGAAACATTAGAGTTTAATGTAACTGTTTCAAACCCCTTTACTCAGCTTTCTTGAAGACTTGCTTGGCGATCACATCTTGAACTCGCATCTCCTGCAGAGGAAAGAACAAACAGGATAAGGACACATAGACAAGGGGTGTGAGAGAGAGAGAGAGAGAGAGAGAGAGAGAGAGAGGGCGAGAGGGAGAGAGAGAGAGAGAGAGAGAGAGAGAGAGAGAGAGAGAGAGAGAGAGAGAGAGAGAGAGAGAGGAGAGAGAGAGAGAGAGAGAGAGAGAGAGAGAGAGAGCGCGAGAGGGAGAGAGAGAGAGAGAGAGGGAGGGAGAGGGAGAGGGGGAGAGCGAGAGAGAGGGAGAGAGAGAGAGAGAGCGAGAGAGGAGAGAGAGCGAGAGGGAGCGAGAGAGAGAGAGAGAGAGCGCGAGAGGGAGAGAGAGAGAGAGAGAGCGAGAGAGAGAGAGCGAGAGAGAGAGAGCGCGAGAGAGAGAGAGAGAGAGAGAGAGAGAGAGAGAGAGAGAGAGAGAGAGAGAGAGAGGGAGAGAGAGAGAGAGAGAGAGAGCGCGAGAGGGAGAGAGAGAGAGAGAGAGAGCGCGAGAGGGAGAGAGAGAGAGAGAGAGCGAGAGAGAGAGCGAGAGAGAGAGAGAGAGAGAGAGAGAGAGAGAGAGAGAGAGGAGAGAGAGAGAGAGAGAGAGAGAGAGAGGGAGAGAGGAGAGAGAGAGAGAGAGAGAGGAGAGAGAGAGAGAGAGAGGTGACTGACACCGACTTAGATTACATAGACACATCAAAGGAGAATTTAATGACATGAACATCAACACAAGGGCTGTAATCAAAACACTAAATGTTCCCCAGTTTCTCTCTCCTTCCTCTTCTTTCTTGACCCCATAATATAGTCAGGTGGCTGAGCGGTTAGGGAATCGGGCTAGTAATCAGAAGGTTGCCAGTTCGATTCCCGGCCGTGCCGAATGACGTTGTGTCCTTGGGCAAGGCACTTCCCCCTACTTGCCTTGGGGGGAATGTCCCTGTACTTACTGTAAGTCGCTCTGGATAAGAGTGTCTGCTAAATGACTAAATGTAAAATGTAATGCTAGTCCTTACTCAGCCACCCTTGTGTAAAACCCACCCCTTGTTGCTTGATCCTCCATGGTATTTCTTAGCTAATTCTCTTTTCGGATTTGAACGTAGCACCAACAGGTTATTGTTTTCTCAAGCCACTCCAATGACGAAGGTATTATGCGTATGTGAAAGTTAAATCTTCAGTAGAAACAATGCTGACTTGTTTGTTTCCAATCTTAATTGCGTTTAACCAGAGAGACAAAGGAGACTGGTCATTTGTTTTATAAGACTTGTTTTCCCTCAGAACTTTGTTTTGGTCCTCCTTCATTGGGCCCCAATCTCCCCCCCCCCCTCCTTTTTTCAAAAAAGGGATGAAGAAAAAAACTCCGAACCTAATTATCCCTGAATGTACGATTGCGCAAACAAGCCCGTGAATAACCTCCACACTACTCTAGTGTCATTTGCATATCCTCTTCTGCTCCCCACGGAATGATCCTCCTTTCCCTCTCTTCCGCTGTTTACCTTCCCTCTACATTTACATTTACATTTAGCAGACGCTCTTATCCAGAGCAACACAGTAAGTACAGGGACATTCCCCCCCGAGGCAAGTAGGGTGAAGTGCCTTGCCCAAGGACACAACGTCATTTGGCACGGCCAGGAATCGAACTGGCAACCTTCAGATTACTAGCCCGATTCCCTAACCGCTCAGCCACCTGACTCCCTCTAGCACCTCTCCACTCCTCTCCCTTGCATCCCTTCATCCTCACCAGATGCAGCATGTTGCCCTCCAGCCAGTGTGTCCATCCTCTCCCCTCCTTCTCTCCTTTCTGCACACACAACAGCTTGTCTCCTTGCCAGTCCACTGTGGTCTGTCGGTACAAAGCCAGGAAGTTAGTCCACAATAACACACTTCTGTTCTGAGAAACCCAAACCACTGGGGGTGGTTTTGACCCAAAATCACAACAGGGGATGCTCTCAGAACATATTACATTTAGTCATTTAGCAGACGCTCTTCTCCAGAGCGACTTACAGTAAGTACAGGGACATTCCCCCCGAGGCAAGTAGGGTGAAGTGCCTTGCCCAAGGACACAACGTAATATCGCACGGCGGGGAATCGAACCAGCAACCTTATGATTACTAGCCCGATTCCCTAACCTCTCAGCCACCTAACCCTAGCCACATACAGTATTTAGACACTTTTTTTCTCGTCTTGTCTACACACGTTAACCACTGTACTACTGTCAAACAAAAACCTGTTTTACCAGTAAACAGAATTAGGTGTCGTACATTTAACATGATCTCTAACAGATGAAAAAGGAAATTGAAAAACATGAGACCAGTAGCAACAAACTAAAAGCCTCACACACACACACACACACACACACACACACACACACACACCTGACAAACACGTCCATCCACGGGTCCCAGGTCCTCTGTGAAGGTCTGGCCCAGTTTGAAATCCATGTCAAAGTTCTTGAAGGTGGTGATGGTGCGGATCTTGACGTCCCCGGTCGCAGGATCGTGACTGATTTGTTTGGTGGGTTTCAGCAGGCACACAATCTTGCGCAAAGCAAAGTTGATATCTGGTGAAGAGAGCGAGCGAGAGGCAGGGAGAGAGGAGACACAATATAAAAATTAATCAACATATTGCCACAGCATTAATGAGGCATCTCTAAGCCTCAACAGTGTGACCTTGTGTGCCTTGTGCATTATCACATTCACATGTAATTTGAGTAGTCGAGGTCATGTGCAGGTCAATCTGTCTTAAATGATGAATCCATAGATGTGGCTTGAGGGTGTGGTTTGAGAGGGAATGAAAATTCCTCATCTGGTGTAATACTGTTCAGCCAACAGTACTGTCTCCACAAAATATGATACTGACCGCTACATGTAGAGCTAGGTACATAGATAAATACTATAGACTAACAACCCCTCTCAGATTTTGTACTTTGTTGCACATTAAATTGAAATTATGTTGCAAAGTTGTCATACAATTGTAACCTAAAACTTGAGTCATCTTACCCAAAGCTGCGAGGTAAGGGTCCATGTTTTCTTGAGAAACCAAATGAAACGTTCCGGTGTAATTTGGTTTTGCCATTTTCGATTATTTAATTACAGTAGATTACTATAATAATACAAATCTATACCCCCTTTTCGTCTCTCTACGACTAATCGTTTAGTCTGTGCCAACGAAACAGTTATTATTGAAATCGCTGAAGCGCTACCGCATTTTTATTTTAATAGCACCTATGCAACTTTGTATGTCGGTCTACAATGGTACTTCCACGAAACGCTTCGAATTTGCAGTGTCCACGCCACTGAGATTCCTGTGTTCTCCGCTCGCACGTTGCACAACCTTTATAAGTTTCCTATTTGCTGTCCTCTCTCAATCAGAGAGAAATCAGTTTAACTCCTCCCTGGTCAGCCTCAAAGAGCTTTATGCAAACGTTTCTAAACTAATCCTCTTCTCAGCTTGGGAACGTCGACGGTGCCCTTTCCGCCTTAATTAATAGGCATTCCCTCTCTACCCCGTCAGTTTATACTTCCTTTGTAGAACCGGCTACTTTTGTAGCCCCATGTAGAGAAGGAGAGGGGGAGGAGAAGGAAAGTTCATTCATCTCGCCAAATGTTTTCCTCTCGCTCAGCGTGGTTAGAGGCTTGTTGTCGACTACAAGTGATATCTTATAAAATGTAAATCTCAAAATAGGGACAATACAGAGAGAAAGGTAGAAAAATACGGGATTATTTTCTCTTTATTGTCACAAAAATGTACATAGAAACATTTCCATAAAGCATTTACCGTTTTTATTTAATCTACATTATAGGGTACACACGTTTTAATGTTAAATCACCATAACTGTATTCTAAATATATATATATAAAAAAGTAGAACCATGAACTAACAAAAGTTTAGAAAAATATCAAATTCAATGTAGAACAATCATTGGTGGAAACCAATCAGAAGGTTGCCGGTTCGATTCCTGGCCATGAAAATTGAAATTATGTCCTTGGGCAAGGCACTTCACCATACTTGCCTCGGGGGAATGTCCCTGTACGTACTGTAAGTCGCTCTGGATAAGAGCGTCTGCTAAATGACTAAATGTGGAAATGAAAATGTCTCCTAATTATCAGTTCTATCTCTTCCTTACTGAACCACTTTTTTTTTCCTCAGACTTTTGCTTCTTCACGTCTTTCTTCCCTTTTACTGACGTATTTTCATACGCTTCCTCCTTTTTTCTGAAAGACAAGAGAACAGGGACAGTTCAACACCAGTTGTGGGACAGTTAAACACCAGTTGTGGGACAGTTAAACACCAGTTGTGGGACAGTTAAACGCCTGTTGTGCGCCAGTTTGTTTATCTGAGAGCTTGTGTACACAGACCCATTAGAAAGAGAGAGTACAGTCCGGTAATTAGATGGATCTACCGAACATGAACCAATGAAAAGCCGTCCAACTCACAGAGGGCAGCATGCCATCTATGTTGGGCTGTGCCAACTTCACACTGTGTTGACCTGTGTTCGACACCCAGTTTAAATGACACGATGCCCTCGGGAGAGCCGGGCTTTCAGTCGGTGTACGTTTCTAACAGTGGGTACGACATGATGGCATGGAGTCAATGACTGAGTGGAATGAGAACCGAAACATTATCTAGCTTGACAACATGACAGTTTCATTCTACATACTACACAGACCCTGACGCCTCCATGTTTTGTGACTGCATGTGCTGGTGGGCAAGTGAATGTTCAGGGTCGTCTTTTGTGATTGATCCAATCCACCCTCAGCCAGCAGGCCAATTGTATTACCTCCACTGGTTACACAAACATGCCCATTATTCATTTACATTTTTTACATTTACATGTAGTCATTTAGCAGACGCTCTTATCCAGAGCGACTTACAGTAAGTACAGGGACATTCTCCCCGAGGCAAGTAGGGTGAAGTGCCTTGCCCAAGGACACAACGTCATTTGGCAGAGCCAGAATCGAACCGGTAACCTTCAGATTACTAGCCCGACTCCCTAACCGCTCAGCCACCTGACTCCCACATGAACAGCAGGGTTAGCGACAAACAATGGTCCCATTTTCAGGGAGGCTTACAGTCATTAGGGCTTGAGAGATTGTAGGGCTTGTAAGAGTTGTCCAGTTCTTTCTCAGAAACTCCCCTCAATCAAGACATTGCACAACTCTGCTTGTCCTCAGAGCCTCACTTATATAAGCTGTGGACTGTGACTGAGGGAACCTTGACCCCGAATGGGAAGTGGTGACGTGTACAGAACTGTTGGGTTCCTTTGGAATAAGGTGCACACATACATACTGCATACACACGCGTGCGTGGACACACTCACTTTGAGACTTTTCGGCTTGCTATCTGATGCATAGGCTTCAGGTTTCCATATTCTGTTTCAGTTTCCTGGAATGGATGGGAAGAGGATTAGGTGGATGACGTCACATGCACAATGAGGTCATGGTGTCTGCCTAGACATTGTGTGTAGTGTCTGCGGACTCTTTTTCTGTTTCAATGTTCACATTTCACAACGCAGAAACTGATTAGGACCGTTCCTGCAGAAGTAGACCTCGATCAGCACGGCCCGAAACACATGGAAACAACACTGGCCAGAGATCATTGACCTATGACCCCGGACACTTCTCTCCTTCCAGATCTTGTTTTTCTGCCTAGTCTGTTTTTCCCTAACATAGCTAACATAGATAGCTGTACACACACACACGCACACACTCCCGGCCGACCGCCTGCCCACACACACATTTCTCTGTCTCTCCCTTACTTCTCATATTGTTCCCCAACACCTCCCCCTTCCTGTCCTCCTTCCTTCTATCTTCCACCCTTTCCTCCCTTCTCCTCCACCTCTCCCTGCCCCACCTTGGACGCCAGGAGATTGGCCTTTTCAGCATCTATGTAGTGGGAGACGGCGTGGTAGATGAACTTGTACTGGGCCTCAGTCTGCACCATGCCTGAGCGCTGCTCTCGCACCATCTGGATGCTCTTCTGGATATCAATATCACAGTCCAGACCTGGAGAGAGAGAGAGGGAGGGAGAGAGAGAGAGAGAGAGAGAGGGAGGGAGGGAGGGAGGGAGGGAGGGAGAGAGAGAAGGCCAGAGAAAGAGGAGGGAAACAGAGATAGGTGGATAAGGAGAGATAAGAGATAAATGATAACTGAATAAATCGGGAGATTAATGGCTGTTTAAAAGAAGAAGAAAAAAATCATCAATGATTTTATTTTTTTATTTTTTTTATCAACTGGAACTCACCTTTAGTGTCAATGGTATTGATAATCATGTCAACCACCACAAAAGTGCCCGTCCGACCAATCCCAGCACTGAACAAGGACGGAGGAAAACCTGGTCAGTTATGTTCTGATTGTTCTGGAACACTTAAGTCTTGCAAAGTTGGGTCTTTTTTGCCCTCTCTGTTACCTAATGTGATCTAAATATCCCCGCTGCACCATGCTCCCCCCCCCCCCCCCCCCCCCTCATACCTTTGTGTTATCTTCGGGTCAGTCTGACCCATCAGTCATTGTGACCCACCGTCGTATTGCGACAACTTTACCGCATACAAAAACAAAGTGAGGAATTTTCTTTTAACCGTCGGGCTGTCTCAGACCCCCCACATTGCGAAGGTTAAAAGAAAATGCTATTTATTTGTTTTTGTATTGGGTAAAATTGAGTAAACACAACGATGGTTCGTTGTGAACCTTTGGGTCATGTGACCCGAACGCAGCACAAGGGTTAATGCTTCATCATCCATGCACTATGGGAGTGTTTCTACCATTATGTGGAAATACAACACAAAGAATTAGGTGTCATAGCACAAACACTCGGGAGTGGACTGGATGGCTACTATTTTACTACTAACAGGTTGACATCTGAATGTAGTTGTGTTTGTTGTTTAGCTGTATTTTTAAGAGTGAAAAAACTGTCTAATACAGGAAGCATTTTGCAGACAAAATAGTCTTAAAAATTGCACAAGTAACCTCGTTATTCTTGATTAAAAAAGGAGACAAATTCCTATAGGATAAACTGTCGGTTGATTTAAAATCCACTAATCTTAATCCTAAACAACAAGAAAAATCGTAATCTTAAAAATATATTCTAATTCAACACTAGTTTAGGAGAAGACAACATCTTTCACTTCAACTGCTTTAGCATATCTATTGATCAATACTCTACTTCAGTGGACAGATACAAGACATGTTCTTCCTGATAGCTGCAGACTCTTGCTCACTCAAAACCCCAGTTTGAGGAACCTGTTGCGGACATTCTGTACTATCGCAGCAGTGTGTCATCACTGTCTCCCCCCCCCTCTCCGGCCTCTTGTACCCCCCCCCCCCCTCTCCGGACCCTTGTACCCCCCCCCCCCCTCTCCGGCCCCTTGTACCCCCCCCCCTATTGGCTGAGCCAGCTGTTCGTCACCTGCAATGGATGATCATTGGTCCGGCACCAGGGAATTCGTCCTGCTTGCTGTTAACCTCTGAGAGGAAACTGAGCACACACCCCGGCTCGTCTGGGACCCCGTGGTCAGGCCAGCTCAGGTACTGGTAGTGCCAGATAGTCCGGGGAGAACCCGACTGAGACAGAGAGTTCATTCATAAAGGGTTGTTTCACTTGCCTTAAATACGGAATGTTAGTTTATGACAATGACACGGTTCGTATAGAGTAAGACGTCGGTCAAAACCAAAGCATTTCTTGAAACGAAACCTAATAAACCACGAGGAGGCACTTTTATCCACGTGAGATGTCTCTCACGCACACACGAGTGTGTGTGTGTGTGTGTGTGTGTGTACATGAGCGTACATTCACAGTGTGTAGGTACCTGGTCTAGAGGTGAGATCTCCAGGACGCAGACCTTGTAGTCGCTGGCTTGCCTCTCTGACGTGGACGTCACAACATACCTCCCCACCTCCTTTGAGCTTTGAAGCTCGGGCCAGTAGGGGACACATTTATTCTGCACGTGACACAACAGGGGAGAGGGGGGAGAGCGTGTCACTACAGGAAGTGAGACCTCTCTTCTGTCTTTCTCGTCCTCACACCGTGTGGATTGTGGTATCGATTAGTCGGGTTGAAACAAGGAGTGTCTAAGGAGGGGGCGGCGCAGACACTGACCCGCCCCTTCTCGACCTCCCTCGTCGTCATGACGATCACCGTCGTCTTTTCCTGCCACACCATCTGCCAGAAATCGTTGACGGTGGATGCGAGACAGCCCTGGGTGGCGATGTAAACCTTCTGGTCCTGCTCCCGCAAGGTGTTCTGCACACACACACACACACACACACACATAGACACACACACACACACACACACACACATAGACACAGACACACACAGACACAGACACACACAGACACACACACACACAGACACACACACACACAGACAGACACACACAGACACACACAGACACACACGACACACACAGACACACACAGAGGCCCCGGAACATGTTTTTACACGTTACAGTTTAAGATCAAGACTGAGACAAGATGACAACTGGAACAACAAAGAAGCAGTGGAAATGGTGTGGCATTGAGTGAGTGTAGCTTCATGTCTTTACCTTCACATAGTTGGCATTTATGTAGTCTGAGCCAACAACATTGGGATCTCCCCCTTCCAAGATGACCCTGCTCTCATTGACTGATCACGGGGATGGAGGGAGGAAGGGATGGAGGAATGAGAGAGGGGGTGGAGAGGTTGTATGTCCAAGAGGTCGAAAAAGAAGAGAAAACTGTGAGTGCCGTTACTTATGGATTTAGCGTTATTGCAGTAACCCAGAATGAGATCAGGTGAGAAAAAGTACTGGAATTAGAAGGAGGTTCTTACAGGGAAGAATGTTCTTGTATCGGTTTTTGCTTTTGTTTTCTGGCCTCATTCCTTCTTCCCTGCTCTTCTTCACCTTCGCCTCCAACTTTTGTAGGGCCTAAAAAAGAGAGAGAAAGAAAAACAGGAAGGGGAACTGAAGATTAGATGCTTGCGATACCGTCTCTGACCACATGGGGGCAACATAACAGTGAGTCTTGAGGTAAGGGGAAATGCCACCTAACTATAAACCACATGTTAATGTGGCAAACCATACAAATAATCTATAATCTTTAAGTTATAAAATGACCTGCAAACTAGGCCTCCATGACATTTTCAGAGGCCCTTTGGGGTTCTAATCTGGCCTTGCATGTTGGATATTGGACTGTTGTTTTTGTCTTCTCCTTTACAGGTACACTCTTGCACTTTTTTGAGTTTCATGTTGTTTAATTGTAACTTGTTTAACTGCATGCTCTTATGGTTCTTCCCCTTGGCACTTATTTGGTTTTTCACAATGTATACTTCATGTTTTGGCTGCTTGCAATGTTTGGGGCTATCTCGTTGTTATGATCAGTGACCTATGCTCTTTTGTAATGCTCTCTCTTGGAAGTCGCTTTGGATAAAAGCGTCTGCTAAATGCATAAATGTAAATGTAATGTAAATGTAAATATTTAAAGGAAGCATCTTTTTCAATTCATTCTCCCCTGTGACCCTAAATCAAGCCAAATTAGAAGTGCGTTATGACTCTTGTTGTTACAACTGAGGAAAGCTACGGCTTACCAACAAAAACATGACCATGTGACCTTTTAAGTGGTTAGCTGGGCTCATTTCGAAACATGATCAGTTTCCAACCACAAATGTACATGCTAGCTTGTGCATGTTTGCGTAAAAAAAAAATTGTACAAAAAAAAAAATTGTGGCCAAGTCTTTTGCAAAGCAAAAGCAATCGTAAAAAAAATAAAAAAATAAAAAAAGGTCTGATTTATTATTATTATTATTATTTTTAGTGTGAAAGAAAACGTACGTCAAACTCCTCCCAGAATCCGGCCTTGCTCTTCTTCTCTCCTTCGTCTGGGTTTTCAGCCATCTGGTCCAACAGCTTCACTCTGCTGTCGATGTCAGCTGCATTCACCCGGGTGGAGTAGTACGGCTGAGAAAGGATCCAATCCACCATTGATAAAAATGACTCTGATACATTTACATTTAGTCATTTAGCAGACGCTCTTATCCAGAGCGACTTACAGTAAGTACAGGGACATTCCCCCCGAGGCAAGTGGGGCGAAGTGCCTTGCCCAAGGACACAACGTCATCTGGCTCGGCCGGGAATCTAACTGGCAACCTTCTGATTACTAGCCCGCTTCCCTAACCGCTCATCCACCTGACTCCCTTTGATAACCATGTCCTGTGAGGGATTTGAAACCTGTGTGAGTTTCTCGTACCTGTTTGAGGTAAACCCAGTTTCCAGAGATCTCCTCAATGCCCCTGCGTTTGTAATGCTCCACAAGATCAGCCAGGGTGTCGAACATCTCCGAGCCCCCCATGGTGTACCTGTCGTTCTGGATACACCAACACACACACCAAACACACCTCATCAAATTCTGTGTCAGAAGAATAAACGTTCAATCAACTGGCTGCAAACTCCTAACATTAGACAAGTTCAGACAGGGAACTTTCACTGCACAGGACCGAACAACTGTTTGGTGATCATCTGTTTGGTGTGACACTTGCATGTGAATAGTACCTGGATTATCTGGGGGGACAAATCTAATCTACACTAATCTGATGTAATCATGTTCAGCTGGCCCCACAGGCCCACACTGTAGTTAGCAGTCCCAAACCCAGAACTGATCCTTGTCCTTGTGGGGGCTTGTGCAAGGCCTTATTATCACCCCTGTAATCCACGGTTAAACAAAGAAACTCATTCACAAAGGACTGCTGAGAAGTACTGAACATGAGACAAACCACAGCTTAAAATAACTAGCCGAGCCCGCTGACACAGATAGGTCCATCAGCTATGAAAACCAGACCGACTGCAACACGCCACGACTTAACAGCTCATCGATCTGAGAGTAACGAATTTGCATTCTGAACAACCCTGCAATTTCACTTGTTAAAGGAAGTAGGTTCAGGGATACATGTCGCTTGTGTGAAAATACGTTTGACCCTGTATATGAGCTGTATATTATCCATTGCACAAACATTTAAGGGAAGCCAGACTTTTTTCATAATAACATGTGAGCATGTTTGGGAATGTCCCCTAAAATGGTGACACACAACTGAAGGGTGATGCTAGGTTCACATTTCTCCATAACTTTCGGGAGTCCACACGCACACGCACACGCATACGCACACACAGTCTAAGACAGAAGCTTGCACCTGGCACATGAGCTTGATGTGTGACACCCTCCTTCCTCCGTTGGGTGTTTTGCTTTTCTCCTCCGTCAGAACGGACAGGACAAAGTCTCCCGGCTTGGACAGAGACTCGCGCACCAAAAACGTCCCCGGCTCGTCCCGTTCCCGTAGAAACTTCTCCGCGTTCGAGCCTGACAGGTGTCCATGGAACCACCTAGACGGTGACAGGCACACACACGTTATGGTCAGAATCAATGAAGCACAAACTACAGTCGGCAAAATCCTTGTGAGTCTCAACACAGAGGAGCCAGAGACGCATTCTACCAAGCTAACACAGAACCACACTGTGCAGCACACATACAGTCATGCATACGCTAACATGTATTAATTTAGCACATAGAATGGTTGATAAACCGAGCGCAGCAGATGTTTAAGGACTAAGATGTTCTACAAGTATCACAGAGCTTCAGACTGTGTTGAAAAGACATTACAACAACATCACACATTCTATTCGATATGTCAACGGTGCCCAATTTTAGCACTGAATGTAGTAAATTATGTCATGTTATTTTATGGATGACCAATATAGACTGTTGACAGTGTCAACTGAGGTATCAATGTCTCCAGTAAGTACAGTACAGAGGGGTGTGTGTACACACGTGTGTGTGTGTGTACACGCGTGTGCGTGTGTACACGCGTGTGTGTGTGTACACGCTTGTGCGTGTGCACACGCGTGTGTGTGTGCACACGCGTGTGTGTGTGTACACGCGTGTGCGTTGTGGTTGGAGAGCCTCTACTAGAGAGTCTGTTGCAGGGTTGTTTTAAATTTAGGTGCAGTTCTCAATTTCTTCATCTGAACTTCCTGCATTGCGGTCGGAAAAATTTCTGATGACAAGATTTCGTGGCTCTAGACAACATGCGTATTTATAACCTAAGCCCCCAGCTACAACACCCCCCTCCACCACCACCACACCCACACACACACACACACACACACACTTCTCTCTCCCCTCTCTTTCACACACTGTTTCCTTTTGACTACACCCTTGGTCATGCTGGTCACCATGTCATGCACACGGGTTAATCAAGAGGTCGTACGGATAGGATATACAATATGCATAATTGCTTGATGGACCTTGTAGTTTATGAAGAAAAAGAAACATCATTGTACTTTGAGTTTCAAAATGACAGGCATCACCACACAGACTGACCCACATCAGCACACTATACTCTGTTCCTGGAAGCATCAAGGACATAATATCAAATAGGAAATCTGAACTTGAAACCTCCTAGCCACAGAATTAAACAGACTTCTGTTGAAGTAACTCTGATATGTAGCTTATCTTGATATCTCTGGACAGTAAACATGCTTCTCTCTTTTGTTAATACTGACTAGAGAACAAACTCTCCTTTTTGTACACTCCGGAGCAGACTGTCCACAGATAAACACAAATGTATTTAGAAGAAGTGAAAGAAGGAGAGATCCGGAAGGAGAGAGAGAGAGAGAGGATGGTGGAGGACTGCAAGAGAGGAAGACGAAGGGTCTGGTCACTGCTTTCAGATGTGTCAAAACTTCAAGTTTCCAACCGCAGCATTTAGGGGAAGTTAAACAACTGACATGGGGGGGAGGGGGGGTGAGAGGGTGAGAGGGTGAGAGGGTACACAGAGTGATTTACACACAAACACGCACACGGTGAAAAACAATACAACCACCAGCCCAAAAATAACCGGCCGTAAATATGCCTTTAGAAGCATTCTCATGTCTACAAAGGATAGTTTCCTAATTTCATGATGGAACACGGTTTGTGATGATACATGATGCATAAACAGGGTCTTTGCGTCTGATGTGCCTAGGCTGTGGAACGTCCTCCCTGGCCGTCTTAGGGCCCCTTAAGCGACAGATGTTTTTAAACCTAAAAGCAAATCATATCTTTAAAAAAAAGTTTTTCACTAAATGTGTTTTTATAGGTTTTGCTTTTAATTATTTATTGACCTTGATCTTTTTAAATTATATTTATTATTATTCAACTTTGATTCTCCATATGTGTTTATTGTACATTTGATTCGTTTTAATTTGTATTACTATATGCTTTGTAGCACTTGGAGATTGCTGTAAATATAGAGTGCAATACAAATACAATTTAGTATTATTATTATTATTAAACCTTGAGGATGCACAACACCTCACAGCCCAGACAGACAGACGTGTGGACAACCAGACAGAGAGACAGACAGACAGACAGATAAACAGACAGACAGTCAGACAGAGAGACAGACAGATAAACAGACAGACAGACAGATAAACAGACAACCAGACAGACAGTCAGACAGAGAGACAGACAGACAGACAGATAGACTTGTGGGTTTAAAATCAACACTGGGTGTTTACTTGTGTTTGACACACACACAGAAACAGATACACAGAGATGCAAATAAACCGGACGTCTCGTAGTTCCAGAGAACCATGTAAAGGTGACAGGTGAAACATACAGTCACCCCCGAAACGAGACCTCCAGAGGCAAGGAAGCACACCTCTGAATGCTCCAGTCTAGTTTAAACAGAGTTAGATAGGCTGGAAGTTGCCATCTTGGAACCCATTATTTCAGTTAGTTTGCTCAACGACAGCAAACATACCTTTCTGTGGTGGGGTCGGAGCAGTTGAGGGGGTATTTGAGCTCTATGAGGGTGCCATCCCTGTCCTGTAGGACGCCGACATCTGCAGTGTAATACTCCACAAGTTCAGACAACGAGGCAAACTTCTCCCCTCCATATAAGTCATAGTAGTCGCCCGTGTTCTGGATACGGATGTGTGTCACCAGATCTCCCACTCTGCAGGACAGGGGACAAGGGACAGAGAAGGTGACAAGATGAAAAGAGTCACTAAATGCTGTTTGAAAATGATATTAATGCCAGTAGATTATTGCAAAAAAATCCACATTTATCTGTGTGCCAAGGACCGGCTGTTTTGTGTGTTCCCAAGGTAACAGAGACACCAATAAGAGGAAGAGACAGATGAATTTGAAAAGGGGAGATAGAAAAGGTCAAAGCAGGAAACAAAGCGTGACACTTGCAAAAAATCTGCTAAATAGTTAATGAAGAATGAAAGGATGAAACAATTAAAGAATGAAAAGATGAAAGAAAGGATGAAAGAATGAATGAAAGAATACATCACTGCATCTACCTGACGGAGAGAGAGAAATCTCCAGGATTCTTCTTGCTGGGCCGAGCCAGGAAGCTGCCATGGGAACCCTTCGTTTTGAGCAAGTTCTCAGCGTCCAGGCCTGACACGTCTCTGTGGAACCACCTGAAGCACACACACACACACACACACACACGCTTAGTATTAGAATTTAAAAAAATCCCTGAGAAATATAGACCCTGAGCTTTACCGAAGGTGGTTGGTGGTTATACAGCATCAAGCTTTATGGTTAAAAAATCCTTTCAAATGTAAAAATAATGATGTAGCGCAGGTCCTGCAGTGTATCTGGTTAAGATAAACAGAAGGGCCTGTGAGTTCTCCGCTGCATATCGGTTCAGGCTTCAAATCTACGGTGATATTGACTTGACATGGGCCGTATATTGACACGCTGTCCAGACAATGAAAGGGTATGTTCTAATACATGTGAAAGCGTAGGAGGAAACTGGTCATTTGTTTTAAGACCATCCTGAATCACTGACATTAGCTCAGTGACAGTGACCCAGAAAAATGCTTGATCTTATCCTCATGTATTTTTTGTGATAAATAGTCATATTTGATATATCACCAATATAGCACATTGTATGACATACTTCCATCAAATATTTAAATGATGACAAATCTACAATAAATATACTTGGAAGAATTAGTATTTACTGTCTGCTTTTCAAAATGTGAATGAAGAAAAACACTAAAGGCAGCACACATCAGTATGTATCGCGTTCTTTTCTCTGTTAGAAAAGGAGAAGGAAGCAGGAAAAGAAAGAGAAGTTTGAGGACTGCAGCTGCTGTTGGGCTATTGAGCGAAAAACAGTTGAGAGAAAAACACAACTTACCGAACCATTTTCACCTTCAGACCTTCTGGGATGAGAGGAAAGAGAACAGGAGAATGAGCTATGGTTCTGGTGCGAGCACAAAATCAATAAGAAAACGAAACGGCTACTTTCATGCAACAGATACGTAACAGTCAACCTATCCATTTTCTCTGGTGATGAGTTCAATGTCTCACAGCAATAGATGTAATGAAACTCCCTCTTTTAAAAATATTCATACTGTAACTTTTAATGATCATACTTTCCTGTCTCTTATTCTCATCCTTTCGTCTCTAACCTTTCGCACCTCTTCAGCCCTCTCACTTCCCACGCCAGAATTACAGACTACCCTCCAGAGACTCCTTTCTTCCTCTTTCTCCCACGCACCTGTCTATCCAAACCTCCCTTTTCACCTCGATCTGTGACAATGCAGTAGGAAGGTAAGAAAAACTAAACTCTTACTGTTTATCAGCTCCTTCTGAAAGCAAATGACAATTCCGCTTACAGCATCTTTAAGTCTTACGCCACTGTCCCTCCCCTCATTTCTCTCTCGTTCTATCACGTCTTCCTTCCTTTTTGCGGCTTCTTTCACAAAACAGTGAAAGCAAGACGGGCAAGAACTAATATAGCTTACAGGCCGGAATTCCTGTCAAGTAGATATATTTAAAACAAGAAAACACAAATCAACAACCCTTAAATAAATTATCTGTGACTTCAGGTCTCTCTCTCCCTCTCTCTCTCTCTCTCTCCTGGTGATAAGTGATCTTTTCTGCTGTGTACTTCCAGTCCAGTCACACACCTGTTCCTCTATGAATAAAGAAAAAGAGAAATGTCAACAAAGGAACTGTACATTTCCGACACAATAACAGGAACATGGAAAACAAAATAACTTTTTAATTCTTTTTTTAAGCTTAGTTTCCAACAACGTTGCTCAAGATCACTTAATTATTTTACCTTTGTCTTATCTGTCCTCTCCTCTAATCCACCTGTTCTCTACTCCTCCTCTTGTTCACTGCCAAGGTCTGCTTGCTGTGGCTAGGTGTGTGTGTGTGAGAGAGAGAGATCATGTATAAGGCTCAAAGGTCAAACTGACTGTACACTTCCTTATTTGTAATGTAACCTTTCACACCTTGGACAATGTGTGCCAGTCGCTGCTTAAGATAACTGCCACCACCACCACCACCACCACCACCACCACCACCATCCCACAAAAAGTTCTAAAACTAAATACTAAGCATTGAAACAGAACACACAAATGCATTACTCAATGCAGCAAATATGCACAATACAGGAAATATCCACAATACAGTATATGTGAATGAATGAGAAACAGAAAATACCAAGATATTTCTGAGCAGGTCAGCTGGATACAGTGGTTGTACTTGCTGACAGTGTAAGACACATTAAGCAAAATCTTAAAGAGGACTTCATTTCCCATGGTGCAGCATTTCACTAGCAGCCATGCTGCAGCTATGGAATGACAACAACGGCTTCACAACCCCCGATCTTGAGTCTAGTACATTACCTTTAAAAATATGGATCAACACTTTGACTTGCAAATCATATTCCTTTTTTTCTGGGCCAACAACAGAGTTTGAATTTATGCAAAACAGACCGTGCAGTTTTTGAAGAGCAACGCACACACTTTGCTTTTTCGGTGTCGACACCAACACTGCAAGTGTGAAGACGAGACACAAATACATACCCTGGTAATCCAACCCTGCAGGTGTTAATGATCTCTCAGAGCCTCGTGGTGGTTAACACCAGCGACTGCAGTGCCTGTACTCTCTCTCCTCAGACAGCTGGAGAGGTGAAGCTTTGTCTCCTTTCCCTTTCGACACCTGCGAGCTTCTCAATCTAACCAGACCGCCAGGCGCAACGTGAGAAAAGTTTCTATCAACTTTTTTTTATTTTTAGAAAAACTGTTTTTCCATTGTGTCAACCCCCCCCCCCAAAAAAATATTCTGCTCTTCTCAGCTACCAAAAAAAACACTTACCCACAGGAATCTGGACTTGGGTCCTGGACGGGCGGGACTCAAACAGGCCTGCAAGTGGTCACAGTAAGGATGCCAGTTGGAGCTGTAAGCCACACACTGTGTTTTGTAGATAGTCCAGTATAGTGTAGTGAGTCTTGTTAGCGCTGGGTTCGTAGGACGGAAGGTTGAGATAGATATCTGGTAGGTTGTCTGACATGCACTATCTGACAACCCAGGAAACATTTACAGACAATTTTGATGATACTCTCCTCCCACCTCTCTCTCTCTCCCTGCACAGTGTTGATGATACTCTCCTCCCACCTCTCTCTCTCCCTGCACAGTTTCACTTTTCCTCATTTATACACTTCCCTTTCATCCCTCTTCCTCTCTCGGTTTCCTGATAAGAAATCAGCCGACTCTGACCATCCCAGTGTTTACTTCCGCCCTGCAATTTACTCCCAATTATCATAATTTCTTGTCTGTCTGTCTGTGATAACGCGAGCCAGATTCCTGACACCCTCTCTCCTGTTCCCTCATCGCCTACTTGCTGTAGTCTCTCTCTCTCCTGTTCCCTCATCGCCTACTTGCTGTAGTCTCTCTCTCTCCTGTTCCCTCATCGCCTACTTGCTGTAGTCTCTCTCTCTCCTGTTCCCTCATCGCCTACTTGCTGTAGTCTCTCTCTCTCCTGTTCCCTCATCGCCTACTTGCTGTAGTCTCTCTCTCTCCTGTTCCCTCATCGCCTACTTGCTGTAGTCTCTCTCTCTCCTGTTCCCTCATCGCCTACTTGCTGTAGTCTCTCTCTCTCCTGTTCCCTCATCGCCTACTTGCTGTAGTCTCTCTCTCTCCTGTTCCCTCATCGCCTACTTGCTGTAGTCTCTCTCTCTCCTGTTCCCTCATCGCCTACTTGCTGTAGTCTCTCTCTCTCCTTTTATTTACATTTACATTTACATTTAGTCATTTAGCAGACGCTCTTATCCAGAGCGACTTACAGTAAGTACAGGGACATTCCCCCTGAGGCAAGTAGGGTGAAGTGCCTTGCCCAGGGACACAACGTCAGTTGGCATGACCGGGAATCGAACTGACAACCTTCGGATTACTAGCCCGACTCCCTCACCGCTCAGCCACCTGACTCCTTTTATTGGTTTGATGCAACTTCAAAACCTTAAATCCTTCTCCACTCTTTGACTTTCTCGTTCACTCACAAAACGCACGGAAAGACTCGAAAGCTTCACAAACTGTTACCCTTTTTTTTTTATTGTAGTTCTCATAAAGAAACTGTAACGATGAAAACAACAAGGTGGTAACCATAAAATAGTTCAACTTTTTAAACAACAAAAAAAACGTTAGACTGTAAGAAATTAACTTAACTTAGGTTGTCAGTCTCAAAGACATCCCATGTCTCTGAACATGTGGAGCTATTGCATGTTCTTATCTGAGCAAAACGAAACAAAGAAGAAAGGAAAGGGAGACGCCTCAGGAACAAGTCACCTAGAAACCAATCAGGAATGTAGAGGTGCAAGATGGGACGTGACCAGAGAGGGAGGGGATAACCAATCACCGGATAGTGTTAAGTCACATGGGTTCTCTGGTGAGGAAGGGGGGTGGGGGTGGAGGTGGGGGGGGGGTCAGGATTGAAGGGGAGAGCACTGAAGGACCAAACAGTGTTATTATTCTACAACATAATCAGAACTTCATAGTTAATAACAGTCTCTCTGGTAAAACATGAACACACTGAGGGTCTGGATCTGTGTACAGTAGAGATGCACATTAGAATACCCTGCCACCCATCCAAGCACTCACACACACGCGCAAACACACACACGCACGCCCGCACGCGTACACACAAACACACGCACACGCACCCGCGTACACACACACGCACACACACACTCTTGTAGCGCAGATCCGGACATACAAAGGAAATGGGATTGAACATCCATGGTTTTAACCTCCACATGATTACACATGACCCCAGCAATGTCTACGTTTCAGCGAAAACACTCCAGAATGATTCCTGTTTCTAGTCTAGTTTTAGCACAAACACACACACACCAGACCCTGCCATAGAGACAGAACAGGCCAGCCACACACAGGGAGGACCTGCTGTTTCCATAGGAGGGACAGAGGACTGTGTCTATGAGTCCAGAGTGTCTTTCCAGTGACGAGGAGCCAGCACGGAGGGGGATCTGTTGAGCCCAGGGGGAGGGGGGGTGTGGGTGACTGGGAGGGGCTTTAATAGGGGTGGGCGGGGCTACAGAGGTAGACATATCGTACGGTGCTGTACAAGGTAAGGGTCTGGGGGCACAACTAGTGCTACATGGGATGAAACGGGGAGTAGGTACATCTGAGTAACATCGGACGGGGCTGGACCGGGTCAGCGTGGCACCTGCATCTGCTGTGCGGCCTGTGATTGGCTCTGGCCTGTGACCTCCGGGCCGCGGCTGGCCAATCGGCTGAGGATGTTCCTCTCGGACATCTGCAGCCGCACGGCAACGGGAGGTATCCTGGCGATGGTTGCCGGGAGGCGTGTGACGTCAGCCTTCATGTCGCTAAGGAGCTCTTCGAGCTGTTTGAGCACTGGAGCACAAAGAAACAACATCATCACCATCATCAACACAGACCATTCTCCACATATAAGGTTAAGGTAAGGTAAACATTATTACCCAACGAGGAGGAAATGTATGTGGTCATACACGTCTAGTTTAAAACACAGGAGATACACTAACAAACAAACTGAATCTCTCGATACATCAAAAGAAGAGAACTTTTGGGCCATCGTCATGGTGACCTTTACCCTTGTGCAGCACGGCGTTGGCGGGCTTGTTGCCGGACATGGACTCCTTGCTGAGGTGCTGGTGGGACTCAGGCCAGGCACTCCACCTCGCTGAAGCGCGTGTTGAGGGCCATGGAGGGGTGGGCGGGGTCCTCAGACATGTTGAGGTAGGCCGCCCGGCGCAGCTGCTCCTCTATCACCAGGGCCTGCTCCAGGAGCTGCACACACAGGGGGGGGGGGGGGGAGAGAGAGAGAGGGAGAGATGAGAGAGAGAGGGAGACAGAGGGAGAGAGGGGAGAGAGAGGGAGAGAGACAGACAGAGAGAGGGAGAGACAGACAGAGAGAGAGACAGACAGAGAGAGGGAGACAGACAGAGAGAGGGAGAGAGAGAGGGAGACAGACAGACAGACAGACAGAGAGAGGGAGACAGAAACCGAGAACGACAAAGAGGGAGTCAGAAAAGGAAAGTGAAAAGGGGAAAGAGTGACTTGATGACACACAAACACTAAACTGGTTTAACCGTTTAAAAAGGTAGGCCTGCGTTGCAGTGGCCCAAAACATATTTCTACATGACACACTGGCAAAGGACACTGGGCCTCCCCCCCCCCCGTTGACGTTTGTTCCTGTGCACACAGACAGACGTGGCCTCCCCCCCCCCCGTTGATGTTTGTTCCTGTGCACACAGACAGACGTGGACCCCCTCCCCCAGCAGTCTGTGCACACAGACAGACGTGGACCCCTCCCCCCAGCAGTCTGTGCACACAGACAGACGTGGACCCCTCCCCCCAGCAGTCTGTGCACACAGACAGACGTGGACCCCTCCCCCCAGCAGTCTGTGCACACAGACAGACGTGGACCCCTCCCCCCAGCAGTCTGTGCACACAGACAGACGTGGACCCCTCCCCCCAGCAGTCTGTGCACACAGACAGACGTGGACCCCTCCCCCCAGCAGTCTGTGCACACAGACAGACGTGGACCCCCTCCCCCCCAGCAGTCTGTGCACACAGACAGACGTGGACCCCCTCCCCCAGCAGTCTGTGCACACAGACAGACGTGGACCCCTCCCCCAGCAGTCTGTGCACACAGACAGACGTGGACCCCTCCCCCAGCAGTCTGTGCACACAGACAGACGTGGACCCCCTCCCCCAGCAGTCTGTGCACACAGACAGACGTGGACCCCTCCCCCAGCAGTCTGTGCACACAGACAGACGTGGACCCCCTCCCCCAGCAGTCTGTGCACACAGACAGACGTGGACCCCCTCCCCCAGCAGTCTGTGCACACAGACAGACGTGGACCCCCTCCCCCAGCAGTCTGTGCACACAGACAGACGTGGACCCCCTCCCCCAGCAGTCTGTGCACACAGACAGACGTGGACCCCCTCCCCCAGCAGTCGTACCTTGAACCTGCGGGCCAGGAACTTGTTCTTGATCTCCAGGAAGTTCCCCCGGCTCATCTCCCCTTTGAAGGGCTCGTTGAGGATGGCGTACTTCACGTCGTTCTGCACATCCTGCCAGCGTGCGTACCCGTGTCTGAGGGGGCGCTGGGGTCAAAGGTCACAACAGTCATGATAGAAAAGGAGGTGGGGGGGGGGGGGGGGGGGGGTCCTCGTTACAGAAGCCTGGAGATGAGCCTGTTCGACATTTACATGTGGTCATTTAGCAGACGCTCTTATCCAGAGCGACTTACAGTAAGTACAGGGACATTCCCCCCGAGGCAAGTAGGGTGAAGTGCCTTGCCCAAGGACACAACGTCATTTGGCAGAGCCGGGGATCGAACCAGCAACCTTCTGCTTCTGATTACTAGCCCGATTCCTTAACCACTCCTGACTAGTGCATGGATGATACATAACCTGGGGGGTCACACCCAGCACCTGGGCGCTCTGACCCCACACGGTTTTCCTTCAGCTTCGGTTGCAAACAACCACTCGTCCACCAGCTAAGTATAACAATCAGGTGGATTCTGATTGGAGCTCAAACCAACAGGCTGGTCGGTCTCACGGAACAAGGCTAAACAATCTCACACCACACTCTGACCCTTGGCCAGTGGGCTGGCCCTAAAATGTGACACGTGTGTCCTGGTGTTGCCACTCCCTGCACACGCGCGTGTGTGTGTGTGTGTCACGTTGCTAGTTCATTCGTCTTCAGTAGAGCATGTAAGACAGGGGGGGGGGGGATGAGAGGGCAGTGTGTGCTCCTGTGTAAGGGTTTCTTGTGTGAAGGTCAGGCAGCGACAAGCCTGCTCATCCAAGGGAAGGATACTGTATGATGCCAGCCAGCAGCCAGTAGTCATGACGACGGTGCCAGATCTCAAAGGTCTTTTTGGTGACTGTGGCCGCCCTCTCCTCGTTCTGCCACAGAGAGTGAAGTTCTGGAGACAGAGAGAGAGAACACAAGGTATGAATACAGCTGCCATAAACCAAAAACAATCAAACTTGAAAGGCTGGCCCAGGTGTTCCCCTGTTTCAGCCTGACAGACAGGTACTGGAGATCAAACAAGCAAACAACAACTACAAGTGTGCGTGCATGCGTGTGTGTGAGTGTGTGTGTGTGCGTGTGTGAGTGTACCTGTGAACCCTCCGTCCGCGATGTTGAACATGAACCTCTGCTTGGTGGCTTTCTTCTTCTCCTCATTGATGTTGACGGTGGCTCCGCCCTCTCTGACGGTGGCTCCGCCCTCTCTGGCGTTCTCGCCGTTCGCCAGCTTGCTGGACTCCTCCGTCTTCACCCCGTCCTTCTCCTCCTTTTGTTCTGCAGCGAGACATTTACATTTAGTCATTTAGCAGACGCTCTTATCCAGAGCGACTTAGTACAGGTAAGTACAGGGACATTCCCCCCGAGGCAAGTAGGGTGAAGTGCCTTGCCCAAGGACACAACGTCAATTTGCACGGCCGGGGAATCGAACTGGCAACCTTCAGATTACTAGCCCGACTCCCTAACCGCTCAGCCACCTGACACAACACAGAGTTAGGCCTGCTGAGACTGTGAGAAAGAGTACGAGAGAGAGTGTGTGTGTGTGCGTGTCTACCTTTCTTTTGTTCAGCAGGGGGACTGGTGTCCATCTTTTCCTCTTTGCTCTCTTCCACTGGAATACAGACAACACCGCTTACATCACAAGGATCAAGAAGGAGGACTTGCAATTCAAAAAAAATGTGACACGCTGACCCTCAAGACTGACCTTTGCCCTCCGACCCCGCCGTACCCTCGGAGCCTTCACCCTTGACCTCCGGGGACTCCCTCTTGTCCTCCGCTGCCTCTGAAGGCTTCTCCTCCTTGTCCTTGTCCTCGGCCTCCTTCTCCCTGCGGGCCTCGCCCACGCGGGCCTCGCCCACGCCGGCCTCCTTCTCCGGCTCCTCCTTCACCTCCTTCACCGCAGGGGAGTCTCCGGCGCTCTCCTTCTTCTCCGGCGACGGAGACTTTTCCGACTCGTCCGGGATTTCGATAATCTGATCAGAAGAAGAGGGGTGGGGTACATCAGATTTGAAATTAGACAAGCGTGTGTGTGTGTGTGCATGTGTGTGTGTGGTGTGTGTATGCGGTGTGTGTGTGCGTGTGGTGTGTGCATGGTGTGTGGCGTGTGCATGTGTGTGGTGTGTGTGTGTGCGGTCTCTGAAAGCAGGATCTTACCTCTGGATCATGTGACTTGTTTCCTCTGGCCTCCTTGTCTCCCTCTGCTTCCTTCCTCACCTCTGCATCCTTGAGGTCCTCAGCCTTGCTGAGCTCCTCTGTGACACCAGCAGAGAGAGAGAGGGAGGGAGAGAGACATCCAGACAGACACACACAGAGATAACGTAAATGAAACAAAGGAAGAACGGTCATACAGATCAGATCAAGTATTTGCTGGCTTTTCATGCCAGTAACTGCATGGTGTGTGCGTGTACCTGGGACGGGTGTGTGTACCTGGGGTGTGTGTGTACCTGGGGCGGGGGTGTGTGTGTACCTGGGGCGGGGGTGTTGGGCTGTGTACCTGGGGTGTGTGTGTACCTGAGGTGGGGGTGTGTGTGTGTGTGTACCTGGGGCGGGGGTGTTGGGCTGTGTGTCTGCGGGGGTCCCAGTAGAGGGGGTCTTGGGGTCTTCTCCTGCGGCCAGCGCTGCTGCCCTCTTGGTCTCCTCCAGCTCCATCATCCAGGGCATGGACCACTGGCCGTTCACATGCTCAAACTCCTGCACCTGTCGGCACCATCCACCAAACGGAGAGAGTCAGAACTCAGAGCGGAGAGGATCGTGACCAGCCTGCGCTGCCCGTCATGTTGACCACGACGACCTACCTTCTTCCTGATCAGCGACATCACGCCGATGCGCGTGAGCACGTGTTGCCGCGACAACCCTTCGCGGGGAACGCCGTCGGCAAAGGTCTCCGCTCCGTCGGCCCCGGGCTCGCAGAGGTGCCGCATGAAGAGAGAGACGTACGCCCTGGGGAGGGGAGGAGAGAGGGAGGGGAGGAGAGAGAGAGAGAGAGAGGAGGCGGGGAGGGGGAGAGAGGGGGGAGGGGAGGAGAGAGGGGGGGGAGGAGAGAGAGAGAGGAGGCGGGGAGGGGGGGGGGGTGAGACGAGGGAGGGAGAGGAGGCGGGGAGGGGAGGGGGGGGGAGAGAGAAGGAGGGGGGGAGAGATGTGTGTTATGCAGACATCAGCATAGTTCTTCGTAATCACTTGTGTGCAAAAATAAATAACCTTTGCATTGAACCTTTAGTTCACCGTGCAGCAGCACCCACACACACACACCCACACACACACCCACACACACCCACACACACACACAACTCACTTGAACTCTTTCTCAGACTTCCCTCGCAGGTCTCTGACCAGCCACTGGGTGGTGAAGGCGTCCTGCGGGGGCATGCCATAACGCATCACTGCGTTCAGGAAGGCCTTCCTCTGGCGTGCGTTGAACCCCAGCACCTGCAGGGGGGGGGGGGGGGGGGGGGGGCGTGTCACACGCTCGATAAACAACACAACCTGGACAAAGGTTCAAGGTGGGACTTTTGGAGGCTGGGGAGGAAGAGGCTCCCGGGCTGCAGACTGACCTCGATGTTGCCGCCCACTCTGGCCAGCAGGGGGGGCAGTGGCTTGTCTCTGTCGTTCCTGAGACCCTTACGGTTGGGTCTGCGGGCGTTAGCTGAAGAGATAGAGGGAGGGGCAGTTTTGTCAGTGTGAGTGACTAAATGGTCTGTAGATAATCTCTCTGTGGCACACGTTTTCCTCTGGTTAGTGTGGTTATACCAGGGCTCTCAAGTCTCACGCATTAGCCATGAAACTCCCACATTTCAACCGTTTCACACACTCTCACGCAACAGCTTGTATTTCTCAAGCTGAGAAATAAGGGTGGAAATAATGAGATAAGTTGTCCCGCTATATACAGTACATGGACGAGGTGCAGGGATAAGGAGGGACGTGTTCTGCTGAGTTGAGAGCTGTCTCAAGTTATACAGTTAAATGCCCCCCTCCAGGATTTTAGTACCCAAACGTTGAAACTTGAGAGCCCTGGTTATACAGCCCCTTACCTTCGGAACGTTCATCAAAGTCCTCATCTCCCTCCTCCGAAGCCACCGAGTAGTCTGATTGGTTGTCGGACTGATCCTCTTGCCAATCTGAGTGGTTGATGCGAGGAGAAATGGTGACAGACACATCGGTTAGCCAATCAGAAAGCAACACGGGATTCGGATACACACCGAGAGGGGAAGGTGACAAGTCCTGCCATGGAACTCCAGTCGAACAGTAAGGATGCTCAGAACGAGCTGTAACCGTTAACTGACAATACGAATGTTTATCGGTTTAAATTATCGGTTAAACTGTGTTGCCAATTTAGCAAAAAATGTCGCTAGATTGAGCAAGTTTTAACATTCTGTAGTGACAAAAAAAACTGTTGTGAGTAGCTCAAATCTAGCGACTTTGGCAATCTCAGTTTCGTTGTTGCGCAGCAGCTAAACAAGTGATTGAACTTCCGTGTTGTTGTAGCCGCCAATCAAGTAGGTACAGCCAGCGCTCTGGTATTCAATATGTTCTCGTTTTGTTAATCCGTTTGGTTCTGCTGTTGTTTATGATGTTCAGAACCCTACATCTCAAAAGGTAATAGGAAAGTAATCAACTACCAGTGGAGGAGTCTGGATATGAAGAATTAGATCGATCTAGTGTCCAGCCTGGTTGTTTTTGTCTAGTTCAAGTTCTAAGTCCATTAAAGAATGAGAGAGCCGGCTTGCCCTGTAGCATGCAGCACTGCCACAGGTACAGACTGAGGTGAGACACATTAACACACCAACACAGTGTCCACACATGACCTCCCCATCATCCACACACGGTACAAGACTAGAAACACAGTTTCCAACATACAGACAAACATGCATACACACCGCCACTACACCTCGCCCTCCTCCCCCCCCCACAACCCCACACACACACAAACCACACACTATCCCACAACAACATAACCTAATCTACCAACACACACACACAGAGAGTAGGTAATAAGGTTGCGTTATGCGTTGTTCTGTACCCCGTCTACTACCTCGGTCCTCCTGGGAGCCGTCGTTGTAGTTGACGGGCTTGCGTGTCCGCTTGCCCTTGCCCAGGTTGCGGGCCAGGTCCTCCTGCTGCTGCTCGTAGTGGTGCCGCAGCAGCTTCTCCCAGTAGTCTGGGTCCACCGCTCTCCTCCTGCTTGATCACCTCGCGCTGCACCTCCTCCTCCTGGACCACACACACACGGAGACACACACACACGGAGACACACGCACACACACACACACACTGGCTGTAGGCACGCAGTAAACATCCTCAAATGGAATGGGATCGCTAGATATATCTTGGATGCAAACAGGCTCTCACACTGTACAGTTTGAACTACGATCTAAACTGATGTCCCACCAACCAACCAACACCGCCCCCTCTCTCCCTCCCTCCCATCCCAGTGTCGTCCTCCTCAGCACGCCCCCAGACGGCCACGCACCTCCTCCTCCTCGTCTTTGACCACGTACTGGGCCACCTTGAAGGAGCTCAGGTACTCGTTCATGCTCTGGATCTCCGTGTCCTCCGTGGCGCTCTGGTCACGGTCCAGCAGGCGGTCGATGGCCTTGTCGTCGTAGTGGATCACGCTGCTGTCATCCTCCTTGTTGTCACCTGAGGGAGGGACGGAGGGAGGGAGGGAGGGAGGGAGGGACGGAGGGAGGGAGAGAGAGGGAGGGACGGAGGGAGGGGGAGAGGGAGGGACGGAGGGGGAGAGGGAGGGAGGGACGGAGGGAGAGAGGGAGGGACGGAGGGGGAGAGGGAGGGTGAGAGGGAGGGAGGGGTCAACATCTTCATTGTCTGCGGTAAACGATGACCTATAAAACACCTGGTGAGAGCGTTGACCAGGTCTAACTAACCTTCCCCCAGCTCGTCCTTGAAGAGCTCCTCGGTGCCGAACTTGAGGATGTCGTCCAGCTCCTGTTTGGACATGGAGCCCGTCTTGGAGCCCAGGCCGGGCCGCACCACCAGGTGGGTCAGCATCATCTTCTTCTTGGCCACCTGGGTGATGCGCTCCTCCACCGACGCCTTGGTGACGAAGCGGTAGATCATCACCTTCTTGTTCTGGCCAATACGATGGGCTCTGCTGAACGCCTGGGAGGGGGGGGGAGGGGGAGGGGGAGTAAGGAAGAGAGGGAGAAAGAGGTGGATGGAGGGAGTTGAAGAATGTTTTTATGGGTTTCAAAAACACACCCAGTGACTGCATGTCCTGTTGAGGTTCACTGCATACCTGGATGTCGTTGTGAGGGTTCCAATCCGAGTCATAGATGACGACGGTGTCGGCGGTTGCCAGGTTGATGCCCAAACCCCCCGCTCTGGTGGAGAGGAGGAAGGCAAACTGAGGAGCACCAGGAGCTGTGGTGAAAGAAAAAAAAAGATATATTTATTTTAACAAAATGTATATGAACAAGGATAAGACACAAGCAGGTGGTGTGTGTGTGTGTGTGCACAAGCCTCACCGTTAAAGCGGTCGATAGCTTCCTGCCTCATCGCCCCGGTCACCCCTCCATCGATCCTCTCGTACTTGTAACCCTCGTTCTCCAGGAAATCCTCCAACAGATCCAGCATCTTTGTCATCTGATAGCAAAGGAAAGATTAACCAGGATGTATTGGTGTGTGTGTGTGTCTGCGAAAAGAGGATAAGAGTCACAGCAATTTGATAAAAGAGCCTGGGATATTTCTATGTGTGTGTGTGTGTACCTGAGAGAACAGTGTGTGTGTGAGGTGTGTGTGTACCTGAGAGAACAGTGTGTGTGTACCTGAGAGAACAGTGTGTGTGTGTGTGTGTACCTGAGAGAACAGTGTGTGTGTGTACCTGAGAGAAGTGTGAGGTGTGTGTACCTGAGAGAACAGTGTGTGTGTGAGGTGTGTGTACCTGAGAGAACAGTGTGTGTGTGAGGTGTGTACCTGAGAGAACAGTGTGTGTGTGTGTGTACCTGAGAGAAGTGTGTGTGTGTGTGTGTGTGTACCTGAGAGAACAGTGTGTGTGTGTGTGTGTACCTGAGAGAAGTGTGAGAGAGGTGTGTGCGTGTACCTGAGAGAAGTGAGAGGTGTGTGTGTGTGTGTACCTGAGAGAACAGTGTGTGTGTGTGTGTGTGTGTGTGTGTGTGTGTGTGTACCTGAGAGAACAATGTGTGTGTGTGTGTGTACCTGAGAGAACAGTGTGTGTGTGTACCTGAGAGAAGTGTGTGTGTGTGTGTGTGTGTGCGTACCTGAGAGAAGTGAGAGGTGTGTGTGTGTGTACCTGAGAGAACAGTGTGTGTGTGTGTGTGTGTGTACCTGAGAGAACACGAGCACCCTATGTCCTCCATCCTTCAGTTTCTTCATCATCTTCTGCAGCAGCGTCAGTTTCCCAGAGGCCTTTGTGAGGGCGCTGCCCTCATACATTCCGTTCGGAATCTTTGGCGCCTCCTGCAACCGATAAAAACACCCATTTACTAAGACACACAACCTCAGAATGAACGTCCCTCTCCTAACAAATATGGTACGGCTCGTTATGAGTCAGTGAAGGTGGTTGGGTCTGTACCATCGCAGCTCCGGGGAAGAGGTAGGGGTGGTTACAGCATTTCTTGAGGTCCATCACCACGTTGAGCAGAGAGACTTGGTTCCCTCCTCCGCGGGTGTTTAGGGCCTCGAAGTTGCGCGTCAGAATGAACTTGTAGTACTTCCTGGCTCACGCGAAACAAGGAAGATGCACGTTAAAGCAGCGCAAAAGACACCAAGACACACCAGGAACATTGAGCGTCCAGTCACATGTCTCTGCTCCCCCCTCGTCACTCACTTCTGCATGGGGCTGAGCTCCACGCGGACGATGAGCTCCGTCTTGGAGGGCATGTGCTTGAACACGTCGGCCTTCAGCCTCCTCAGCATGTGAGGGCCCAGCATCTCATGCAGCTTCTTGATCTGGTCCTCCTTGGCGATGTCCGCAAACTCCTCCAGGAAGCCCTCCAGGTTACTGTGGCGATGGGGGGGGGGGTTCATTTGTTTAAGTATGTTTATGGTTGGCGTGAACATTGATGACTATGGCTGCTTTGCGCCGTGTGATTAAAGTGACTTGCTGATATACCAGCTTCCTACACCCTCTCCCACACACCTACACACACACACACACACACACCCTCCCACACACACATACACCCACACACCCTCTCCCACACACACACACAAAGTGAGTCTGTGGAGTGTACTGACTTGAATCTCTCCGGGGTGAGAAAATTGAGAAGGTGGAAGAGCTCTTCTAGATTGTTCTGCAGAGGAGTGCCGGTCAACAGCAGCTTGTGCTGCAGGGGGTAGTTATTCAGCACACGGAAGAACTGCACAGAGAGAGAGAGAGAGAGAGAGAGAGAGAGAGAGAGAGAGAGAGAGAGAACGTTTAGAGAGAGGAGGAGAGAAACATTTAAACATGCAAGGAAATGATACATCTCCTCGCGGATCGATTCAAATCGATTTCAAGGTGTGCATCTCGCTTTCAGAGTCAGTGTTTAACAGTGAGATCGGTGTGTTCTGTAGTCTGCTCAGAGTGTTTGAGTCGAACAGACACGAGTCTAACTGGGTCGTCTCACTGATGAGAGTCTAACAGGAGCGGCTCACCTTGGACTGGTTGTTCTTGAGCCTGTGGGCCTCGTCCACCACCAGGCAGGCCCAGTCGATGGAGCCCAGGATGGCCTGGTCGATGGTGATGAGCTCGTACGACGTCAGCAGCACGTGGAACTTGACCGTCGAGTCTTTCTGCAGGGCGGAGGGAGGTTAGCAGGCAGGGAAGCCACCCCCAGGGACTGCACATGCTCCCTCTAACACCACTGATTTTGGTTTGACCGTCAAACCTTTCGATTGATCGGTTGCCGTCAGGATGTGAAGTTTATTTCAGCGAGATATGACAACAACATCACCTACTCTGGCTTTAACCTACAGTCCTCCGTTCCAGCGGTCCCGTCGCCCGCTCCTCCTCCTCCTACCCTCCTCCCCTCCTCCTCCCCTCCTCCTCCTCACCTTCATCTTGGAGGCCTTCTTCCCCCCTCTGATGGCGTTGCCCTCGAAGGAGAACTCGTTCTCCCTGATGACGGCCCTGCTGTCCTTGTCCCCCACGTACGTCACCACGTACATGTCCGGCGCCCACATCTCAAACTCTCGCTCCCAGTTGATGATGGTGGAGAGCGGGGCGCTCACCAGGAACGGGCCCTTGGAGTGACCCTGGAGGGGGGGGGGATGGGGGGGGGGGGGGTAAGAGGTATAGGAACGTGGCAGTGAAATACAACTCCTACTTTCCAACGAGTCAAACAGTGACGTCGCCAGAACAGCCACGTTGCTGTGAGTTGTCCCGCCCTGCCTTTAGGACAGAGTTCCTCACTTTGGACTCGTCCCCTGTAATGGGCGGAGTTACTGTGCGTCACATGTCTAAAAGACCCGCCCACTGACACTGACTGACAGGGGAGGGCTGACTGGACGAGAGTGACAGACAGACAGACACACACACACACACACACACCTCCTTGTAGAGCGAGTAGAGGAACACAGCGGTCTGCACGGTCTTGCCCAGGCCCATCTCGTCGGCCAGGATGGTGTCAGTGGCCTGAGCCCAGGAGAAGCGCAGCCAGTTGAGGCCCTCCAGCTGGTAGGGGTGCAGGGTGCCCCCCGTGGTCTCCAGGTACTCTGGCTGCCGGTCAAACTTGATGGTGGGCTGCAAGGAGGAGGACCACAACCCTATTACAATCCGTCACTGGAGGACATCGGGGATCACTCAACGGTACGAGGTCACGACTGACGTGCCGAGGCTATTGTGAGGGGAGTTGAGGCTGGAATGCCTTTGTGAGAAAGTGAAACGGTGTGTGTGTGTGTGTGTAGAGTAATTTCTTACGTCGACCACTGGGTTAGCAGGGGGCCTCTCAGTCTTCTTCACTTTAGCCGTCTTCTTCAGCTTCTTACCAGGCCGGCCCTCATCACCCACCATCAACTCCCTGAGAGGGGGGAGGGGGGGGGGGAGGAGAGAGGGGGGGGGGGGGGGGAGAGAGAGGGGGGGGGGAGGAGAGAGAGGGGGGGGGGGGGAGAGAGAGGGGGGGGGGGAGGGGAGAGAGAGAGGGGGGGAGAGAGAGGGGGGGAGAAGAGAGAGGGGGGGAGAGAGAGAGAGCAGGGGGAGAGGGGTGGGAGAGAGAGAGATGAAGAGACAAACATAGATGGCCGATGTTTTAGGAGTCTGATGATGTGTGTGTGTGCGTGTGTGCGTGTGTGTGCGTGTACCTGTGGTTCCAGTAGGTCTGCTTGTATACGTCAAACTCTGGGATGTCCATCTCCTCGCTCTCCCAGGAGGCCTGGTCGTAGGCCAGGTCTCTCCACTTGATCAGGTAGTGGACGTTGCCCTTCTTATCCACACTGAACACATTCACACGGAGGAGAAGGGTTATGTAGCACCACAGTAACAGTGGTTACCTTCATCAGACAGATGCATCGTGTGTGTGTGTGTGTGTGTATGTGAGTGCTACATGTGTGTGTATTGTATGTAAGTGCGTGTACTATGCGTGTACTGTGCGTGTACTGTGCGTGTGCTACCTGTGGTTGAGCACGCGATGGATCATGAGCCACTCCATCTTGACCCCGTAGCGGTAAAACTCCTCCTCCATGTGGACGTACAGAGGGTCCTTGTTCTTCCTCTTGCTGCTCTTGTCGTCGTCCCCCTCCAGCCCAAAGTCCACCGGCGGGGGCTCGTCCATGTCCGTCTTCCTCTGGTAGTTACGGAACATCACCTGGCAGTTCAACTCCAGCTGCAGAGACGGGGGGGAGAAGGAGGGGGAGAGGTGACTTCAAGGAAGATGGAGGGATGTGTGTGTGTGGAGGGGGGGGGGGGGGGGTGGAGCTGGGGGCTGAGGTTATGAATACGCATGTTGTCTAGAGGCACGAAATCTTGTCATCAAAACATTTTCTGACGGCAATGCAGGAAGTTCTGGGTCTGTTTGTGTGTGTATGTGTGTGTGTGTATGTGTGTGTACGTTTGTGTGTGTGTACATGTGTGTATGTGTGTGTGTGTGTACGTGTGTGTGTACGTGTGTGTGTGTACCTGAAGCTCCTGCACCCAGGAGCAGTGCCAGTAGGACATGTTGCACCACTTCACAAAGAACTCCCTCTCCCGACGGCCGGCCAGCGGCGGGGGGTCTGGGGCGTCGGCCGCAAGGTCCTCGGGGCGGGGCACGGGGGTGGGGGCCGGGGCATCCCCCCAGCGCCACGTCAGAACCTTCTGGACTTTACCCTTCATTGCGGGGCACTGTGAAATGGGTTGGGAGATAGGATCATGCCTTCAACTGACATAAAACGTACTCAAATTATATGTTTTATTGAATTATACATGTCGGGGGAAAGCTGAGCTCAATTCATGAATAAGTCACGGAAACACAGAAATAACTGTAATTATCACTAAACGGGGTCGACGGTAAATTGTGATTAATCCATCAAAATTGCAGTAAACAAATTACAAGGGATACATAAATATGCAAATTGCATTGACAGTCTGAGTAAAAACTCTACTTGGTTATGACAAACATTGTTGTGCAAAATAAGAAAAGTGGTGTTAAACTGTAGTTATATTTATTGCACGTATTTTGGTCTGCATCATCTTCAACTGTGGCATAGAATATGTGTGTATAGGCGTGTGTGTGTATAGGTGTGTGTGTGTGTACATAAATTGGTGACTGATGTTGAGATGCGTCGTGTTAGAGCTGCAAACCAACTTCCCAACAGGGGACCAACACATCTCATCTTATCGGTATGATAGCATTAACTATCCTGCAAATGTGAGGCAACTGATCGGTTTTTTTTACCACCCACACACACAGCAAAACACCAGCATTTTCTCTCACACACACACACACACACAAGCATTTTCTTTCACACACCCACACACACAAGCATTTTCTTTCACACACACACAAGCATTTTCTCTCACACACACACAGCGAAACACCAGCATTTTCTCTCACACACACACACCAGCATTTTCTCTCCCACACACACACACACCAGCATGTTCTCTCTCACACACACACACACACACCAGCATGTTCTCTCTCACACACACACACACGGCTCACCGTGCAGCGAGGGCAGATCCACTCCCCGTTGGGGATCTCCGGCAGGGGGGGGTTGAGGCAGTGGAGGTGGTAGGAGGAGGGGCAGGTGTCACAGCACAGCAGCTCCCCCCCGTCCTTGCACACCCTGCAGAACTCGATGTGGTGGTCGTCCTCCTCCTCCACCCCGGCCTCCTCCCTCCTCTCCTCCTCGTCCTCCGCCTCCCCCTCCGACAGCTCCTCCCTGGCCTCCCACTGGATCCCCTCTTTCTCCTGCGGGGGGAGCAAGAGAGGCGGCAGGAGGGAGAGAAGAAAATGTGTGTGGGTGGGGGGGGGGGGGTTGGGGGAGGGAGGGAGGTATGTGAAAGGGAGGGGGAGCGGGGGATCACGATTGCCAAGAGAGGGGGGGGGGGTGTAAGTGGGGGTGGGGGGAGGAGAGGAAATGGTGGGTGGGGGGGGGGAAGGGGGGAGCATGCATGTGTGGTGGAGTGTGGGAGGAAAAGGGGAGGGAGGGAAAGGGAGGGGTGGTGGGGGGGAGGGGGAGTGTGGGAGGGGAAAGGGAGGGAGGGTGGGGGTGCAGTGAAGGACAAAGGGAAGGGGAGAGGAAAAGTACAGCATGGAGAAGGACATGGACAGAAAATTGTCAAAATCCCAGCGCTAAGCAAGCTCTCCTGACCACACCTTGAACTCCAACCGACTCAGGACAGGTGCGTGTGAGCAGCAGAGACCACGGAGGTCTTTCTACACCAGCGCCTTGCAGATTAGCAACAAGGCTTAATGTCAGGCTGGTATTTTTAGACCCAGATATCATTCCATCCACATTGTAAAACATCTACGCACGTGTGGGGAAACAACTGCTCTCAAAACTGTCCTTTCTTCAAACAACAGATGACCACAAAACTGTCTAACATTGAGACGGCAGTCCGGTTCGGTGTGTGTGTGTGTGTGTGTACTCACACAGTGAGGGCAGCTCCACTTGCCCTCACTGTGTGTGTGTGTACGTGTGTGTGTGTGTACGTGTGTGTGTGTGTGTGTGTGTGTGTGTGTACTCACACAGTGAGGGCAGCTCCACTTGCCCTCACTGTGTGTGTACGTGTGTACGTGTGTGTGTGTGTACGTGTGTGTGTGTGTGTGTGTGAGTGTGTACTCACACAGTGAGGGCAGCTCCACTTGCCCTCACTGTGTGTGTACGTGTGTGTGTGTGTGTGTGTGTGTGTGAGTGTGTACTCACACAGTGAGGGCAGCTCCACTTGCCCTCACTGTGTGTGTACGTGTGTACGTGTGTGTGTGTGTGAGTGTGTACTCACACAGTGAGGGCAGCTCCACTTGCCCTCACTGTGTGTGTGTGTACGTGTGTGTGTGTGTGAGTGTGTACTCACACAGTGAGGGCAGCTCCACTTGCCCTCACTGTGTGTGTGTGTGTGTGTGTGTGTGTGTGTGTGTGTACGTGTGTGTACGTGTGTGTGTGTGTGAGTGTGTACTCACACAGTGAGGGCAGCTCCACTTGCCCTCAGGGGCCTTCTCCATGTCGGGGTCCAGGCAGACCATGTGGTAGGCGCGGGGGCAGGTGTCACACAGGATGATCTCCCCGCCCTGCTGACACACCTCGCAGTAGTCCTGGTGGTCCGTCTCATAGCCGTCCCCGTCCTCCGTCTCCACTGGGACACCGGGAGGGGGGGGGGGGGGGGGGGGGGGGGGGGCAGGAGGTTGGGGGCAGGAGGTAGGGCAAGAGGGGGGGCAGTAGCATATCGGTAAACCATATGTATAAACTGAATTTACTTCGACCTTCAAACACAGAACTTTTACAGTCAAAACCCTCCATGTTCAAACTGGATTAGCGTGGCTTCTAACTAACCAGAAATATTAAATTACTAAATCATCAATGAGACCACAAATGTAGTTTGGCTTGTTCTGCCAGTAAGCCCCAGGTTCCAGACAGGAAGTGTCAGAGGGCTGAAAAGTTTGGGTTTCCATGCCAACCTTTCTTCTTCTTCTTGGAGCTCTTGGCCTTCTTCTTGGAGCGGCTGCTTCGGCTGTTGGAGCCGTCCGACACGGCAAACTCCTCGAAGTCACTGTCCACATCCGGCTCGTCCTCATCACTCTGCCACCATGACGCACGACGAGAGAGAGAGAGAGAGAGACAAGAGAGAGCGAGAAAGACACAGAGAGAGAGAGAGAGAGAGAGAGAGAGAGAGAGAGAGAGAGAGACAGAGAGAGATACACAGAGAGAGATACACAGAGAGAGATACAGAGAGAGAGAGAGAGAGATACAGAGAGAGAGAGATATACAGAGAGAGAGAGAGAGAGAGAGATATACAGAGAGAGAGATACAGAGAGAGAGAGAAAGTGTCACAAATAGGTAAGACTGAAAAGACTGAGGGCTGCGGTCCCACTCAGAGCAGAGAGGAGTGGTGTGGAGGTCCTTACAGAAGAGCGCTTCCTCTTGCTGTTGAAGCCTCCCAGTTTGATCTTGAGC
This sequence comes from Thaleichthys pacificus, assembly GCA_023658055.1. Lineage (NCBI taxonomy): Eukaryota > Metazoa > Chordata > Actinopteri > Osmeriformes > Osmeridae > Thaleichthys > Thaleichthys pacificus. Next base: position 18,675,407 of record CM042871.1, on the reverse strand, counting down.
GGAGCCACCTTTTTGGGCTTGGGCTTGGGCGGGGCCTTGGGTGTGGGTTTGGTCTTCCGCCGTGCGTTGGGACCTGCAGGTGACCGTGGAAACACAACCGTTAAACACACAGGGTCACCACAGACGCGCCGAGATCCTAACCGTTCAAACCAGTCAGCTTTCACAAGGATCCCGAGCGCCCGACTTTCCCGGCCGACCTCACCTTTGCCCTCTTTGGTCTTGGCCTTGCGGAGCGGGGGTGCGGGGGGTGGGGGAACAACGGGGGCTGGGGGCACCACCACCACCACCGGCGGTGTGGGGGCCGGCACGGGCGAGGGGGCTGCCGCCAGCTCCACGGCTCCCTCTGCCACCACCATGCTCTCCACGGCTGCAGCCACGCTGGCAGCGGCCAGGGCTGCGTTGGCGCTAGCACAGCCCTTCAGAGAGGGAGAGAGAGGAGCAGAACATGGGTGAGGGAGGGAGAGAGAGGAGCAGAACATGGGTGAGTAGCGATGCCCTGCGAGGGCCAAACGTGTCAGAGCAGGTAGACACAGCTCGCGGTCAGCTCAGGGTTCACGAGCACGCAGTGACGCTCAAATCGTGAGAAGCGAGAGTCACACGTATGTAGCGCTCACACGGTCTACCGTCAACAGCCTTGACAATTGGGAATGTCGTTGGATACATTCAACGACGACTCGTTTTACGGACTTTGGGTGCTCTGACCTTCAGGGGGTTGTTGGTGCTGAACTCTCTCCACTTGGCCATCATCAAGGTCATCATCTTGGACACGGCGATCTTGGGGTTCTTGGCTGCTATGAGGGGCCTGTGGAGAGGAGACACACAGACTGATGCATCCAATACGCGATCAAAGGAGCAACAAGCTCGTACGTCAGTGTCAGTGTCGGCTGATGCGAGTAGACTACCTGACAAACTGGCTGAAAGCCTTGTAGTTGGTGAGGGAGCTGTAGTCTTCTTGAGTGAAGACATGGTCGATGTCCTTCATGCCCCAGTCATCCAACAGCTGGGTGGAGCTCTTGGGCTGAGCAAAACAAGTTCAGGTAAGGTTAGGAATGTCTCTGCAACCCATCTGAAAGTGTAGTATTTAGATGAAGTGAAAGGTATGTAGTGTGTTTGGGTGTCTGTTGAAGCTCAGTCTGTACCTGGCTATCGTCATCATCCTCGTCTTCCTCGGGTTCCGGGTCTTTCCGCTTACTCTTTGAGCTGGATGACGTCCCTCCACCTTTCTCCCGGTCTCCACCCGAGCCTCCTCCCTTCTTCTTGTCTTTGGCTGAACTGGAGCGTTTCTTCTTCTTCCTCCCGGGGGCGTAGTCGCTTCCTTCGCTCTCCGACCTCACACCTGCTCTTTCCCCACCGCCCTCCATCTCTACCGCCTCTGACCCCATCATGGGCTCTGGGGAGCTGACGGGTATCTCCTGAAAGACAGCAATTAAAATACACATGGTCTAATTCCTATTGACTTAATAAATAATATTTGAATATCCCATTTTAAACCCTCGAATTTACTTTTGATATCTTGAAAGTGAAGGGAATGTGACCTGAGGGTGTATTTATTCACGCTTATCATCATCTACAACGTCAGATATTATTACCTCTCGAGCGGCTCTTTGCCTCTTGCTGCTCCGACTCTCGCGGCTCTTTTTGGCTTTCTTTTTCTTTTTTGACTTGGGCAGATCGACGTCTGACATAACCTCTTCGAGCTCTTCATCTGCAGGTTAAAGGCAACGTGGTAAATGAATGCAGGATATGTCATATTGTCAAAGAAAAGTAGCTTGCTAGATATGACCAAAAAAATAAAAATAAACTCTAGCGACGTTTAGTAGCCGATATTTAATTCGTATTTGACACAGGGCAGCATTCGGTTGGTGACTGGCTAGTAGGACAAGTATGAAAGCTACAGTCACTTGGTTAGCTCTCGATCTTGCTAAGTTGTTTGCAACCATGTTTGACACGCACGACATTGCATGTGATCGTGCACGCGAAGAAGCTTACTCGCTAGCTACTTGGCAATAACGCAAACATTAAACTACATAAACCACCCAGCACTGCTGACAGCGAGCTTCCGCCGGTGTTGGCTAGAGCTACTTGTTCACTCTGTTTTCATTCGAGTAAGTTTGACAGCTGAAGCAAAGCTTCGAGAAAAATAGCGTGCCAGCTGGGTGTAGTTACTGCACGCACTTGGTGGCCTAGCTAACCAGATAGCTGACACAAGCCGACTAATCATGTTAGCTAGCTAGCAAGCTAGCTACCAACCTGAAGGTAGCCTACTGTAGGCTTAACTACAAACTGTCTTCTATCTTACCATGTACAAGTGAATGGCTCTCCGTAGGTCCAAAGTCTTCCCTTTCATCCTCACTTCCCGACATATTTAAATATTTAAGAGTTTATTAATACAATTAATCCCTCTCGTCGACACCCCCCTTGCCCGATCTTGTCGGCGAGGGAGGAGGGAGAATGACGTGTGGGTGGTGGAGAATGGAACGGGGGTGTCCAGGAAGGGGGGAGGGGGGCGGTGGGGCTGTAAGGAATAAAAAAAGAACATAGAATGAACGATCAATTGCCTACGATAGCGAAACAATAACTAGTCTACATGTTAACCAACTGTGTGCTGGCTCAACTATTTAAATAGTAAATTAGCATTACGTCTTTATTGTTTTCGATTTGCATGTGTCACTGCAAAAAATGGACACCCGTCAATCATCGTGAACTGAATAGTTACATTGTGACAGACGTGAGATACTGCCCCACTCGCGACCTAAAATATTATGTCATTTAAAGCTTTCAAGTATTGCAACTAAATCCCACTGCACTTGTGACAAACTTACTGTGTTGTCCCGAATTTAGATGGTTCTCTTGGTTTGATAACAAGTGTACCTTAGTGGTACTAATGATATTAAAAAATACTGTAAAATCATCGAGAAAAAAAGGTGCAGTTAATTGTCCCGCTAAACACGTTGCTCACACCGTCCTCCCCTTCTCTCCCCCAACCTCAGTGGCTAGCAGAGCTTAGCTAACATCCACACAAACACACAAAGGGGGCAGACATCCCATAATATTCCACCCCTCCGTTCTATAACACTCACAGAACTCTGCATAGTTACCTCGCAACGGACAGACCATAATACTCAGCCTGCCCCCACCCCCTCCACCACACTCACACGCACGCATGCACATACACTTCTACTACAGGCACACACCCTTCCCCTTTCCACTAGTCCCAGCCCCTTAGCAACCCCGTTGTCATGGAGACACTCCTCCTCCCGCCCTCTCGACAGACCATAATACTTCAGCGGCATACATCCCATAATAAACACAACTCCTAAAAAGACAGGGAAAAAAATACCAGTCACATGGTCTCTAGGGAAACTCTAGGCCACTGGCGACAGACCATAATATTCACAGACTGTCCACCTGGCATGTTCAGGATTGTACCCAGAAGACCTTAAACAGCCCACATGTACCAGGGAGCCTACGCATTTAGCCTGTGCTGTACACAGTATCTTACTACAACATGCACACATGCTGGACCAAGACACATCACAGTTACAGAACTTGTGAGTGCAGTAAACCGGGAGTTCTGTACTGTACAGTTGTTCCTGTCGAGGATGCACCTGTCTCTGAACTAAACCGAGCATCTCTGGACTCTTTAACAAAAGGGCACCCAGGAGAGCTGAGTTTTTTTCTTAGTGAACTGGACCTCAGACACACTCAGACGCTGGATGTTCAGTACCTACAGCTGCAGCATACCAGGTACAATCCCTCAACAGGGATTGCAACTCCTCTGACTCAGTATGAACCTGCTCAGCTTTGACAGTATTATACCAGGACTTTGGGCTTTGTTTGTGAAAGGTCCTCGCTTCAAGTAACAGGTGAAAACTTTGACACAACATATAATATCTCTTTCTCACCACTTGGTACCACTGTGCTCTATGTTATGGTAATCCCGGCGCTCAGAATTGACCAATCACAATGAGTTTGAAAGGAGGAGGGGAGGGGGGGGGGGAGGTGTCACAGCCCCACCCAGGACATCCCATAATATTCCTCTCCTTATATGAGGAGACTTGAGATATTAGTTGGCATCGTGGATTAGCAGCTGGTGCAGTGGAAGTGGGTGAAGGCAGCAACACACACAGACAGACACACACAACACACACAGACAGACCCTGAAACCGTCACGCTCTAATGTCTTGACAGTCAGCATGGGCATAGGATTTAACGTATAGGCAGACAGGCAGACAGATAGGTGACGACAGCTAAGAATGTAAATACACACCTTTCTAGAAATAGTGGTTGGTAGAATCATAAAAGCACATTATAAGCTATACACAATAAACAGGTGGCCTTCAACCACACATATGAGGAAGGGGGGGGGGGGGGTGAAAGTGTCATCAGAATGGGGGTTTACTTCAAATAAATCAGTTCAAATTTGACATTCAATAATTAAAAAAAGAAAATCGATTTTAATTTGTTTTATAAGTTGAATTTTTATTTCCTCCATTCTGTCACAAACAGGTAGGCAGACGAACATACATGCAGACTGCTGTGCAGACATACTAACATGCCATTCGGGAAGTCACCGATCTGCAGATGGAACACGGTCAAAGTCGTTCTATCCAAGAATGTGTTTTTTTCTGAACGCTGTGTTCTGGACTCCCTCTACAGGTCATCAGTGACAGTTGGTCTGGAGGAATATATGCTGTTGGCCACACAAAGAATTTAGAGTTGAGAAAGCTCAGGCGCTCTCCAAATAAGTATTTATCTCCATCTGCTGTTACCGGATTATCAAAACCATAGAGAGACTGGAGACATTGAAAAGTCAAGACATTTAGAGGTTGGGTTTTTTGGTGTTTCCCTCATATTAGCAGATGGACACCCGCCAGTATATTACCTCACACTGTGCACCAAAAGCCCCTAGCAGGCCATTGTCTGTTATCATCTGGTGGATGCAATGCCGGCCCTCTCCTCTCACACGCAAGCACACAATGAAGAGGACGTGCACTCTTTCCATACTGGCAGCATTCTCCCCTCCACCTCCTGCGTAACAGCATACATCCCATAATATTCAGAGCCCCCCTCCCTTCCCTTATCGCGCCCCCCTCTCCTCTCTCTCTCTCTCTCTCTCTTCCCCCCCCCCACCATCACCAATGTGCACACCGCTCAGCCCTTCCTCTCCCCCATCCCCCTGACAACACCTCCAACCCATAATATTCATACGCATGCACGCGCACACACTGGCGACGACGGGCAGTGCATTCTGCCTCAGCTCTGACGTGTGCCTTTGCTGCATGGCTGAGTACCGAGTCTAGGCCATATGTGGCTGTTTCATTCTGTCTCACCTAGGGAAAGCTGTTGTTTTGTTCCCTTGGGGATATAGAGGGACAGAGGGAGAGGAAGGATCACATTCCTCTCCCATAATGCCAGAGGAAGGTCTTGTCCTCGTGCAGTTCATAGTTAGCCGAGGCAGCCGTTTCAGAACGAGGTCAACTGGCCATCCAATAATAACCATCACCCACCCCCCCCCCCGCCCCCGATGCACTTCCAGTGTGGAGATACTGGGATGGGTTAGCCTGGGTTCAGCAGAGTCGTACAATTCATCTGAAATAGCCTTGCCCCTACATCACTCACTTATATCTTCACAAAGAAAAAGAGTCTTCAGAGTAATCTGAAAAATAACACATGGTACCCTTGCAGTACAGTAAAGTTAGCCATTGAGAGAGTACCACATGGCAGGTGTATGCCCCAGGTTCCCTCAAAGGCACAACCTCCAGGTTTGCTTGTACAGCACGTTCTACCCACCTGCCACCTGGTTTTGGTCATTCGGAAAGCAAGGCCATCTTGGCATGATAAAACGAATGCAAACAGAGGGCTGGATAGAGATAAAGAACAAGAGGAGTTATTTACGAGAGAGGGGCGAAGGGACAAGCATAACGGAGGCGCCGGACATGACAGCGGCAAGCTCATCGCCATGGTGTTGCCGGGGGATACAGAGGAAGACGTCACTGAGACACAAAAGAGGAATGCGACGTGGAAGAGAGAGGAGGAGGAGGGTGGGCTAGGGGGTATTGATGGTGGGAGAGGGAATCGGGAGAGGAAAACGTGGGATGGTGGAGGGAGGGGGGGGAGGTTATTTATTAATTTGTTCATGATGGACTGGGTTTCATAGGGTTCAGGTGGGCGAGTCACTAACCAAGGTGTTGGCCTGCAGACAGCAGAGCTTTGTTTCCATTCTGAGACTGATTCGGCAGAGCATTAACGGGCTGCAAAGCTGGTCCAGGCTGAGACGATGCTTGGATCTGGTACTGACCCATTTACAGCACATCTTCAGGTGCTGTAAAGTTTATGATAGTTGATGACATCACTGTTCCCATTCACACGCTATTCTGAGAAACTTGAGGGATTCACTGCAATGCTCGAGCATTGCAATACAAGGTAAACAGAACAATAACTTAAGATGAAGTAGTCGTACTTTGCAGTCATGTGATGACAACTGCACCCTTACACCTGTGAATAGTACCTGACAGGTACTAGGTTCTGTACTTTGGTTCTCTATCTTCTCTACTCCTCTAACCCAAAGAAAATATTAATTTATATCAAATAAACATATCTGAAATGCGCTTCGCCTTTTACAGTTTTTTTTTTCCTAGCCTTCCTTTAACACCCCAGCAGTCTCCTTCCACACCTCTCCTTCCCTCCCTCCTTCCATCTCGTGATTTATTTCCCTCAGTTCCAATATTTGTCGTTGGTGCGTTTTCTTCCTCTTGTCTAAATGTCACCCCTTCTTCTAAGACAATATAGAGAGGGAGAGAAAGAGAGAACGAGAGGGCAAATGCGGGGGAGATTGAAAAGGGGGAGGGGGCAACTCGTAAAAAGAGCAACAAAGTTTGGGAAAATTAAACATTAGGTAAGACACTTTCTCACATACATATATACAGGAAAATGCTTTGAGTGGCGATTCTTGAATGAAGACTGGCTAGGATGGTCTCACGGGCCATGGTTTATGTTTCTGTTGGCGATCTAAGTCAAATACATAGTGTTCCTGCAATGGGAACCCGGTATTGCTATTGTACCACACAATTAACAGGGACATGGTCTCACAGGGCCTCACAGGGTCTCTTAAACTTCTTGGAAACAGATGCTGAGCACACACACACACACACGCAAAAAACACACACACGCAAAAAACACACACACGCAAAAAACACACACACACACACACACTCACAAATGGATGCATAGGAAGAGGCTTAGGCGCAGACACACACTTTAAATGACACACACACACACACAGTTGAATTAACCATTCAGCAGAATTCTCTGACTCTCTATCTCCGGTCCGGGTCACATATTATGTCCTGTGCTAAACATGCACAATGGAAACCACGCCATTCCTCAGTGTCAATGTTAATGTACTGTAGTGTAACCATTACCCCCCCCTCCCTCCCTCCCTCCCTCTCTGTCACCCTACATCACTCCTGTTCTCTCTCTCCCATCCCTCGCTCTCTACCTCCTTTATAACCCATCACTCCCTTCCCACCATTCTCACTCTTCCTTTCTGTCTTTTACAGGACTGGACACATTCGTTACCTTAACAAGGGGAAGGAACCAAGGGAGCAGTAAGGCACAGCCACAATGCTTCTTTCTTTATTTTATTTTTTTGAATATTCACCGGCTCACCTTTGAGTGACTATATTGGATTCTGTTGAGTTTTTGTAGTGGCATAATTGCAGATTTTTTTTTAGACTTTTTGTGTGTGAAGATCAAAATATTTCTCTCCAAAACAAAATAGAACAAAAAAAAAAGATAGTTTTGTCATAAATGTAAGTGATTTGTTTGGTCCGAGACATTGGATATCTGGGCACATCTTTCTAAACCTGTATCTGGATGACTTAAAGTGTATGACGATAACTACTTAGAAGCATGGTTCTGTTTTTACAACAGTGTGGAAAACACTGTGACTTCATCACTACTACTGTTCACTGAGAATTTGGAATAATTTTCTACTTAAACGTGTCTCAAAAAAAAGAAAACTTTTTAATGACAACTGGACATGAACTGGTGAGTGACAAAATCCGTTGCCTGACTTCTGGAAATGGGTTTGGTGTTTCAGTGTCAGCGTTGACAAGATTGTGAAGTAGAAAAGTGAAATTACAAATTGGATAGCTCCCTCTGCTGTATGTATATAAAAATAACAGTTTTGAAGAGTGTTAATTCTATATGTTTTGTATTTAAAGAAATTGCACTCGCAGGATACCTCTGTCACAGTGGAAAAAAAACGTGAAACAGTAGAAATTGAAATCATTCAAATAAAGGTGACAAAACGGTTACAACCTTAAAATGTCACCTCCTGACTTATGTTTTTGCATCAACAGATATGAGGGGATCATCCCCAAGCAGAGAAGCAGGAACAGAATAACAAACCTAGAACAGATCCCATCGTCTCAGGGACAACGCGGCGTAACCGTGGAAACGGGCAGACTGCCGCCCAAGGACACCGACTGACGCACGGAGACGGACAGACAGACAGTCTGATGCCAACTGTCTTCGCTGTCAATCTCACGGCACAACTCCTCCTGCTGTTGCTATGGGAAACCCACCCAACCATGGCAACCAACTGGCTGTAAGTCTGGCTTTCGGGGGGAGAGAAAGAAAAAGAGGGAGTTTGTTTGTCATGCTATAACTTTTAAAAGATGGTGACGTGTCTCTAAATCTCTTTCTGTCTCTCCCCTTTCTCTCTTTGTCTCTCTCTCACTGACCTTTTCTCTTTCTTTTGCTCTCTCTCCCTCCCTTCACTGTGCGCTCTCTGTCGCTTTTGTTTGGTGGTCTTCCTCTCTCACTAAAACCCTCTTTCCATCCATGCCCTCTTCTCTTTATCCCTCCCGCTCCCCTCTTCTCCTCCCTTCTCTCCCCACATCCGCCTTCCTGTGCTTTCCCGACCCTCCCCTTTCTGTCTCCTCTCCCCATACACCCCCCAACACACACACACACACCACTGTCCCTCCCCATGTTTGTCTCCCCCTCCTCTCTCCTAGCTCCCTGGTGAGGCTGCCCCGCTCGCGGCCTGTGTCAGGTGTTGCCCCCTGCGGGCGACTGAAAGGCCTGACAGCAGGGCAGGTGGGGGTGTGCAGGGCGCGGGGGGAGGTCATGGAGTCCGTACGCAAGGCAGCCGAGATGGTCATAGAAGAGGTACAGATTAAGGAAAGTGTTTTTTTCCATCGGATGTCATAGTTCTCAGTGTCAGAAACGGAAGCAGGGTCTTCGTTGTTGACACCATTTTCGATTCTGTCTGTTTTTCTTCCCGATTCTGATGTTCTGTTGTGTCTGGTAAACACCAAGCTCTGTCTGACTTTGCTTCCCGATTCTGATGTTCTGTTGTGTCTGGTAAACACCAAGCTCTGTCTGACTTTGCTTCCCGATTCTGATGTTCTGTTGTGTCTGGTAAACACCAAGCTCTGTCTGACTTTGCTATGTCTTGCTCAGTGCCAGCACCAGTTTAGGAATCGCAGGTGGAACTGCTCCACCACACCTCGCGGACTCAACGTGTTTGGCCGAGTCATGAACCAAGGTGAACTTCCATGTTGTCCAAACAGGCTGATTAAGTATTAACTCTCCCCTGTAAGTCCAGAAAGCTACCACTGTATTTTTACGTCTAAACGTGAAAACAGCGGTTTGTATTAATAACCTTTACTTGTACAGAACCACAAGTTATCGAAAGCCATCAGTTGTTTTTTTGTTTTGTTTTTATCTTGTCAACCAGGCACACGTGAGGCAGCCTTTGTGCACGCCCTGTCCTCTGCTGCGGTGGCGATGGCGGTCACGCGAGGTTGCAGCCGAGGGGAGCTAGAGAGATGCGGCTGTGACAGGAAGGTCAGAGGAGTCAGCCCTGAGGGTGAGTCAAAGCCATCTGGAATCCTCTACAGAGATACCTCCTCGGCTGTGTTTCAAAGAGAGAGACTCGGCACCTGTCTCCCTGGAAGATAGCAAAGTAGAAGGATTACATGTCAAGCTTTTCCGAGCAGCCTTTCTTTGGTCAGGGAGTCCTTTTTAAGACGGGTCTTTTTTCACGGAAGCCCTGCTTAGTCAAAAATTTAATTTAAGTAAATACACAAAACACGATATTGAACGGTTTCGTCGGTGTGTTGTCACTTTGAACCTGCTTTACAGGATTCCAGTGGTCAGGGTGCAGCGACAACCTCTCCTACGGTGTGGCCTTTTCCCAGACGTTCGTAGATGAGCCTGAGCGCGCCAAAGGGCTGTCAGCAGGACGTCCACTCATGAACATCCATAACAACGAAGCGGGGCGAAAGGTCCGTCCCCTATCCCAAGATTCATCCCCATCTTGAAGCCCCCGTTTGGAGTGACTGTTAGGCTAGTCTCATCTCTCTCTCTCTCTTTCCCCAGGCCATTCTCCACAACATGCAGGTGGAGTGTAAGTGTCACGGCGTCTCGGGCTCCTGCGAGTTGAGAACCTGCTGGAAGGTCATGCCTCCTTTCCGCCGCGTGGGCGCTGTGCTGAAGGAGCGTTTTGACGGAGCCACAGAGGTACCCGGCTGTCTTCTACTTCTGGCCTGACCAGAGGCCCGTTCACACCAAGGACCATAACGAGAACTAGAGGCCTAACTATAACGATAACTTTATTTGCATCCGCGCCAAACTCTGATTGGTTTAGTGTTTTATAGTTCATCAGCTGGACAAAAAAAAAGTTTTGAAAGTGATCTCTCAACTATATCGTTCCGCTATAGTCGTCGTTAAAGTTGTGGTGTGGACTCGGCTATTCGATTCTTAAAACGGTATCTTTATTTATAGTTCAAGTTCTCGTTATCGTCCGTTGGTGTGAACGGGCCTTAACAGAAGAAGTTAACGAGGCCATCCCCTCCTCACTTCCTCCTCTCCCTCTGCCCTCTCATCAGGTTCGTCTGTCCCGCATAGGCTCCAGAACGGCCTTACTGCCCCGTGATGCCCAGGTCAAGCCCCCCGCCGCCAGAGACTTAGTGTACCTCTCAGCCTCTCCGGACTTCTGCCGTCTTGACCCCGACAACGGCATCCCGGGTACCGCTGGCAGGCGCTGTAACGGTGAGAGACTCACTCAAACTTAGTGAATGCATGTTTCCCTGTTCCAGCCTCCAACGCAACCGATTCAAATGAATGGGTCGTTATCAATAGGCTTCTTCTGAGCTGGATAACAACCCATTAGTTGTGTTGGAAGAGGGAAACATCTAAAACATGGAGGAAGGACCAGGGTTGGGAAACACTGTTGTAAGGAAATCGTTGTTTTGTCCTGGACAGAATTAAAGTATTTCCTTGTGCCTCTTCTCCCACCTCCAGGTACCTCCAGACTGGCCCCAGACGGGTGTGAACTGGTGTGCTGTGGGCCAGGGTACCGGGCCGGCAGGGCGGAGGTCGTCCAACGCTGCTCCTGCAAGTTCTCCTGGTGTTGCTCTGTCCGCTGCCAGCAGTGCAAGAACACGGTCCTGATCCACACCTGCAGAGAATGAGGGAGAACCCCAGCTATGCAGAACCCAAAGCACTGGTCAGGAGGAACATGCTTTAAAACGCAATGCCAGCACATTTCAAACACGTTAAACAACAGATGCCCTTTAGGACACAACATACATCGAGCGTTCTAGAACGTGACGTCAACTAGGCATTCTAGAACACAACGCAAACCAGACATTCTAATCCACGACACTGCCCAGACATTCTAGAGCACTGCTTAGATATAACTATAGACCTGACCAGACGCTCCAGAAGGCAGTGGTGAGGGAAGTACTGCTGTACTGAAAGTGTGAGGACAATTACCTGTCAGGGCTAGCCTGAGAAGGCCAAGTGACCTCTCACATGACCTCTAGTGGCAGACTGTAGAGTTAGACTAACCCGTATGGAAAGAAGGATAGTTACTGCATTAATCTTCATTCCAAGTCTTTTCAACACACAAAGGTGCGACCTTTCAGTCCAGAGTTTTCCACAAAAAACGAGGGACCATTAACCTTGTATGGGGCAGTAAGAGGTGGCATCTGTTAGGTGATTCACACTTGCCTTTTATCCTTCAGAGACACGCACCACAGCATAAGCACATGCACAAACCCACAGTTAATATTAACTCTAACTGACAAAGCTTTTAAAGCTGAAATTAACCATAACTAACAGGGGAAACTACAGCGCCTACTTTTCTTTTATTCATCTTCATAACTATGGTTTGATATCATTCAGTAGGGTTAGCAACAGTCTTTGTACATTTACCTGTATTTATGTCTTTGGCCTTAATTCTGTCTTTATTTATTTGTATATCTGTCATCATGTGTCCTTCCTAGCCTTCATCAAACATCAGAAACCCCTAAACAGTTACCTAATTCATCGGCCTCATGACAAACACTCACCATGTTGCTGCTGCATGTGTTCTGCACAGTTGGCTTGGTCAAATAAAGGTATTTTCAACTATCATTTTCTGTTGTGTTTATGAAACGCTCAAAAAGGTCTTCAGCGGTGTGTGGAAGTTCGTACTTTTAAATACCACATGGACATAAATCTTTTTTTTTTTTTTTTAAGAATAAGGCTACTTGAGAAATCAAGTTTGTCAGTTAGACCGTTTTATTACAAACGTGATTACAAACACCTAGGCGTTTACTATGAAAATGTTATCATCTGTAATAATTACCACTGCTATCAAGATTAAAATCAGCTATGAAAAATATTACAGCACATCTCATTATATTATCAATTCTAATCAAGTTGGTAGCATAGTCAAAAAACTCAAGTTTCGAACTGAAGAACCGCTATAATTTCCCCGTAAGAACAAACAGGCATACAATTAATACAACATACACAAATAAGGAGGAATAAAATATAATAAATTCAGTTCAATGTGTCACCTGCATAAGGCTATGGAATCTGAGGCCAAAATGCACATGGTGTTCTCAAAGTTCGCTATGGAGGAAGGTGACCATTATAGCTCGCTAACCTGGGCTGGAGTGGATCAAATATATTGTGTGTTCTCTTTTTCGCAACTCAAAGTGACTACAAAAGAAAATTAAGTTGATTGAGTGACTTCCCCCCCTAGTACTTTCCACAGCTAGGCACAAATGTCCCCCAAAGGGTAACAATTAAGGCTGAAAACATCCTTGTTTTCAATTGTAACCAGCTGCAGCCCTTGAATGTAAATATTGGTTTTGGAATGGGGGGTACAATGGTACTAGGCAGGGGAGCCCGCTCCACCTATGTAAGGGTTTGGGAAACACTGCAATTTTTGAAAGAGTATCTACAGAGGGGGGGGCAGAATGGAGATTAAAGTTCAGTTGTATTTGCTCTCTTTTTGCATCTACTGCATAAAGGAATCCTGGTTCTCTCCCCCTCTGACAACACAGTCAGAAGGCACAATTATTGTATACATGTCATGTCACCTCGAACCCAGCTCACTTTTTTTTGTCCTGTCATGCCGGCCATTGATCTGCTTCTCAAGTTCGTCGTCTCCCCCTCCCGCTCCTAACAGTTTCCTCGTGACCTCAACCAGTTCTCTGCCCCGTCTATAGCAGGACGCAGCGTTTCTTTGGTTTAGTCTCCGGAGGTTCCAAAGCAGCAAGGATCGCCTCGTCAAAAACATTTTTCAACCCCCTCTGAGAGAAAGACACACAGCCAGAGCAAAAAGGTTGGTTAAAAAAACAAACACATATGTAGAAATATATGTTTAAATAAAAGATACAGTATATACATTTTACATTTACATTTAGTCATTTAGCAGACGCTCTTATCCAGAGCGACTTATAGTAAGTACAGGGACATTCCCCCCGAGGCAAGTAGGGTGAAGTGCCTTGCCCAAGGACACAACGTCATTTTGCACGGCTGGGAATCGAACTGGCAACCTTCAGATTACTAGCCCGACTCCCTCACCGCTCAGCCATGTGACTCCTATATACACAATGGCCCCTTACCTGTGTGAGGGCGGAACACTCCACGTATTTGACTGCCCGGAGGTCACGGGCTAGCTTGTCTCCACTCTCGGGAGACAGGGGGCGCTGTTTATTTTTGGCGAGCTTCTCCACCGTGTTGCTGTCGTCTCGCAGGTCCACCTGGGTGCCTACCAGCAGGAAGGGGGTGCGGGGGCAGTGGTGGGAGATCTCCGGAACCCACTGTGTGTGTGGAGAGGTGGGGGTGGGTCGGAATCATAACATGGTTAGAAGTCAAGCAATTTTGACGTGATTTTAATCATGATCAAACTTTTCATGTCAACAAACACAACTGCCCTAAACACCCCCAATTTCGAAACAATTCGAAATTCAACCTTTGCTCCCACATGAAGGGCAAGCGATACTGACCTTCTCACGGACATTCTCAAAAGAGGAAGGAGAGACGACTGAGAAACAGACCAGGAAGACGTCCGTCTGTGGGTAGCTGAGAGGGCGGAGCCTGTCGTAATCCTCCTGACCTGAAGCCAATCAGAAACAAGATTAAATTGATGACGTCCCTAAACACAGTGTTTCCCATACACTGATTTATTTGTGGCGGCCCGCCACAATAAAAAAAAAAAAAATGACAGAGGGAGTTAGTGATGTCTGCATGACTGAGAAGAGACATTCCTGATCAACCGAGCAGAAATAATTCTACACTAAAAACTTCTGATTGCAACATCAGAGGCGCACTCGCATTACTTGTTTAAGTTCCAATCTACACTCAAATATCAAAGACATGCATCGTATGAATGTGAATGAATGTTGGTAATGAATGCAGAAAGACCCTTAGAAATGGAGAAGAGATGCTGTACCTGCTGTGTCGAAAAGACCGAGTGTGTACGGTTCCCCTCCAATCATCACTGTCACAGCATAGTTATCGAACACCTGCAGAAACGTAACCAGTTAGAGGACGAATGAACCAGTAATTAGGTTCTCCTTTAAACATTCACTTCTATTCAAAATGAACAAAGGCAAGAATAATAATGAATTTTATTTCCAAGGCGCCTTTCTCAGCACTCAAGGACACCATACAGGAGGTACAAAAAAACATTAAATGCAGCAGAAAAAGATAACCACGATTAACAAAATTACTGCATATCGCATTTGACAAATGACTCCTGAGTGATAGGGCACCTATCAGTTCATGTTCTACAGTCACTACTCCTCTCAATCCTTACCGTGGGAACATATTCTGAAGGGAATTTGTTGGTTGTGTAGGAAATTAGTAGACAGGTCTTTCCTACGGCACCATCCCCCACCACTACACACTTTATAGTCTGCATCTACAAGGAGAAAGAGAGAGCATAAGGATGATGTACATAGTGTGTGTAACATTATCTGCACAGGACACATTACAGACTTGGGAAACAGGTTCCTGTAAGTGTCCATTAACATTGATAACAGGTACATAGTTACTGCTGTGTGGCAACATATTACTAAGATTACGTGGTATATTTTCTTACACGGGGAAATTTGGTATGGAGAAGGAGGGGCCAACTGCCCTTAACCCCTCCCCCATATCGTACCTTGTTTCACTTTTATTTTAACCTGCCCCTCTAAATCGTTATATTATGTAATGACACGGACATTAATATAAAGCGAAAATGCTATTACTACAAGTATAGCCAAAACTTTACCAGGAAGTTAATGTTAAAGTAATGTAAAGTGCTATGATTCCATTTTACACAGCTATAATATAGCCTATATTAGCTATGGCCGGGATAACCGTAAAACAGAGGCATTGCAACATCGAATGGTGACATTAAGCCACATTGAGAACCTCAATCAAAGTATGTAATGTATTTAACGTTACACAATATATTGAAAGTATTAAAAAGTCTGAGTGGAAATTCGTGCTTCCATTCATTCTTCCGCATTCTTGCATTCCAAATATTATTGACGTGGTTTACAATCGTCATTAAGTTGCCTACATCCTAGCCCAACCGGCAATCGTTTCTTGGCAACCAGCTACCTAATTAATACAGAAGATTATAAGATACTTTTCTACTGCTAATTTACAGGCAACTTTACAAGTTTACAATGTATTATTAAAAGGGTGTTGCAAGCAGGCTATGTAGATTTCATTAACATCATCAAAAGTGTACCGGGGCCTCAACACCATGATGTTAGCCTAGCTCTGAACACTTTCAGAAGTTAGTTAGCACACTAGGCTAACAAAAAAAACGAATTTGCCCCAAAACATCTGACCACTTCTAAAGCAGTAGATCCCAGATAAACAAGACTGTGTTATTCCGCAGAAATGTTTTAAATGGCTGTAGCAACCAGGCAAGATGACAACCTAGCTGGCCCATCGCACAAGCTAAAGTAAACGAGCTAGCTCTAAACTTGCTCGCTCGGTATTTTCAGAAGTCCATGGGCATAGACAGCGGTAAAGTAAAAGTGAACCCCTTACTATGTCAAGTAACTATTCGTACAGGTTAACAAGGGAACTGACATGTCCAAATGTACCCTTACAGACATAACTAAGTTTCTTTATATTTCGTAAAAGCACTCACCGTTCTCTCCGGCAATTAGGCGTTGGTTACGTCCGGGTTTGCGTCAAACTACTGCGCAAGCGCTAGCTAGTCTTCTCCTTCCTTTTCTGTATTTTGCAGTAGTTAACACAAATTCTTTACAGTACTGCCATCTAGAGTGCGTCAGTTTTGCCAGTTGCGTTGGGAAAACCGAAAAGTCATTCTGAGATATAGAAACATTTTCAGGAACTGACTGAACCTATGCACTGTCATGGCCACATAACTTTTAAGCCACATCCAAGCAACATAATGAATCTACACTTAATTAAATCGCTTTGAAAACGTTGAGAGAATTTAGGGGCCCGGTCAGAGACCCCACAGGAAAGTGCAATCCATCACATCTGTATCTACAAAGGAAACACGGTCCCCCCTGTTAACAATTTATGAATGATCTCTTCCAGTTGTCTCCAATCTATCTCAAACCCTATTGCTATGGTTTTGAAGGGGCCTTTCTGAACAAGTGCATTAGCACCATAACCAGGATTATTTGGGGGTGTCATAGAAACCTACACTTATCTTTTCTCCCAATCTTCAGAAATCCCATTGTCAACCTCTTGGCATAACAGTATATACTCATAGTGTGTGCATCAATGATAATAGTGTACGCTTTTCCTATGTTAACTCCCTAGGGTGAGGGTAAAACATATATATATATATTTTTGTTACTCAATTTGGCCCCAGGTATTTTGGATGCAGTTTTGCACAAGGGCAGGTGCATGATGCAGATCACAGAGGCACGTATGAACGCCATTTCAGCATTCAGTCTGCGTCACTTCCGGATGTTGCCTCCCCCTTTTTATTGACATTTCGCTTAATTCTAGCTTGAGGGCTGCAGGCGTGTACGGGGTCATTTGATATTTAAAAGGTTGACATATACCACCACGACTTTTGAACGGATTGTTTAATGCCGTGTTTAAAGGAGAGACATCTGAATCGGACGGCCGGCTGAATTATTGTGGAAATATCAACATCTTTCTTGTTTTGGCTTCCTGACGTTTTTGCTTCCTTTGTCAGCCTGACTTCCGTTTTCAAGTGCAATCAACAGTGGAAAAATAACTTGCTGGGAAAAACCTACCTGGCTGTCAAATGATTTAGGCTCTACTAAGGCGTGAACAAAGTACGATTTACATAGGTATTTTGGTGTGCCTCGAAGCACATCTATTTCAAACAGTTAACTGTTTTTAAAGGATACCATCGAAGGTGCACTGAGGCCAGAGAACCGACTTTTTAGCTAGCAACGGCTAGCTAAATTAGCTTTTTGAAGTAACATGTTTCGGTATTTAAATGACGTGGATGACAGCCCTTACATGATGTGAGTATTACTTAACGTTAACGTAATGACGTGACCTAATGCCATATGTTACGAAATAGCTGACTAGTGTCATCTAAATGGTTTTACTTTTATAATTGGGTGTGTAGAAATGTTAGCACTAGCTTGCTAGTACCTGCAATTGTTGCCGCTGTGTCCTCATGAGCCGTCCTAAGGCCTTGTTGTGTCTAGCTAGCTGTATAAGCTTCACTCTCATTGAGTCATAAAAATAATCTCGTTTTACCAGTACATGTTACCATATTTGTTAAATAATTAGGTCATTTTAGTAAATTACCGTAGTGTCATTGAATGGTGATTGTTTATAATGTATCATGAGCTAGTTCATGGATGTGTGTTTGTGATTTAAATGCAGCCTTCTCACACAGGTAGGCTAGTTATATTCATGGTTGATTTTTACCTTCAGGGATCCGTTCGCTGCCCACCGGCAGCAGATGAGAAGTCTGTTTGGTTCGTTTGGTTTCGAACCGTTCCCCCTCAGTCCCCAGATTCAGCCACCACGTGCACCTCATTTACAGGTATGTCATATCTCCCTCTATCTTTTAGTGTATGTCTGTTAATGTGTCATCAGATATTTCTGACACATCTATTTCTCCTTTGAAGACCTGGTGCCCTGGCCCCTTACGGAATGATGGGAATGGTGCGTAATCTCTCTAAATATCCATTTTTATAAATGTTCAGTCTCAACAACCACTTCTGAACTTCCATCTGGGAATACCAACAATATGTCTTTTACTGTAACTCCTCATTTGTAACGGTGTTTCCTGTTCCCCTCTCCATCATCCAGGGCGGAGGGTTCATGGACATGTTTGGGATGATGGGAGGGATGATGGAGAACATGGTAAGCATTTCAACAGAGAAGTTCCTCATCCCTTTGTGTTTTACGTGATTACGAAACGTCAAAGGGGGCGGCTTAGCCTTCGAACAACCGTGCCATCGTAATGGTTTTAGTCTGACGATTCGATCTCTACTCTGATGATTCTGTCTCTACTCTGATTATTTGGTCTCTACTCTGATGATTCGGTCTCTACTCTGATGATTCTGTCTCTACTGTGATGATTCGGTCTTTACTGTGATTATTCGGTCTCTACTCTGATTATTTGGTCTCTACTCTGATGATTCGGTCTCTACTCTGATGATTCGGTCTCTACTCTGATGATTCGGTCTCTACTCTGATGATTCGGTCTCTACTCTAATGATTTGGTCTCTACTCTAATGATTCGGTCTCTACTCTGATGATTCGGTCTCTACTCTGATGATTCTGTCTCTACTCTGATTATTCGGTCTCTACTCTGATGATTCGGTCTCTACTCTAATGATTCGGTCTCTAATGATTCGGTCTCTACTCTGATGATTCGGCCTGCGTAGCAGGAGAGGATGTCCGGCTCCCCGAGCTGTCAGACGTACTCTTCCTCCACGGTGATCTCCTACTCCTCCTCGGACTGCGGCGCTCCCAAAGTCTACCAGCAGACCAGTGAACTGAGGACCGCGCCTGGCGGGGTAAGAGGGCGCCTTGTCCCAACTTCACACCTGTCAGAAATCAGTAGTAATAAAAGGGTTAGTTAAAATGTAGACCTCAGCATTAACGGTGATTATTTTATGCATTGTAATTATTGTCCTGCGATGGTCTGCGTTGTATGGTTTTAAAGCATGGTTATGCATTGTAATTATCGCCCGCTGGTGGTCTGTGATCTTTTAGATGTAGTCGAAGGTAGCAGTCTTGTGTTGTGAGGATTGAGTTTTTTGAATAATCTAATCCAGGGGTGGCCAATCCTGGTCCTCGAGAGCCCCTGTCCTGCATGTTTTAGATGTTTCCCTGCTCCAGCACACCTGATTCAAATGAATGGGTTGTTATCAAGCTCTGTGGAAGCCTGGTAACGACCATTCATTTGAATCAGGTGTGCTGGAGCAGGGAAACATCTCAAATGTCTCGAGGACCAGGGTTGGCCACCCCTGATCTAATCTATCCCATCTAATCTGAACCCCTTATCTGCCCTTCAGATCCGCGAGACACGCCAGTCGATGCGTGACAGCGAGAGCGGCCTGGAGCGACTGGCCATCGGTCACCACATCTGGGACCGTGGCCACGTGATGGAACGCTCCCGAAACCGGCGCACTGGAGACCGCGAGGAACGCGAAGACTACATCAACCTGGAGGAGAGTGAGTGTAGCGCTCGGCACACCACACCAACCATCTAGTCACGTAGGGGTCAGATGGCTGAGCGGTTAGGGAGTCGGGCTAGTAATCAGAAGGTTGCCGGTTCGATTCTCGGCCGTGACATGACGTTGTGTCCTTGGGCAAGGCGCTTCACCATACTTGACTCGGGGGGGGGGGGGGGGGGAATGTCTCTGTACTTACTGTAAGTCGCTCTGGATAAGAGCGTCTGCTAAATGACTAAATGTACCCCGAGATCGTCAAAAGGGGATACCGGGTAGTTGGGTGTGTTCCTGTGTTATCTGCGTGTGCACCTGGTTTGAGGAGGGAGTGTCAACGGGCTGTTCCGGCTGTCTGAGTGTTGATGTGGCATGCGTGTGACCTTCTGACCCATAGATATATAAAGGGTAGATGTCTCGTCCGCGTTGCCGGACAACAGAGTCGAACGTCCGCACATGGCGGCCATCTTGCTACAGTCAACTCGCTCATGCAGTGGCATAACGACATCTCTGACGTTGATAACAAACCAAACCGTTTACAAATCGGTTGAAAATTTAGCATGTTATGGTCATTTAAAAATGTAGCATCAACACAATGTTATGGGCGAGCGAGTTGACTGTAGCAAGATGGCCGCCATGTGCGGACGTTCTAGACTCTGCCGTAAGACATCTAGTCTTTTTATATATATCTTACATTCAGTCATTTTTAGCAGACGCTCTTATCCAGAGCGACTTACACTAAGTACGGGAGGCAAGTAGGGTGAAGTGCCTTGCCCAAGGACACAGTCATTTGCCACAGCTGGGAATCGAACTAGCAACCTTCAGATTACTAGCCCGACTCCCTCACCACTCAGCCACCTGACTCACCTGACTATGTTCTGACCCGTCACCCCCTCCTGTCCTGCCTTCATCAGGCGAGGCCGCAGCCTTCAACGAGGAGTGGAGGAGGGAGGCGGGGCGGTACCCTCCCCCCAGCGCGCGAGGGCTGGACTACGGCCGAGAGCGGAGGGCAGGAGGTCAACAGCTCGCTCTCACCGCCCCTCCCAGCTCCTCGCCTCCGACCACACCCCGCCACGACTCCCCCCGACACCCCCCGCCCCCGACCCGCCCCCGTTACGACTGGTGAGAGGTAGGAAGGAGCAACTGTTGGAAGTGTGTGTTGTGTGTGTGTGCTGTGTGTGTGTGTGTGTGTGTGTGTTGTGTGTGTGTGGACCCTTTGCGATGTGGATTAGCCATACCGTGCGTTGTTTTATGTTTGCAGAGTGATGGGAATGGTTGTGTGTGTGTTGAGTGCTTGTGTATGGTGGAGTAATACCCACATGCTGTTTCCTTTTACAAGATTTTGCCCTCAAGTCGGAAGATGGGGAGATGTCTTCTAGGACTATGGAGATGCACCCGTTGATAAATATGTGTTTTCTACTCCCAGGGGTCAAGGCTGAGGAGGCAAGCCAAGCTGAAGGAGGAGAGAAGGAGATCTACCTGATGCTGTGAATGAGGATGAATAGGGAAGTGGGTCATCTCGACTGACCATCAGAGATGTCTGATAGGATGATTGGACTGTCTATATATATAAACTATACATTTTACAAATACACACACACACAAACACATGTCAGAACCCAGCACATTCCGTAGTTGCATTTCTGGTTCAACTTCTCTGCTGTTACCATACACACACACACACACACGCACAGGAGTGCATACTCACACATCACACACACACACACACTCTCACTTTGTAAATAGAAACACATTATCAAACTTTACATGCGTTTTTTGCCCACCGCACTACATAAGTAAACGTACATGGCCACACTACAGTGCATACATGTACAGTCCATATATGTTTGTGTAGACACTAGTGTCTGTGGATTGAATTGTATACTGTTGACTAATTAAACTAATTGATTGAAAAACCATTAAACATTGTTAGATAATTGCATATGGTCTTGAGACTGTTTTTAAATGGACTCGCTTATGTTTAGGAAACGGATAATGATTTGAATTTAGCCATAGACTGTTATGTAGTAGCTTGACCAATCGTTGTA
This sequence comes from Thaleichthys pacificus, assembly GCA_023658055.1. Taxonomy (NCBI): domain Eukaryota; kingdom Metazoa; phylum Chordata; class Actinopteri; order Osmeriformes; family Osmeridae; genus Thaleichthys; species Thaleichthys pacificus. The sequence goes on along the minus strand of CM042871.1, from coordinate 18,653,407 downwards.
TTATAATGTGCTTACAGGGTGCTTTTATTTTGAAATGTGTTTTTTCCCTTTGTAAATACTAATTTCTGCTGACATTCCGTGAATTACTCACACAAATTACCGCCATGCAGATTCACACTCAGATATGCAGAAATCACACGTCTCTTGCGTTCACACAAGCGTGCGCACGCTCTCCCCATGTCAGAGTAGCTGCAGATGGTCATGTGACTAGCAGATGGAACACACCAGTGAGGTAGCCAATCAGAATGCTCCTCCCTCCCCCCCCCTCATGTTCCCTCCGGAGCTCCCTCTATTTTTCTCTCCCTGACTACATATTTTCACATCTGTATTTCTCCGTTCGTTCCCAAACGTCTACACGCCTCACCAGTGCCCTTGTTAATTGCATCAGCCTTTCATCTATTTAAACACGTCTCTCTACAACCGTGCTGCTGTCCTCCACTTTCCTGTGTCTCCTGGGAGACGGGAGCTTCGAATACCCTGTGTCAGTCCCACAGATCCCTCCAGAGGGGACTTCTCGTTTGTCCTTGAGGTTTCTCGTACTTCCTGACTTGTAATCAAGCTTCTCTTGTCCTTACGACCCCCCCCCCCCCTGAGGTCACACGGCTGGACTCATCCATACAGTATAACCTCACGGCCCACAATGGGTTTTAGCGTGGGTGCGTGTCCTATTCTATTTAACGGTGTGAAAGCTACGCTAACAAAGCCTACTTCTCAGCCTGTGTTTGCCCTATTCCTCTGTTAGCCTAAATGCTATGCTAAGCCTTTGCATCCAACAGCATGTTGTTGAGTTCCAGCCAATCATGACGTCTGTTTCCTCCTGCTAGCTGTGTGCACACCGGTTAATCAGTGCTTACATCACTGCTGACTAGTATTCATGACATCTGTGAAAATGTTGTCCCCTTGCAAATTGTGCATATATGAATATGTAATTTGGGTGTTTGCCAAAGCTCAGTGATGCTGCCTACGGCTTGACTGCTGCAGTTTGTTTGCTGTTGTAATGGAATGAGCAGAGGGACTGTTTTTGTATTTTCAAGCTTAGCTCAGCTTTTCAGATGTGCCATTTCCAACATCATGCAGATCCGGGGCCAAAAACCAGTACTACAGACCCTTGATTTCACTCCTCTTTGCTATTTTGCTGCATCCTTTTTTCCTCTCTCATCTTTTTGTCTCCTTGACCCAGTCTCGCTCCCTCCCCTTTTCTCTGCATCTTCCAATGACTCACACGTTCCCCCTCCCCCGCCTGTCACACATTTTCACCCCCCTCTCCCTCTCTCCTTCTCTCCCTCTCTCATTCGCTCAAACTCTCTCACTTTCCCTACCAGGCTTCACACAGGCTGCAGGTAATGATTAAAAAGAACAATTTATTATTTCACCTCTCCATCCTTCTTACTCTACCTCCTCCTGTCTTCTTCTCTCTTCTGCTCTGTGGTCTCTCATCTAATCTCTGCATTGGTCCATGTTCTCAGAGCGAAACAGGTAACAGGCTGGATTACATCAGCCTGTGCTATTTATCAAGGACTGACTGCATTTTACATACATGTACAGTATGCTATGTCAAATCTTGGCACTGTGTTAGAGGTTTCTAGTGTGTGTGTGTGTACGAGCGTGTGTGTTTGCATGTCATGGCATGTGCTTAGAGTGCATCTGCTTCAAAGATTTTCCTCCCCAAGGATGCGTCACTGTTTTCCGGCTCTGTGTGTTTCTAAAAGAGAGTAGTGGAGGTCCTTTGGAATTTGTTTTGACCAGTGTGCCATGTCCACTTCCCTAAACTGCTGGTATCTCATTTGATGTTTAGGACACATATTAGAGGTCATTTTGCTCTGTCTCTCTCTCTCATCGCCATTCCAGAATATTCAACATTTCTCAAGGTTTAAATTATTCAGTAATTTGCTACAATTCCTTTCTGAGTCCCTCCATTATTTCTATGATATTAGCAGTTAACGTCGTTAGCCATGTCAGAATAAGTCAGGGATGTGTTAGATCCAAAACAGAAAGAAATAAAACTTGTGCATGTTTGGCAACATTCAAACGATGCTTCAGGGTCGTGTGTCTATGTTTTTCATGTGCACAAATGCATGTGCATTTGTGCTCCTTTCAGGATGTCGATAGTGAACATTGTTGCTAGGGAAATCCTGGATTCCAGGGGAAACCCTACAGTAGAAGTGGACTTGCACACAGAAAAAGGTTTGATTTTGCGGACACACACATTTGTGGATGTGTGTATTGACTCTTTGTGTTACAGTGTATGTGTGTGTGGTACTTTTTATAAATACCGGTCTACCGACCCATAAATGTGGCTTCTGCAGGTGTGTTCAGGGCAGCTGTTCCCAGTGGTGCCTCCACAGGCATCTATGAGGCCCTGGAGCTGAGAGATGGAGACAAGAACCGCTACAAGGGCAAAGGTGAGGCATGAGGAAGGTGTGTGTGTGTGTGGTGGGGGGGGGGGTGCTACTCTGCTCAGACTTTACCTCTTCTTTCATTCTCAGGTGTGCTCAAGGCTGTTGGACACGTCAATGACACCATTGGGCCTGCCCTCATCCAGTCAGTAAGTGTTTCGCTTGTGAGTGTGTGGGTGTTTGTGTGCAAGAGAGAGAGAGAGAGAGATATGTGTGTCTGTCGTCGCCATTCTCTGAAATGTTGTGTGTTCCAGGGTATTAATGTCGTGGAGCAAGAGAAACTGGACAACATGATGATCGAGATGGACGGCACAGAAAACAAATGTAGGTGACTACAGTCACGCCAGGTGACTCATGTAAACCACTAAAGTGCACAACTTTGTGTAAAATTGCGCAATTTGTTTGTGATATTCTCCCTACAGCTCAGTTTGGGGCCAACGCTATTCTTGGCGTGTCACTGGCCATATGCAAAGCTGGTGCCTCAGAGAAAGGCGTGCCCCTGTACCGTCATATTGCCGACCTGGCAGGAAACACAGAGTTGGTTCTTCCTGTTCCTGTAAGTTCCCAAGCATCGAATCTGCACCCTTTCGTCATTATCTTTGTATTTATATATACAAGTATTTTGTATTTTTCCCCATTTTGTCTTGAATGGAAACTCTTCCCTAGTTCCACTCGTCTTTCTCTCCTTCAGGCATTTAATGTGATCAACGGGGGCTCCCATGCTGGTAATAAACTGGCCATGCAGGAATTTATGGTACTTCCTGTTGGGGCGGAGTCTTTCCGTGATGCCTTGCGTGTGGGGGCGGAGCTTTACCAAACCCTCAGGGGTGTCATCAAAGAGAAGTACGGCCAGGACGCGACCAACGTGGGGGACGAGGGGGGTTTCGCACCCAACATCCTGGAGAACAGTGAAGGTAATGGACTGAGCGGTGGACACCTATGCCACTGTAGACATTTACATTTAGTCATTTAGCAGACACTCTTATCCAGAGCGACTTACAGTAAGTACAGGGACATTCTCCCAGAGGCAAGTAGGGTGAAGTGCCTTGCCCAAGGACACATCATCATTATGCACGGCTGGGGAATCGAACCAGCAACCTTCTGATTACTAGCCTGATTCCCTAACCGCTCAGCCACCTGACTCCCATTGAGACACCTGGTAAGACATGTCAGTATAGAAATCACCACTAAATAGTACAAATTTCCTAAATCTGAGGTTATGGTTCACTGACGTAGAAATACTTAGCTGAGGGGTTATCAACTATACTGTGAGTGAACCGTATCCACACCATAGCCAATGCAGTTGAAGACATAGGCTGTATGGGTGTAGGTAGGTAGGTACACATCGTGGACAGGCTGTCAGTTCAGAGTCAGCTTATGGCGTCTTGAGAGCCTGTCTGAGCCCTCCTCTGCCTCCCCTGTCTTTGCCCTGTAGCCCTGGAGCTCATCAAGACGGCCATAGAGAAGGCCGGCTTCACCGACAAGGTGGTGATCGGGATGGACGTGGCCGCCTCCGAGTTCTTCATCGAGGGGAAGTACGACCTGGACTTCAAGTCTCCGCCCGACGCCAGACGCCTCATCAGCGCCCAGGAGCTGTCTGACATCTACCAGGGCTTCGTCAACAACTACCCAGGTGTGTATGTGGGTGTGCACATGTCTCTGTGTGTGTGTGTATGTGTATGTGTACCCACACCCATGTTAGTGCAGGACACACTCTTCTGGTCCCAGGAGATGGGCTCAGAGGGACAGGGTGACTGTGTTAACGGGTGTTTCAATTATTACCTCTGAATGGACGTGCCGTCCCATCACATATATGCTATCACTTCCCTCACAGAGAGAGAGAGGGGGGGGGGGGAGAGATGAAGAGGGAGAGGGATGGAGAGAGAGAGAGAGTTTGATAGAGAGAGAGCTGGACTGCTCCTCCTCAATCCCCATTTCCACCTTCCGACACTTGGGGCCCGTTAAGGAGATTTTAATTATGCGCTACAGTGCACATTTGGCAAGACGGGAGCTCCTTCCATGTAGCTCTTTCGCTACCACTGGTGCTTACCACGTGTGTGTGTGTGTGTGTGTTTGAACTGCTGGCCAGCGGTCAAAGAGAGGGGTGAGAAGTCAAACACATCATTGAACTATTAACAATTTACTGCTCCACAAACCCCACATAACCCCACTTCTCCTTCCCCCAGTCGTGTCCATTGAGGATCCTTTCGACCAGGATGACTGGCCAGCTTGGACTCAGCTCACAGCCTCAGTAGGCATCCAGGTGAGGATGCCCTCCGTTTGCCACGCCCTCCATCAATCCTTCCGTCCGATTGGCCGGCCTTCGGTTCCGGAGGGCGATATCGCCTGCCATCCCTTTCGCAGCCCAGTATCTAAAAGGACGACGCGTGTTGTTGTTCTGTGGTTTATCTAGGTGGTGGGAGACGATCTGACCGTCACCAACCCTCGCAGGATAGAGCGCGCCCTGGAGGAGAGGGCCTGCAACTGCCTGCTGCTCAAAGTCAATCAGATAGGCTCAGTCACAGAGTCCATAAAGGCGTGAGTAAGCCATGTGAAAACCGTGTGTGTGTGTGTGTGTGATTAAGTGTAGGACGATGTGGATTGATGAAGTCACTCCTCGAGTGTGTACACAGCCCACCCGCGCCAGCAAACAGCTAGATATTCGTTGGCGCAGGGGGTAAGGAGTCACCTCGCGAGTCAGAGGTCCCGGGATCGAGTACCAGTGAGGGGAAAGATCTGGAGGACTGACGAGCAGGCCGACTGGCTGCTGTGGCGTGAGGTGGCCTGTTCCCTGTGTGTCCCAGGTGTAAGCTGGCCCAGGAGAATGGCTGGGGGGTGATGGTGAGCCATCGCTCAGGGGAGACGGAGGACACCTTCATCGCTGACCTAGTAGTGGGGCTCTGCACTGGACAGGTACACACGCGCACACACACACACACATACACAGACACACGCACACACACACACATTTTCTCAAAACCTTTCAAATGTCTGTACAATGAGTATGGGTGTTTGTGTCACGATATTGTTTGCGTTTGTTCTGTCAGATCAAGACTGGGGCTCCCTGTAGATCTGAACGTCTGGCTAAATACAACCAGCTCATGAGGTCAGTGTCCATCTAGTCCGTTTGTGTGTCAGGAAAACTGTGAAATGTTTTTCTGATCATTTTTTCTTTCCTTCATCCTGTCTCCCTGTGTCTCTCTGCCACCCCCCCCCCCCTCCTCCACCTCTGTTCCTCCTCCCCCATTCCTCCTCCCCCCCGTTCCTCCTCCCCCCCCCTCACCCCCCACTGTCAGGATTGAGGAGGAGTTGGGGGACCAAGCCCGTTTCGCTGGTCACAACTTCCGGAACCCCAGCGCCCTCTGAGGCCTAGGGGGCTCGGACCGCCACCGACACCGCATCACAGACACGCAACGCATCAGTGGGCAGCACAGACACAGGAACAGACAGACTACCAGGCAGACAGACTTACTGACACACAGCTGACAGCGACAAATAATCACTTTCAAACCACCTTTCAAACACACATTAGAAGGCCCAGACGGATACACGCAGATTCACTAAGAAACAGATTGAGAACAATCAGCTTTTAAAATCACCTAGGCGCTCTGACGGTTGACTTCCACCGGTTTGAACCGCTCTAGGGCTGATTGCAAGAAGACTGGTACAAAGAAAACAGAGACCGTGTATGTTTTTACACAAACTAGCATCTTTCTCTTCTCCACTTATTCCTTATCTCTATCTCGTCTCCCCACGATACCTCCATCCTCCATGTTCAATTATTTCTTCACGACAGTGCTCCAATCCTGCTTCTACTCTCTAGTTCCGTTCCGGATATTCAGAAGTTTTATCTTCACCAGACTTGATAGCTATATAATCATGTCTGTTACCTTAATATAAGCCATGCACTCAATAAAAAGCTGAGCAACTACAATGTTCACTTCAACCACAACTGCCTATTTATTCCTGCATTTTAGAGATAAGTCCCTTAACTATGTGCTGTTCTATATGTATCTATTCGTCACTATAGGTATTGTTTGTGTCTGAATAGGTTAAGAATCAATACAATGTTTAAATGCAACGTTGATTAAATAGCATTCAATAGATGGACTATTCTATTCTGCATGATATTTCTGTTGTGACCGGGGAAGGCTTGTTGTAATATTCACATTGTAATATTCACCTAATTATTAATTCATTTAGCCTACCTACACCATGCACATGTGCGTATTCATTTGTGATATGTTGCTGCATGAAAATACACTGTTGCAGTTTTGTCAACTGCAAGTTACAAATGTAGCAGCAGAGGGAGCGCGAGCTGCGGTGGTTGTCGAGTGAAGCTACACGCTCGCGCACAGATAGTGGAGGAGAAGGGTTTCCTGAACCGTTCCCTACGCGCAGGCGCACATTGCCGATCCTCAACACGGTTACTATGGTTACTACACAATAGGAGACGGGACAGGGGGCTGGGTGAAGGGGCTAGGGAGCGACATGGAGAGAGAGGGAGCTTTGCAGAGCCGCTTGACTGGCCACACGGTTGCAAGCTTTCCCCGACTGTCAGGAGAGACTAGACAGAGGGTAGGGGGGGAGGGAGTCATTTGTTGGAAAGGGAAAAATTAAAAGGAGATGCTTCGCCTAAAATATATAGCCTTTTTACAAGAAAAACTGCTACGTTGGAATGGCCCTAAACGGGCGGATGTATATAGTCTAGACAAAGTTAGGGTTATCTGTCATTAAATGAGTATGCCCATATGCTTATCTAGCTTATAAAGGCCTTGATGTTGCACGGTGTGATATTGTTAGGATAAGAAATAGTCTAGGCCTCGCCTACGTGAACAAAGGACAGCTTTGGAAGATTTCATCATATTCCTTGTTCTTTATAGAGCTCGTGAGAATGTGTGGATGTAGCTATTCACAGGAAGGTTGGTCTGTATACCACAGTGTAGGTGAACGTGTTTTGGGTTGAGGTAGAATAGAGAGACCTTTCTCTCCCTGTCTCCCTCCCTCTTCAGAGTTTTGGCCTTCTCTGCGCCTCTTCCTTCTCCCTCCCTCCTTCTCCCCTCTCCTCGCTCCCCCTTTCCTTAGGAATATGCAAATCACGCCCTCCTCCAGCTCCCTCTCTCGCTCTCTTTCTCTTACCCGACGTGCATCCCCTGCTCGCCCCTCCGTTAAAATTGTGACTGTACCGACGGCAAAAAAGTGCAAGTCGTCTTGACGGAGGAAGGGGGAGTGGGGAGAAAGGAAAAGGGGCGAAGGGGGTGGGGAAGGCAAGCGTACGCATCAATTTGTACAGTCTTCAGCAGCACCCCGTTTTTCCTGCAACGACTTGAGAGAGAATTCTGCATTATTTGCGGAACCGTTTCAAAATGATCCAGCGCCGGGCTCTGTTTATAGGAGCTTGTGCCACTGTGTAAGCCTATGTAGGTCCACGTACAATGTGAAACGTGAGGCACAGAGAAAGAAAGGGAGAGTGAAAAAGGGGACACGCATCGCTGGATATTATAGGTAAGGAGAGGGGAAAATGGATGCACAGTCTATATTTTTAGCTTTTCTTGTTGGCCACGCTTGTGTCCTCCCTCCCCTTCCTTTGTGCGTTAATGATCATGCTCGTGCGTTATGGCTAATTTATGCCCCGGTATATGTGTGTTAGAACGGTCAACACACGCACTCACATTCCAACGAGAACAGGCGGTGCAAAATGCCTATCGCCATTCTATTCAACCGTTTTCTTTATCCAGGGGGATGAAAATATAGAGTGCGCGACAAAACGCATGGATGTGTGAATCTTTCTGCTTTATCGGTGTAGCTGTTGCTCATTTCTCTCGGTTCGGGCGATTCCGTTGTAGCTCTCTCGATGAAGGTAGAAAAGCTGTACCCGGTCGCTTCTGCATGTGTATCAATAACATTCGCAGCAGAAGAAAGAAGAAAGAAGGTTGCGGTGCTTGTTTGACGGTGATGTAAGCTGTGGAACTGTCTCTGCTCAGACTGTGGCTTGGGGCATGCTATGCCCGCTATGCATCCCTAGTACTATTTATTTTTATTGACTTACATGTGTTTGACGGAGACGCAAGCAAAACACATAGGAGTGAGTGAGTGTAGGTCGTGTGTTAGAGAGCGAGACAGTGGGAGAGACCATCTGATGCCATTAGTATACCCTATATTCTGCTGTGTAAGTTGCTGTGTTTGCTAATGTAGTTGTTTATAGACCTTGGCCAGGAACCTGCAAATGAACACATGAATGAGAAGCAGCCACCTGTGACATTGCACGCTGTAAATATACTCTGTCTTTGGGAACTGTAGCCCGTGAATACGAGTTGATCCACACATTTCATGAGACCGTAGCCTGCACAATTCATTACTGAATGTTTGGACCACAGGCCCGTAGTGTGCGCTGTATTTTTCATTTTGCAGCCTCCTTGTGGCTGTCTCCTTGTGTTCAATGTAAAGCCCAAGTACCCATCAGCCATTAATCACTTAGTGTACACTGTATGTAGATGTACGGGTTTAAATGCTGTGAGTGTATGAATAAGTCAATGCATGCTCTACTCAGTAATGATTAATGCATATCTGTATGTACTGCACAAGGTAGTGCTGTGGGATTTACTGTACTGAATGTGTGATGAATCAAACACACGTAAAACATCAACTTGAAAATGAATGAGTTGTTTACAGGCCACTTAGTTGAACGTGCTTTGTACCGTACACGAACAGTGCCACTACTTTGCGACTACTCATCTAAATATATCTTTTAATTTCTTCCTGTGTGTAACTGTACTATTTATAACCTCATTTAATATGAATGAGGTTTCTTAGTGGAACATGAATGAATGGATTAACAAGGCCCTTTGTAGTTCCTGTTTTTTAACGTCAGTTACTCTTATGAATGGCTGAGTGACACATGAACACCTATCTAACTCTGTGTCGTAGTCGGTTGACCTTATGAGTGGATGAGGAGCCTTGGGATCGAGCTAATGTGGGTGTGCTGAGCGGTGTGCTGAGCGGTTAGGGCATCGGGCTAGTAATCTGAAGGTTACCGGTTCGATTCCCGGCTCTGCAAAATGACGTTGTGTCCTTGGGCAAGGCACTTCACCCTACTTGGCTCGGGGAGAATGTCCCTGTACTTACTGTAAGTCGCTCTGGATAAGAGCGTCTGCTAAATGACTAAATGTAAATGTGCTGGCTGGCCGTACGCAGTGGTTGTAGGATAACCACATGTGGCTGAAGGTTTAGATTTGTGGTCATGGAGGTGGAAGGGGCTATGGCACTGGGAAGCCTCGCATGTTGTCTAGGCTTTGTACCTGGTCTGATAACAACAGTTAGAAAATATGATGTGGTGGTGAAGAGTTTGATTTGACGTGGTTGTGCTGTTGTCTCTGCAGTCTGGGTAGCTCGGATGTGGTGATCTCCAGACTGAACAGAGACCGCTACTTCCTCTGCCGTTGCCTGCGAGGTGACATGGACATTGCAGAGGAAAGACCATGAAGACAAGACTCACAAAGAATCAGTAAGAACTGTTATCATCATTTGTGTGTGTGTGTGTGTGTGTCAAAGAAATGGCCTTCTCCTCTCATAAGGCGTTATTAAATGTGAAATCATGAATGGTTTTGAAATTATATGAATTAGATTATCTCAAGTTGATAGCCTATTATATATTAGAGGTGAATGAAAACAATAATTCTGTGTGATATGACTACCAATGCCGTTATTGTGATGATTTTCTTCTCTCCTTCCTCTTACATTTTCCTGCCTACCTCCATGTAAAATGTCTGTCTTATTTCGTATTGTTTTAACCTGCCCCCTATTGTGTTTTTTTGACCCAACGTTCCTATTCTAATTATCTCTGCTCCTCTCATGTTTTCTCTACCTTCCATAACTCCAACGGCCTAATTTCTCTGTTTCTCATGTATTGATTCATGTTATGTTTTGATCATCTTTTTATATAATCTCACTAATCTCACCTAATCTTATTCCCCCCCCCCCCCCCCCCCCCCAATTTATCCCCCTTTCCTTCTCCTCCTCCTTGCATCCTTCACCCCTGGTCGGTTCAGATGCCCATGCGCAGTGGGCGGAGGAGGGGGGGCAGTGAGGAGAGGAGGGGCAGGCGCCCGCACCCCAGCCCGTCTCGAGCCGAACGCAACGACAGGCAGACGGTTAGACTCCACCGCCTCCGTGTCTCTCTCTCTCTCTCTCTCTCTCTCTCTCTCTCTCTCTCTCTCTCTCTCTCTCTCTCTCTCTCTGTCTTGTCTGTCTGTCTGTCTGTCTCTCTCTCTCTCTCTCTCTCTCTCTCTCTCTCTCTCTCTGTCTCTCTGTCTCTCTCTGTCTCTCTCTCTGTCTCTCTCTCTGTCTCTCTTTCTCTGTCTCTCTTTCTCTGTCTCTCTCTCTCTGTCTCTCTCTCTCTGTCTCTCTCTCTCTCTCTCTCTCTCTCTCTCTCTCTCTCTCTCTCTCTCTCTCTCTCTCTCTCTCTCTCTGTCTCTCTCTCTGTCTCTCTATCTCTCTCTCTCTCTCTGTCTCTCTCTCTCTCTCTCTCTCTCTCTCTCTGTCTCTCTGTCTCTCTCTCTGTCTCTCTTCTCTGTCTCTCTTCTCTGTCTCTCTCTCTCTCTCTCTCATCTCTCTCTCTCTCTCTCTCTCTCTCTCTCTCTCTCTCTCTCTCTGTCTCTCTCTCTCTGTCTCTCTCTCTCTGTCTCTCTCTCTGTCTCTCTCTCTCTCTCTCTCTCTCTCTCTCTCTCTCTCTCTGTCTCTCTCTCTCCTGCGTTCACCCCTTAACTCAGTGTCTGGTTTAGTTAAGACAGAGAAGGGTCTGTCAATCACTGCTCATCGATCAAAGCCCTAATGAAGCCCTGTGTGAGTGTGGTGTGTGAGTCATCGTCACAATTTGGCACAGACGTACCTTTGCACTGCCGACGATGTTTGTTTCCGTGTTTTACACACTTGTGCACTTTGCGTGTGTCATCTCTCCGGTACTTTGATGTCTTCTGTGCGCCTCTTTGTTCTAAAAACAGACTTTGGAGCAGAACTGCGGCAGAATTAAAACCCGTTCTTTCTTTCCAGCAAAGAGCCGCCGGTGAGGAGTTGGCTGCAAACCGCTTCAATCGGCGTTCGCAAGGTCACGACTCATCAGAGAGCGAAGGGGAGGAACATGTGCCTCCTCCGAAGAGGCAGAAAGTCCAGGTCAGTTTAACTACAAATATATCATCTCATGAAGGGAGTCAGGAGTAGGGAGTCAGGTGGTTGAGCAGTGATGGAGTCGGGCTAGTAATCTGAAGGTTGCCAGTTCGATTCCCGGCCGAGTCAAATGACGTTGTGTCCTTGGGCAAGGCACTTCACCCTACTTGCCTCGGGGGGAATGTCCCTGTACTTACTAGTAAGTCGCTCTGGATAAGAGCGTCTGCTAAATGACTAAATGTAAATGTGAAGGGAAAACAACTGTGTCTACTGTCAAGTACATCAAGTTCAATGTAATCACTCCTCTAGGGTGGGATTCAACTGGATACAGTTGATACACAGCGATGCTCTATGGTTGTAACAGACTGTACCACACATTTGTACAGGCGTGTGTCAAATAAATCACATTTTCACTTTCCTCACAGGATGCCGCCCCAACCACAGCCCCCCCTGCTTCAACTAATTCTACCGAGAACACCCCCTCCATTGTCCCACCCCCACCCCCGGCTGTGAGCCAATCACGGGAGAGTGACAATGAGGATGGACAATCCCAAGGTAGCAGGAGCTCAGTTGTAGGGAGCCTGGCCAATAGCAGCAGTAGTCTAAGCAGTGGGCGGGACATAGACCAGGACAACCGCTCCTCCTCTCCGAGTCTCTCCGCCTCCCCATTGGCCAGCCTGGACTCGGACTCCGACAGCCCCGATTCGCCCAAGCAAGGAGAGAGGGAACGTGAAAAGGGGAAAGGGGGAGGAGTGGGGAAGTCAGGGGGAGAGGACAGAAGAGCTGCGAGAGAGGCGAGAGGGGAGGAGTCTTGCGGAGAGGCGGAGAGGAGGGACGGCGACGGCAGGATGGACGACAGTCCTGCTTTGAAGCCGCCTACCGCCCCTTGCCCTTCCTCTGCCCTCACTCCCTCTGTACGTGGCGGGGCTGACTCCGGCGTCGCCGAGGGCAACAGCGGCAGGAAGTCCTACTTCTCCCTGGACTCCAAGCTGGTGAAGGTGGAGTACGGAGGAGCCGCCGGCAGGTGACGGAGGGACACGGCGGCAGTCGGATGAACGCCAAAGCCAACGCTCAGTGCATGACCAAGACAACCGTCTCTGGGGGAGACTATCCCCACGGCAACCCCAATATTCCGCACGCCCCTCCCCCACCGCTGCCCCCCTCCACCCGCCCTGAAGCCCTGGAGCTGGGGGTTCAGAACCTCCCAGTCGAGGCCAAGGCAGAAAGAGACAAGATGGAGAAGGCTGAGAAACTCATGGACAAGACCCAGTCCACGCCCCCTTCCCTGTTACCGCAAACCAGCCCCTTGCCCCAGCCTCAAGCCTCACCCACCCCCATCACTATAGCCCCACCAGCTGGCAGGGTGGCACGGCAACCGGTTGCCAGGGTAGCTGGGGCTACGCCCGTTACCCCGGTAACCACCACCCGCACCAGCCGCAGCACCAACCCCCAGTGCAGCAGCAGCAACTGCCCTCCGTCTACAACCCCCCCTCCTCCCGCCTCTCCTCCGCCTCGCGCCCCCCCTACCTCCCCCACCCTCACCCACACCCCCACAGGGAGTACCTGCCCAGGTACACTGGTGGGGGAGGGGACAGAGAGAGGGGGGCGACGGGAGAGCGGGAGAGGGGAGGCAGAGGCGAGTTCGGAGGGAGGGAGATGAGCAGGGAGTTCTCTGCCAGCGTAGGCAGCAGCGGTGGGGGTGGAAACAACAACAACAACACCAGCGGGGGGATGGGGGGGGCCAGCGGGGGGATGGGGGGGGCCCAACGGTCTGCAGGCCAGAGAGTTTGGCTCTCTGGCGGGGAGTCAGAACCGTGAGTACCCAGGTCTGGTAGCACAGGCCCCTGGGAGAGACGGACCCATTGGTCCAGGGGGGAGAGAATTTGGATCCGGGTTTAGGGACAGAGATAGAGATAGAGAGAGGGACAGGGAGAGAGATGGAGGAAGGGATTTCTCTCTACCCAATCAGAACCAGAGTAGAGACTTTGGGGCCAATGGGACGGGGCCTGGGGGAGGCCACCCCAGAGACAAGGAAGCGGGAAGGTGGGGCGAATATGGGGGGCAGACAAGAGAGGTGGGGGGAACAGCAACTCAAACAACCCCCTGCCCCCGAGTAACCCCCCCGGCTCGGCCGCTGGGTTACCTGGGTTACCTGGGTTACCTGTGACCCCCATCCTAACCCGAGACCCCCCGTCTTCACCCCAAAGCACCCCCACTCACCCCTCCCTCTCCTCCCTGCCACCTCACTCTCACCCCCATCCTCCAAACCCCTCCAACCGGGAATACCCCCCCTCGATAGATCAGACCCCGCCCCCTCCCTCCGGCGGAGAGCACTTCCACAGGGAGTACGCCCCTCCAGGAGGGAAAGACTACCCACCTGGTGCAGCCTCCTCCACTGGCCCCCCACGGGAGTACCCCAGCCCCCCTGGGATGACCCCCAACCTGGGGAGGGACTACCCCAGTGGACCCCATTCCTCCCACCCCTCCCACCCCCACTACCAGGTCCAGTCAGCCAGGGACCGAGACCGAGAGAGGGACTCTAACCTGCGGGAGGCAGCTCTTTATCAGAGCCGCGGAGGCCCCGCCCAACCCCCCTCCCACTCTCCTTCCTCCTCCTCTTCCTCCTCGCACCACTCGCATCCCCCGAACGCTCCCTATCCCCCTCCACCTCCTCCCCCTCCTCTCCCTCCCCCCCAGACCTCTCTACCCCAGCCGCCCACCTCGGGCCTGGGACCAAACCACACGCGTCCGGTGCAGTACCCCTCGTCCAATCAGACTCCTCCCACCCCCCATTCGCCCTTGTCCAGCACCGCAACCAATCAGATGGGAGGGTTTCCATCTTTCCCTCCTGGTGCCTCCTCCGGAGCGAACATGCCACTTCCTGGTTCGGGCGTGTCCTCTACCTGTTCCCCAGGATGTAGGCCCTCCTCCTACCACGGCACCTTAAACAAGCCACCCCCCCTTCAGTGGCCCCTACCACCCCAATGGGAACAGTGGCAGTAACCTGGCCCACAGCAATAGTAGCAGTGGCATACCCAACAACAACAGCAATAGCAGCTCCCTCTCCCTCTCGCCCCCTAACGCCTCTAAGGGACCTCTTGGCAACCCTGGCAACAACAACGGCACTTCAACCCCCAGCTCCAGCTCCACACTTCCTGGAGATGGGCATTCGGATTCGTCTACTGGCCCTCTCCCTCCGCCCGTCATCAAGGAGGAACCAATAGAAGAACGGGAGGAGAGCGAGAGCCCGCCCCCGGTGTTGCGAAGCCCGTCCCCTGAGCCGAAACCCGTGGACGTTCCGATCCACGCCAGCCAGTCCGCGAGGTGAGACGGGATCAATGTTAGTCTCGTCGTAACAGCATAGCTTCCGTCTGGACCTGTTCCCCACGCGGATGTCCTGTTACTCGATACGTTAAACCAGACAGTAAAAAATGCCAGAAACTTCTTCCGGGCATCTGATATTGATTATTAGAAACCGAATCTGTCTCTCCTTCATGACCATGATCACGAGTGTGAAGTGTTCTTCCTTCGTGTGTGTTCTGTTGTCAGGTTCCACAGGGTTCTAGACCGGGGAAGTGGGAACTCGTGCGCTCGCAGCGATGTTCTGTTCGTCCCGCTGGATGGATCCAAACTGTGGAAGAAGAGGAACGAGGTGATCGAGAGGGCCCGTCGAGAGGTGGAGCAGAGAGCCAGAGACCTGCGAGAGAAAGAGAGGGAACGAGAGCGAGAACGGGAAAGAGAGAGGGAACTGGAGAGACACCTACAAGTAAGCCTGTTGTGGATCAGAGTTGGTATATTTTAGGAGAACTAAAGTAACGATGATGAGGATGCTGATTATGATGATAACCAGACGTGTGTGCATTGATACTATTTCTCTTTCTCTCCCTCTCTTTTTGTCTCCCTCTCTATTTCTCTCCCTCTCTATTTCTCTCCCTCTCCATTTCTCTCCCTATCCTTTTCTCTCCCTCTCAATTTCTTTCCCTCTCAATTTCTTTCCCTCTCTATTTCTCTCCCTCTCTCTTTCTCTCCCTCTCTTTCTCCCCCCCTCCCTCTGCAGCAGCAGAAGGACAACAACAACAACGCCATAGGAGGAGGGCCACGCCAAGGCTCCTCCCTCTTCTTCCCCTCGTCTTCCTCCATCCTCCTCGACCCTTCATCCTCCTCCTCCTCTTCCTCTGGCAACCCTGCCTCCCACCCTCCCCCTCACCCCCAGCACCACCACCCCCACCCCCACGCTCACCTGCACCCCTCCCACCCCCTTCATCCTTCCCTCTCTCACTCCATCCCCCACTCCCTCCTCCTCCCGTCCATGGGAGGGGCGTCGGGAGTGGTTGGGGGTCACCAGGGGGCCCTGGGGATTGGGTTAGGGGGTCCCTACCTGGGTCCTGACACACCTGCTCTGAGGACCCTGAGCGAGTACGCGCGGCCACACGCCATGTCTCCCCTGGGCGCGGCCAGCCGAGCGCAGGCCCACCACCCTCACGTTCACCATCACGCCCACCCCCACGCCCACCCCCACGCCCACGTCCACCCTTCCTTCTTCCTGCCCCAGTTCCAAAACCCCGGCCTGGGCCACCCTCACCACCTCCCCGCCGACGCTGCCACGGCAGCCGCCATCTTGGGGTTCCTGTACGGGGGTAGTCTGGAGGGGGGTCACGGGGGCATGGGGGGTCATGGGGGAGTACCTGGGGGGCCGGGGCCAGGGGGGATGGGTGGTGCAGGGATGGGCTTCCCTCATGCGATGGCAGCCCACAGGGACCGCATGAAGCCGGGCTTTGAGTTTAAGAGTGAGGAGAGGATGTATCCGCAGGTCTCCATGGCTGACCAAACGGCTCTTGCCCTCGCTCACTCCCACTCGCACGCCCACGCCCATGCCCACGCCCACGCACACGCCCACTCCCTCCTGTTAGGGGGTGGAGGAGGGGGGGGCGGCGAGGTGTCAATCTATGGCACGCCCCCTCCTTCAGCCCCTCCAGCCCCACCTCCTCTCCAGAACCCGGGGCTAGCCCCTGTGAGCCGACCCCCCAACCCCTCTGCCCCCCAGCCCCTCTCCAACCCACCCCCGTCCTCCATAGTCCCTCCCCCACTCCCCACCCACCCTGTAACCACACCCACATCTGCCCCTCCTCCCCCGGCCCCCGCCGCCCCTCCTCCAGCCCCTGCCCCTCCGCCCTCCTCCTCCAACCCCGCTTCATCCCACCATCATCCCTCCCCCCATCCCTCCTTCCCCAGCTCCCTCCACTCTCACCCCCCACCCGCCCCCACCCTGGGTCCAGCCGCCCCCGCTGAGACCTACCCCACTCCCACTCGCTCGCCCGCCTCCTCGGAGAGAGAGAGGAGCGGGGAGAGGGAGAGAGAGAGAGAGAGGGAGAGAGACAGAGCGGGGCTGCCAGCCAGTGGGGAGAGAGAACAAGAGAGGGAGAGAGAAAGAGGGGCAAGTGGTGGAGGAGGAGGAGGAAGCGGAGGAGGAACAGGAGGAGGAGGTGGTGGAGGAGGAGGAGGGAGGAGGAGGAGGAGGAGGAGGAGGAGGGGAGAATCTGGGGCGTCTCCAGATGTTGAACGTTACGCCTCATCATCACCAGCACTCACACATCCACTCCCACCTACACCTGCACCAGCAAGACACAGGTACCCACTGCTGAGACAACCACGCCACCCATACGCTACACATAGCATTGTATAAAGTACTCAAGTAATCCAGCATCCATATCTTATCAAGGCATTGCAATCAATTACCGATCATCAGAAGGTGACACAGGGATTTGTCCATATGAATCCGCCCTCTTTCTTTTGACACGGTTGCATGGTGACTCCTATTAAATATTTCCTGTATTTCCTCTTACATCATTGGCCGCCAGCGGCGGGCGGGGTGCACCCCCTGATGGACCCGCTGGCATCGGGGTCTCCCCTGGCACGCCTGCCGTACCCCGGAGCCTCTCTGGGCACCCCCATCCTGGCACACCCCCTCACTGATAGCGAGGTGCTACGCCAACAGCTCTTCGGTGAGAAGAATGTGAAATCTGAATCTGCTGATCCAGGAATTCACACCGTTTACAGTTATTGTATTTTATAGTAACTGTGGAAGGAATGGAACTTTCCGAGGAATTGAAATGTAATATTTTCTTTCCCTCTTTCGTTCCCTCTTCTTCTCTCTTCTTTCCAACCAAACTTCCTCTCATGGCTGACCTCCCTTGTCTCTCTTTCTATCGTCAAATCACTTTTTCATTTGACTCGTTTGCCCCTGTCTCCCTATACCCCTACTCTCCCCCTGCTCCTCTCCTCCATCCTGTCTCGGTCCTTCCCCCGTCCTTTCCCCCTGCTCCTCTCCTCTCCTCCGGCCCCCAGGCGCTCCGTTCCGCGAGCTGCCCCAGCCCTCCTCTCTCTCTGGCCCCATGTCCGCGGCCCATCAGCTCCAGGCCATGCAGCAGGCCCAGAGCGCTGAGCTACAGATTCAGAGGCTGGCCCTGGAACAGCAGTGGATCCACCACCACCATCACCACTCCCTAAACCCAGGACGAGTACTACAGGTACTTTGGATGTTGGAATAGAGTGGGGGTGGGGGTGAGGGTGAGGGAGGACATTACATTTAGTCATTTAGCAGACGCGGTTATCCAGAGCGACTTACAGTAAGTACAGGGACATTCCCCCCCCCCCCGAGGCAAGTAGGGTGAAGTGCCTTGCCCAAGGACACAACGTCATTTGGCACGGCCGGGAATCGAACTGGCAACCTTCAGATTACTAGCCCGATTCCCCTAACCGCCTCAGCCACCTGACTGGAGAGAGGGGGGGTGGAGCTGGGGCCTTTGTTTATGTGTGTAGTCGCTTGTCTGTCTGTGTGTGTGTGTCTGTGTGTGTGTCTGTGTGTGTGCCTGCCATGAGACGTCCATAGTGCAATACTTTGTACTTTTCTTTCTTTTCAGCCACTTGAAGAAAGAGAGTGACAAGACCTTGTGAGGGAGGGAAAGAGAGGGGGGACGTGTCCAAGGATGACAAGCGGAAGAGAGGAGAGAATAATGTGCAAAACGAAAACGAAACAATGAACGAAAGCACTGAACAATGAAGAAAGATTTAAAAGAAAAACATGGACTGGACACATATCATAGGACTGACCTGACTGCGAGGAAGGGGTTAAAGAATGGAGGGAGGGAGGGAGGGAGGGAGGGCGAGGAGTGAGAATGTTGCGCACAGTCCTTGTGTTTACTGTACGGTGTCCTAGATCCAGACTCCGGCGCTTCCTAGCGTATGTTGTTCAACTCCAGTCTGTTTTGTAATGTGCTCTGTATATTAGGCGGGGGCAGCAATATAGTGCAGTACAGTATGTGTAAAATACCTTTATGCCAGAACGAATGTGTACATGAGTCTTTCTTTTTTGTCATTGCATGTAGCTAGGCGCTTCTTCTGAACTGGTGGAACCTTTAATCTATTTTTAGTAACGAACCCCTTGTTTGTACCTGAGGTGTTCTATGAGTATGCATGAGCCCAGCGACTTAGAGTCGTGTTATGTTTATGATCAATAGTATTGTTATAATTATTGTTGATGTGTTGTCTGTTTGATGATAATTATATAATTATATATACATATTATTTTCTATTATTTTTTTACATTTTCATGGTATGCTGGTTCGTTTTTAGCTTTTTATTTTCAATTCCCCCCCCCCTGTGAAACGAATGAAGGAAAAAACAGTCTGAAAATAAATTACTTCTTTTTTTGCTAACGTTGTACATCGTGCCTAGACCCAATCCAGACTGTAAGAACACATATGTAAGCCTACATAGAGTACTGGCAGGGTCCCCCCCAAAAAATGCTTTATAGAAGACACCCACACAAAAACTATCAAATTCCTCTCTCCACCCCCTCTCATTTCTCCCCTCAATCTCTCCCTATTCCTCTACCCCCCCTCTCTCTCTCTCTCTCCCACTCCCTCTCTCTCTCCCTCTCTCTCTCTCTCCCTCTCTCTCCCACTCTCTCTCCCTCTCTCTCTCTTCCTCTCTCTCTCTCTCCTTCTCTCTCTCTCTCTCTCTCTCTCTCTCCCTCTCTCTCCCACTCTCTCTCTCTCTCCTTCTCTCTCTCTCCCTCTCTCTCCCACTCCCTCTCTCTCCTCTCTCTCTCTCTCTCTCTCTCTCTCTCTCTCTCTCTCTCTCTCTCTCTCTCCCTCTCTCTCCCACTCCCTCTCTCTCTCCCTCTCGTCCCTCTCTCTCCCACTCCCTCTCTCTCTCCCTCTCTCTCTCTCTCTCTCTCTCTCTCTCTCTCTCTCTCTCTCTCCCTCTCTCTCTCTCTCTCTCTCCTCTCTCTCTCTCTCTCTCCCACTCCCTCCCTCTCTCTCTCTCCTCTCTCTCCCCCCCCCCTCTCTCTCTCTCTCCCACTCCCTCTCTCCTCTCTCCCTCTCTCTCTCTCCTCTCTCTCCCCCCCCCCCCTCTCTCTCTCTCTCTCCCACTCCCTCTCTTCCTCTCTCTCTCTCTCTCTCTCTCTCTCTCTCTCTCTCTCTCTCTGGTAGACTGTAGCTAATAGGAGACACATGGGATGAGTGAGAGACTGCTAGTGAGACTGCTAGTGAGACTTTGCTCCAGTGAACACCAGCCACCCTGAGCTAGCATTCCATACCGCACTGTAAAAGAAAGAAAAGTAAAAGAGAAGAAAAGTGTAGGAGACGAACGAGAACGTGATTTACTGATGCTGCTCAGGGTTGTGTGTGTGTGTGCGCTAGTGTGTGTGAGTGTGTGCGCGTGTGGGTGTGTGAGTGTGTGGTGTGTGTGTGTGGCCTGCTCCTCACATCTTGTTCAGTTGTTTTGATTGCAGTGTGATTCCTACAGGGTTAAATAGTAGGCGAGAACAATATTGCTTCTCTTGGGCTTATTTCATAAGAATTGAGACCAGAAAACAGACTTCGGAGAGACTACAGAGATGTGGCCCCAGATCTCTCCCTTTAGATACTCTCCCTACCTGCTCCCTTGAAATAGTTTCTGCTTAGTAAACAAAATTGTGGACAAAAACTGTCTCGTGCGGGCCCCTTTTCATCAACAGAAATGAGAGAATAAAAGCACAGTTCTGGTATTGATAGTGAACATGAGCTATGTATCACACTATACTGAGATATATGCCATACATGCTGTACCGCACACCAAGGTGATACCGTAAGTAGGTTGTGTCGTGTTTCAAGTCACCTTGAATAAGTGTGTCAACTAATGTTGAAATGCCTTCTAAGCGGGACAACTCTGACATTCTCCTCTGATGACATCACATCAGAGGAGATATTCTTAGAACCCCCCCCCCCCCCCCCCCCTAGAAGTCCTTCATCTGGATGGATGAGGAGGACAATGTCGAAGGTACAGAGAAATGTCCGGTAAAAGAATGGACTGCTCTCAGAAACCATTCACTCTTCACTGTTGGGTTTCCAATCACACAGTCATTGCTGTTTATGATCGTTTCTTTGTGATGTCATAAACTAACAAACTGAAATGCCTCCTTTCTTCTAATTGGAGTCACAGGGCTCTCAGCCAATAAGGAGAGGCTTGTTGTCTGCTTGTGTTAGTCTTCTCTGTGCTGGTCAAGAGGGGAGGGTTCGTAGGGTGCACAAGGTCACAAAATCTAATAACTGCTGTCACACAGAAAAAGACACGTGAAAACACTCGCACAAATACACACACAGACACTCACAAACACACAGACTGAAGTTGCTTCATTGAAAATGCTTCAACTTCTGCATCGTTGGGTAATTAAGGACCCTTAACTCACTCACCTCACATGCACTTGCACAACCAAGCACAGGCACAGGAATGTAGCGCACACAGACACACACGCAACCTCATAAACTCACACAGCGGAATCTTTGTCAGTAGAATCCTAGATTCTAGATTCTCTAGCCCAGACAGGCAGACCGCCCACAGGGCCAGAGTTTGAGCCCAGGAAGGAGACATCCTGTCCGGCATCAGAGACTTAACGACGAGGGCGGCGTGGCTGGAGAGGAAAACCAATAGAAACACCCTCCTCTTCCTTCCTCCGTCGGACGCAGTCTTGGGAGTGTCCGTCAGAGACACCGACCTCCACAAGGAAGTATTTCAAAGACAGAACGACTGTTGACATGGATCAACGAGGGGAACCGTCACCTGGGAAGCTCTCAGAGGAGACGATCGCCATCACATCGACAGGGGGGCACAAACTCTCCCAGACGGAGCGCGTTCACAGCGGAGGGGGCAGTGGTAAGGTGTCGACACGGCAACAGTAGTCCCTGCATGGCTCCCATCTGACAAGACGATGCTTTGACGTGAGATGGGTCTTTGATCTGTGAGCAGAGGTTGGAATTCATAGAAATGTGATGTTTTCAGCCTTATGAGCACAATGCCTGTGCAAAAACTCTTTATTGCAGTCAAAGCATAAACACATCCCAACCACCCTGATTTGAAGCTTGAAGAATAGAAATAATGATTGAAATGTTATCTTAAAATATCATCATAGTCTATGCTAGATTAGTATGCATAGTAAGTTATGTTACATATCAAATATTAAGCATGTTTTCTTGAGATAAATGACTCGTTTTTATATGGTATATTCAGTGTATATTTACGTTATCATGCCTAAGACGTTTAAAATCCTCTGTGTTGCATGTGGCGCCCCAGGTTGCAGTGGCGCTGACAGAGACAAAGGATCCAGTCGTCCTCCGTACAAACATGCGGTCGTGTCTCTGGGGCTGCTGTGCACTCTTCTTCTGACCGCCCTCGTGACCATCTGTGTTCACTGTGAGTACGACCTCCATGGCTTCTCCAGGAACGCTCACGTCAAGACTTGGCTTTTCATAGTTATTTGATTTCCTTGATGAGTCACCATTCTTAGGGGTATGACTGGCCAGAATTCTAATCTGAACATTGATACTGTCACCTGTGGCATGTCCTTATACATTACATTTAGTCATTTAGCAGACGCTCTTATCCAGAGCGACTTACAGTAAGTACAGGGACATTCCCCGAGGCAAGTAGGGTGAAGTGCCTTTCCCAAAGACACAATGTAATTTTGCACGGACCGGAAACCTTCTGATTACTAGCCCGATTCCATAACCGCTCAGCCATCTGACCCCCCCTTACAGACAGGATGGTTGGAACGCCAGCCTCAGGATGACTCAAGCAGACTACTCAAAAACACCAAAATACAAGCAAAATCATGACAGAACAATGTTTTTAAAAGGGCAACTGTCATTTGCATCCTTCCTACTGAGATCATGGCATGGTAAATGCACTAGTCATATTCAAATCAAATCATATGTATTTGTATTGCCCTTTTTACAAGCAATGTGTTATGTCGGACCGACTGGCTACGGGGATGTGGACCCAAACGCACGACTCCACTGAAAGTATAGGTGACTGGTTTTATTGAACTGTGACTGGTTTTATATCAACTGAGGTGAAGGAGAATGAAGGAGATCCGGTGGGACAGGCAGGTGTGGCTGGCAGGCAGGTGTGGCAGGCAGGTTGATGAACCGGAGGATGTGGTCTGTAGCAGGCAGAGAGAAAGGACATTAGAATTTGCTGGATATATTACCTTGGATTGGGAACCAATACTAACGTCGGAAGAAGCGTTGAACTGGCGATGAGTGACTGGTAACCGGGGTTGAAATGCTGTGGTGCTGATGAGGGGATGGGTTGCAGGTGTGTCAATTAGGAGGAATGGAGTATGGCATGAAACCTGAACCTAACACAATGTCACAAAGGGCTTCACATACGCCCATAGAACTTCCTCTCAACCAACCTAAACCCTCAAAGAAGACAAGGAAAAACTCCCTGAAAACTCATTAGAGAAAAGATTACAAATATTTTAGAGCCAAGTTTATCATAGCATTTCAATCATAAGCATGCCGCAATAACAGTGTAATATAGTACACTGTTATAAGCTTCAATTAACAAATGTCTAGTAATGAAAGTGAACAGACTGAATACATCACATGGAATTTATTCATAATCAATTTCTGGTCATCAATCATTGATATTATAATGGTATTACCATAATATGGAACACACAGACGTTTTTGAGATAAACAGAATCCAATCTGTACATTTCTTTTGGCATGTATATAATAATTTTAGCATACACACAGTGAATAACAAAGGGACAACGTTTTTGAACGGCACCCAGAATCCTAAGATTACACTTTATTAATCACCAGCCGGGGTCATGTAGTTTAAGCACACACATCGTCATATAGGCCTATTCTCCATTTTATGAGTGCTTCTCATGTGCCGACCAAGCGACTCCATCCACTTGAAACTTTTTCCACAATAGTTGCACATGAACCGTTTACCCTCAGTGTGAATAGTCTGATGTCTATTTAATGCACTAGTTGTGACAAATCGCTTCCTGCATACATTGCACCTGTACGGTCTCTCTCCCGTGTGAATCCTGACATGCGCCATCAGATGAGAGCCATTGCTAAAGCTTTTCTCACAAACGGAGCAGGAAAATTGCTTTTCTCTGTTTCCTTCGGTATTTGTTCGGTAAAGATGCAACGGTAAAGCCGAGTCCTGGTCATAGTGACTTTGCATACAGGTAGGAGATAAAGTGAACTCTTTGGAATCAGACTGGAGCCTGTCAAACGGCTCGTCTTGCTCTTCCTCTTGACCACTCCACAGATCCTCCCGTTCCTTCCGCTCCTCTTCTTTGACCTGTGAATGAGAGGGTTCCTCCACATCCTTTGGGCTCACGCTGGGGTTCCAGTCCAGTTCACAGTGCTGCTGTGGTTCCTCGTGGGGAACAGCTTTGATAGGAGCCTCCTCTCTCCGCACAGGGACAGGGAGAGAGGTTTCGTGTTGCTGGGAAACTGAAGGAAAAAGAGACATTTTGACAGAAAACAAAACACACTCGTCAGTAAAATTATAAACAGCTGTGTCATGCACAGTCACCATATTTTGTGAAATTGTGCACAGTAATAAATAGTCCTCCAAAAGCAAGACCCCTAGATTGAACCGCAAGAAGCTAACGCGTTAGCAAGATAGCTAACCTGTTCCTTGACACCTCAAAAGCATCCGTAGGTGACAGATCTCCTCTTTCGAACGGGAAATTTCTTCTTGGTACTCGGCAATCGTTTTTTCTACCACCCCGAATATTTCTTCAGCAGCCGCGGTTAATCGCTCGTTGAAAAACACTCTCAAAGACTGCATCTTGGACATTTCTTGTCGGTTCATGTTTAAACAGTTGGCTATGAAGAAAGCAGCTGGTTTTGCGTTCATCGGAGAGGCTTCACGCTTGTAAACACAGCTGCCACGTTCAACATGATAGAGAATGCACCACTATCGCCACCTGCTGGATGGGAAGCTCTCGAGACGGTGGCAGCAGACATTTCGGCTCTTCAAAAATTCAGTTTTAGGCCAACTCTACATTCATCTAACTCATAGGCTGTCGACAATACAGTTGTACAATTGTTGTTGTAGATGGTTGGTTATGGTCTGGAGAAATGCTTAACAACGTGCAAAAAACTAATGTTAGAATTCCCCTACCCTTATTTCAACAGATTACAAAGCCTCTTTTAGTTGCAGTTTCCTGAAGACAGAATCGCAGCTTCAGAGGGACATCTTTGACACAGCTAGGAGCCACCTCCAGATCCTGAATGGCGTCTTGACCTCTTCACAAGATGAACTTCAGCAACGAAACACCATGATGACTTTGACCAAGGAACAGTTGGAGAAAGACTACTTGAAGCTCATAGCATCCAATCAGGATTTAAGGAGAGAGCACCAGCAACTTGCTACATCTTACAGTCAATTACAAGCAGAGTACAAAGATCTCACAACTTCAAACAGCGAATTAGAAAAAAAAGATTCAGATCAGACTTTGTTGATGAATCACCTCCAAGGAGAGTTGCAGAACATGGTCTCAGTCAGAGAACAGTTATCAAGAGAAGTCTTGAACATTAGTGGGGCTCACGCCCATCTTAAGAGAGTTTACCTCAGGCTTGCAGAGACAAAAAACAAACTGTTTGTCGATGTCGTTAGTCTTTCCGAAATGAAAGCTATTGTAAACAAAGATCTTGTTGCCACGGTAAGGGAGAGAGACCACCTCAAGAGGATGCTCACTGAACTGGTCAATTTCCTGCCTGTAGACAGACACTGTCCAATCAGAGACCCCGTTACACAAGGTCAGTAAAGTCAGTTGTGGATAAACGCTTTTGTAAGCTTATTATCTGCTCTACGCGTTTAAATATAATTCCATTCCTGCTTCTGTTGAGATTCTTTCATGTGTATATATTTGCTTATTTATTATGTACCCCTGTGTGTGTTTTCATGACCTTCCACAGAGAGAGTTTGCAGTCCGTGTCTGAAAGGCTGGAAGCTCTTCTCCTCTAAGTGTTACTTCTTCTCCACTGAGAAACGGGGCTGGAGCAGAAGTCGGGTGGACTGTGTCAAACAGGGAGGAGACCTGGTCATCATAGACAGTCCAGAGGAACAGGTACATATATTTCACGGGAATTGGTGAAAAGACACCATGGATATACATTAAGATTGTTTTCAGCATAACCCCCCCCCCACACACACACACACACACACACATCTCTCACACTACTAAATAACTGTTGGTGACACATTCACGATTGTAAATTAGGTGATCGAGTGCATATCTGTCTCTGATTCTGTCATTACAGTGTACGCAACTGAATACAATTTTCTTGAGTATTTTACATTTATGTCGCCACCTTTCTGATGTCTCGCTGACACGGTGTGAACAGGACTTTGTACGCAAACACACTCCTCAGTACCACAGCCCAGCAGAGCGGTACTGGATAGGTCTGGATGCTCAGGAGGATCCAGACAGCTGGATCTGGGTGGACAACACCCGGCTTAGTGAGGGGTAGGTCCAACTACAGACACACTATGAGGGGTAGGTCCAACTACAGACACACTATGAGGGGTAGGTCCAACTACAGACACGCTATGAGGGGTAGGTCCAACTACAGACACACTATGAGGGGTAGGTCCAACTACAGACACGCTATGAGGGGTAGGTCCAACTACAGACACACTACGGGGTCAGATGGTTGAGCGGTTAGGGAATCGGGCTATTAATCAGAAGGTTGCCAGTTCGATTCCCGGCCCTGTCAAATGACGTTGTGTCCTTGGGCAAGGCACTTCACCCTACTTGCCTCGGGGAGAATGTCCCTGTACTTACTGTAAGTCGCTCTGGATAAGAGCGTCTGCTAAATGACTAAATGTAAATGTAACTACAGACACACTCACTGGAATATATACTCTGTTTATAAACTGGCATAAAAACACGTCTTTGATGGCAGGTACTGGCTGAACGAGTCCAGCAGTGTCCACGCGAGTCGAGATAAAGAGTGCGTGTCCACCCTCCGAGAAACCAGCCCTGCTAGGAGCTGGAGGGAGGAGCTCTGCAGTAGCAGGTTCAGGTGGATCTGTGAGGGTCCAGCCCTCATACTGTCAGCATAGATACACACAAGTACACACACAGCAGAGGGGATCTTGCATAGCTATAACGGGTCTGCTGCTGCACAAACAGTGGTGCTTATACTTTGCAAATGTTATTTTACAATACTAAATGACCAAAACCACATCGTATAAGGATGATATAACAAACAAACAAAAAACAATCCTATAAATAGCAGTGGTAACAGCAGATCGATGTAGTTTATAGTCCACAAAACACAAGAGCCTTTAAAAGAGGGTAATATCCAGGCCTCTTCCCGGCAACTGTGACAGGCTAAGAGCTGGCTTTGAAGTTTCATTTCTGTGTCTAGATATATATAGAAGTCTGATGCTGCTCTAGTCTGCACGATATTGTATTGACCGGATCTTGCCAGTGAAACAAGATGCTTTCTCTCCCCCAGTCTTACACATACTGGAAATTGTAGCCACAGCACTTTCATAAGGGTGGAATACAGACTGTAATACACTTCCTGACAACTCAAGGTGGGGAAGGTCTATTTGATTTCCTGGTTTTCCAAAAGGTCTATGTAGGAAGTCAGTCAATTTTGATTAAATCAAGACAGGACACACTAAACCAGCCTCTAAACCATTTATTACAACGTTTTCTCTAGAACCTTTTCCCTCTCTTACCATTGGCCATGACACAACATGATTGACATGTAATGGACGCCTCCTACTGGCTGAGTAGCCAATGAGGGAGCAGATCATGCACTTCTACAGGAAGGGATAAGCCACAAAACATCATAATTACACAAAGCTTCGCTAAAAAGACAAGTGAATCTGATTGACAAGAGCTTTGACACAGCAAACACAAAAGTTTACAAACTTTCAAGTAAAGGCATGGATTGTTCTTTTACCCTGGGCTGTTTTCTCAGACCGATTTTTCTTATTTAGGGCTAATGTGGATGTTAGTGCACACACACCATCTCGGAGCCGTTAGCATTTCAGTGCTGTACAGTGCTTGTGTCAATCTGTCCCTTTTCTTTCAACAACAGAAATAACAAAAAGAAACAGGAAATGACATCATCACACAAATACTTTCAATAAAAAAGGGGTGGGTGGGGGAGACAGGTGCTACGTGCTGAGTAGTATGGATAAAGAATCGGGTGGTCATCTGAATAGAGCTGGCCTCAGATCTGGGTGTGGTCTCGTCAACACTTCCTGGTTTTTACGCCTTGGCGTTGATGATGTCAACAAACTCTGGCTTGAGGGCGGCTCCGCCCACCAAGAAACCATCCACATCCTTCTGGGAAGCGAGCTCCTTGCAGGTGCCCCCGGTCACGGAACCTGAGATCGGACAGAACACATGATCGGAACACACGATCAGAACACATGATCGGAACAGGAAAAGAAAAGGATTGAGCAGAAGAAGAATAATAGAACCGTGTGCGTGCGAGTTTGTCAGTGGAATCTGGATGACATACCTCCGTAGATTATCCTGACTGATTTGGCGACCTCCTCAGACACGTTGGCCTTCACCCACTGCCTTAGTTTATCATGCACCTCCTGGGCCTGGGGCAGAGGAAGAGTTAAGAGTGAGGCAGGGTGACAAAAACACACAAGATTTGAACTTTGAATGAGGGAACCGATTTGTTTTCGTTTTTGCGCAATACAGTCAGTTGTCAGTTGTGCAACTAATCCCATTTTCAGTCCTCACCTGCTGTGGGGATGCGGTCTTGCCAGTGCCGATGGCCCACACAGGCTCGTAGGCGAGGACAACCTTGGTCCA
This sequence comes from Thaleichthys pacificus, assembly GCA_023658055.1. Lineage (NCBI taxonomy): Eukaryota > Metazoa > Chordata > Actinopteri > Osmeriformes > Osmeridae > Thaleichthys > Thaleichthys pacificus. Next base: position 18,624,697 of record CM042871.1, on the reverse strand, counting down.
GTCCTTTACGTTGTCTGGAAACGGGGAGTTAACATTATAACAGCACCAATAGTAGTCCCTCCACCCCATATGATACGGGAAACCAGTTATGTTGTGTACCTGCGATGACCTTGGTCTGTTCAAAGACCACCTTCTCTGTGATGCCAGCCTCTCTCTCGTCCAGTTTCTCTCCAATGCAGGCAATCACACACAGGCCGTTCTCCAGGGCGTGGGCAGTCTTCTGACCAATGAGCTGTTGGAATACATACACATGCATCCAGTCAGAAGACAGATAACATGAAGTCCAGGAAGTACGGTGTGCTGCATCATAATCATATATTCTGACCCAGGCGGCAAGTGTTGAAACTGTTCTCAACAAATCACGTTTATCACATTACAGTTTATCCTCAAATTGATTGTATTCTGGACTCTCTTTACTGTGAATGGTACAACAATGTGAAGAGACTTCATGGAGACTTTGATCATTAGTGTAAAGGGCTAAAAAAAAAAATAGCTCAAACGATGCAGTCACCTCATCACTCTCTCCAAAGACGTGGCGTCTCTCAGAGTGTCCGAGGATCACCCAGTGCACGCCACAGTCCTTGATCATCGCAGGGCTGAAAGCAGAGACGAAAAACCAAACTCATGAACATCAGGCATGTCTTCCTGTTCAGGATTCACAATACAAACAGCATGTTGTAAATACACTACTATCGTTTTCACTGCACTATATACATTTCATGAGCTAATGACTGCAGTTTTGTCAATTGTACTGTGGATAGGGTAGATAGGGTTACCTGATCTCCCCTGTGAAGGCTCCCTTAGCGACCTTGTAGCAGTTCTGGGCGGCAACACCAAGCTTTTGGTCCAGCTTGGACCTGACAAAGTCAAGGTAGATTGCTGGTGCTCCACACACCACCTCTGAACAAAGAGAAACGGCAATTCAGAAACATTGTCCAACAAAACAGGCTATAACTCACACCAAGTTAAGTGACATTTATCTGCCTGATAAAGAGAGTCTACATTAGCCCTCTCAGAAAAAAAAAGAAAAAAAAACTGTACTGTGGTCCAGACACTGACATTCACACTGTAACTGCATCTGGGGGTTAACTGAGTCTATATTAAACATCGACAGTCATGTTGCCATGCTAAAGGTCACTTCCAGCCTTGTGTCTCCACACAGAAAGGTCGAAGTTGAACCACCAAAAGGTCATTTGATTGGTCGCATTCTGCAGGGGTCGAACAGAAGCCAAAGTTCACATGAGAAGAGGACTCCCGTTTTAAAATAAACTACGTTACTGACGTTAAGCAAGCATATGAAGAGATAGATGAACTTTGACTTTAAATCTCTAGAGATAGAGGCAATCGGAAAAAATGCCATCTCCAGTTTCACTTGGGTGCTACCACATCCAATATTCTGTTTGGAGTAAAGTGGGTGTGTGCGTTGTATGTTCCAAAAGTGTAAAGTCCAAGCTGTTCGGTTCTACGCAGAACATAATTATCTCATATTTGCATTTACCGCTCTGGATAAGAGCGTCTGCTAAACGACTAAATGTTACCGGCCACCTACAGTTTTGTAGTGTCAGTCGCTATTGCTAGTTGCGCATGCGTATGAACGAAGGGTAGGGTTAAAGTCATACAACGCTGAAAGGTGATTTTTGATCCGATTTACTCCATTGCTGCTTTTCGCAATACATTGTATGCGAGGCATGCAACGTAGTGTTTCAGTGGTTTAAATGAGGAATGCAACAGGCACGGACACGCGGTGAATGTAGTTCTGCGCCAATAGCTTCACACAGCAAATTGGACATGTCTCCCCCCAGACGGTAGCCCTGTGTGGCTACGTGCTGTTTGAAACGCTCACGCCCACCGACATTGAAATCCCTGTCACGGCCCGGTTCGCTTCTGTACAGCACTTGCATCCATTTTAGCTATCATGATAATCGGTAACATGTTATAAAATAGGTACCCATCTACCAATACAAATGGTTCATACATTCTATTTGCCCAACTGCTGCTAATTGAGTTATATACTGTGCAAGTGGGTGTTGCTGTTGACTATATTGGGAAAATGCCCAGGCTTTCTAGTAAACTTAATTCTGAAACTACTATCCACCATCAATTGAGATTGTTCATTTATATAATTTCAGCATCCTGGAACATCTCCATTGTTGGAATGCTCGAGACACTGATGCGTCAAAGGTTATTCATTTTATCGCTCAAGCTACTTAAAAATCGAATTCACTTGCTAGCCATCTTATTTTAACATCCAACAAGGGATTCACGCACCGGTGTTTGAGTCCAGCTTGGCGGAGTTCAGGGTCTGGATAAGCTCGCCAAGACTCTTCTTGTCGCCATTCATCTTCCAGTTACCACCTACAAAGAATTTCCTGCTCATGTCTGCGGCTTGAGTTTTCGGCTTTTGATCGCTGCTGGGTGTACCTTGTTGAGGAAGAAGAGCAGCCTGACTATTGAACTTGCTGTATTTATGAACATGGGCCACGTAACCCCACCTCTCAGTGTGTCCTATTGGTTCATGATGACACGCCTGCAGAATAGCGTTTCCTTATTTTAGGGGAGGGGGGACAAACATTCTCAAATATTTTGGGGTTTCACAGAACGAATAGAACGGATCGAAATAGCAGATATTAAAATATTGAATTTAAGTGAATTCATTCAAAGCTACGGGCGTGATCCTCGCACTACGCACAGAGGGTTTGAGCACGTCTTCCAATGAAAAAGGGAAGGGAATGCATTGTGCTGATTGGAAGGTTTTTCATGGTATATTAGCATAACCGGCATGCATTTCGCCTACACAAACGATTTTTACTTATTAAAACGAACACAAATGTATTTCAAACAATATTAAATAAAGACAGCATTCGTTAGACTGATAATATAAATATTATACCAGTCTTTACGCAACATACTTTTTCCACACTCTAGCTTAGTATTGCATGTGGGAAAGATATAGAGTTGGTGAAGGTTGTAGTGCATCATGGAATATTTGCTCTTTTAGTATTTTTCTAGTAGGCATCTTCTATAGAAGAAGCCCCCACAATGTGTTCAAAGAAAATGAAAAATGATTACTTATTACATGTCCAAAAACAGATAATTTAAACGGTTTTTGGACATGTTAACTCGCAAGATTTTCAAACCATGTCAAATCGAATTATGAAACGGAGTGGAATCTTTGAATGCAGTTTTCTCCCTTGTCAGTTTTTGACACAGGTCAACTTTAAAATGATGTAGCTGCAGTTGTGATAAAGATATTTAAACAGATTTGTATTCAGGAGAGTTTGTAGTTTCCAAATATGTATAATACCCAGAAAGTCAAATGTTCACGATGTGAAGGGTTTCCACAGGCCGCCACTCATATAAGAACGTCTTCCATTGATAAAGCGAAGGGAGAGCATTGTGCTGATTGGAAGGTATCTGCATAACCGGCATGCATTTCGCCTACAAAAACTATTTTTAGTTATTAAAACGAATACAAATTGATTTAAAACAATATTAAATAAAGACAGCATTCATTAGACTAATAATATGAATATTTTACCAGTCTTCACGGAACATACTTTTTCCACACTCTAGCTTAGTATTGCATGTGGGAAAGATATAGAGTTGGTGAAGGTTGTAGTGCATCATGGAAAATTTGCTCTTTTAGTATTTGTCTAGCAGGCATCTTCTATAGAAGAAGCCCCCACAATGTGTTCAAAGAAAATTACATTAGTCTCAATTGTACACCTTAGTACTCTCTTTATCTGTCCTAAGGTCACATGTTATTTTAACATGTTAGTACCGCTGAGGTACTAACATGTGGTGCACATGCAATGACAAGATAAGGTATTGAGGTAGATTGATCGACTGCTGTTCGTTGAAAAAAAAAAAACGTAAATCAGAGTTAATATTTGGAAAGGAAATTGCGGATTTTAGGGCCTACAGTTCTCGCAATACAAAACCGTGGAATTTGTTTATATCACTAGGTGGCAGTGTTTGACTTGGATTGTCCATATTTAATGCATTATGGGGGGACTAGTACATCACTGAAAGCCGTCAAATCGGTTCAGGGCTGTCAGTTTATTATACACTGACCAAAATTATAAACGCAACACTTTTGTTTTTGCCTCCATTTTTTATGAACTCAAAAATCTAAGACATTTTCTATGTACACAAAAGGCCTATTTCTCTCCAACATTGTTCACAAATCTGTCTAAATTAGGGTTAGGGTTAGGGTTCAACAAATGGTGGTCACACCAGATACTGACTGGTTTTCGGACCCGCCCCTGGACCCCTCCCAGACCGAAAACCAGTCAGTATCTGTGTGGTGTGTGACCACCATTTGCTTCACGCAGTGCAACACATCTCCTTCGCATATAGTTGATCAGGTTGTTGATTGTGGCCTGTGGAATGTTGAACCCTAACCCTAACTTGATATGCCACACCTGTGAGGTGGATGGATTATCTCGGCAAAGGAGAAGTGCTCAGTAACACAGATTTAGACAGATTTGTGAATTTTTTTTTAGAGAAGTAGGCCTTTTGTGTACATAGAAAAAGTCTTAGATCTTTGAGTTCAGTTCATGAAAAATGGGGACGTAAAAAAAGTGTTGCGTTTATAATTTTGGTCAGTGTAAATAACCATATTCTGAAATTGTAGGTGTAATCAAAACATTCAATATTACTTCGAGAATATGTTTATTAGTATATTTTATATAAAATAATTAATTGTATCATGCGGAACAAAATATTTATTTGGTGATTCATCGTCATGAAAAGGACGAAGAATAAAGTGTATTGTGAAACTTGGTCAGGAGACGGGAAGTTCAAGGTCGGTCGTAACAAACTGCCAAAGGGGAAGATACTATGAAGAAAGGGGGAGGGAAAAGGGGTGGAGAGACGCCAAACCGAGTAAAGGGCAGATAAAGGAGATTGTGGAGCGCATCAGAAGTACACACAGTTACGGAATCGCGGCAAGGAGCCACTTCCGCCCACACGAAAAATGGCGGCTCCCTTGATGGAGAAAATATCGGAATCTTTAGGTTCCACAGAACCAGCGCTTCGACTCATTCTGTCCGTTCTAAGTGGTGAGTTTCATGTCATCAGCTTTGAGAACGTTTATTGTATCTATGCCCATAAAGTTTGTTATGTGTTATTGTGTAAATAAGTATATCTGCAAAAACACACCGCTAGTGCTAGCTCAGCCAGATAGCTGCTCAAGCTCAAAGCTGAGTCTGCATAGACAGCCTGTTAGCTAGTCAACGGACAGCAAGCAAACAACATGCATTGCGAAACCAGTCAAATTCCATGTGACTTGACAGGTTGACATACCGGGAAAGAAGCGCTGCAAGGTCGAATCACGGTATCACTGCCAGCGGTACAGCTGTATGTACTAAAACGGCTGTTTGAATGTGATTCTCGTTATTAAGCGTTATTTTGCTTTTTGTTACCGATGTGATAGCGTAAACCTGCCGCTGTAAGTACGTTTATGTTTTAGTAATGTAGTCGTTAAACTGTTAGAACCAAGAGCAGTCGATCGGTTTCACCAGAGAGGTTGTAACGTGTGAGATACGAAAACAACTGGGTCTCCCTCTGAACTTTGATCTGACACGTCAACACGTCAGGTCCCCCCCCCCCCCCTGACTCTATGCAGAGCTCACATTGACGATTGATTAAAATGTAGTTTGAAACAATGCTTTAACATTGTTTTTTTCTTTCTGTGGTCAAGCTTAAAGTGCTCGAGGTAACACAAATGCAAGCCAATACTAGCTGCCCCTACCGCTTAATCCCTTATGTATTTTTAGTACAGCTAAATGGTGCATAGCGACTTTCCTGTTCTATCTTGTTGTTGACTTGCTGGAGCAAGAACTGAATTCTGCTCTGAGGGTTTGTGGGAAACGATTGACTAATACCCTCTCCTCTATTTCAGGGTACCCCTGCGCCCTCTTATATCGACGGTTCCTCTTCTACCAATCCCCTTTTGTCCTTCACCTGTTCCACACGGTATCCGGACTTGGATTTGCAGCTTTTAACTTTGGTGAGGAGCAGAGGGCTAATCAAACTCACTGTAGGACATTTTGAAAATTAATACGTTACAAAAGTTGATCAAGTTAAATTTAAAAGGGATGAAGATGTGGTCACTTAGAAATGACATCACAGTATGACATCACAGTATGACATCACAGTATTATAATGACTAATGTAAAATGACTATTAGTGAGTGTAATAGTTGTGCTGGGAGGGTTTTTAGTTTTTGAAAAGGAAATGGTTAGGTGATGGGATGGACTGACAAAGCATTGCATCAAAGTACATTTTCCATCATCATTCAAATAACATTTAAAAACTAATAATTTCAAAAGGTCTGATATGTTGGTACTGTATTGACATCGGTGACATCCTGGAAGTGACCAGACCTATCTGTTAGAAATGATGGATGTTCAGTTGAAACAGGTCGGGTTCATTTTGTCAGACTAACCACAATGTAGTCTTGAAAGAATGAGGAGATGGATGAAGACTACACTGGTGTAACTGGTTAGATCTTTGGAAAGGTAGACTGAATGTGGGCTGAATGGACACATATGATCCCTGTCTGTGTGGGTTTGGCCAACCAGGGACTGCAAATACTGATCACCTGTTCCTTCTTCCTTGTTGTCGCTGCACGTTTGGATTTACAGCAGGTCTGTTGCACTTCCTTCTCTCTGTGGAATCTGCCCCTCTGAATCCTTTCCCCATAAGAGCCCCTGTATCCCCTGAGATGTTCATCTTGTTTACTCAACTTTACTCTACTTGTCTCTCTCTCTCCGATGAGGAAATTTGCTGATGTCATGTCTGATGAGGGCACACCCTTTGAATGTTCTAAATAGCCCCCCTAACCCCCCCCCCCCCCCCCCCTCCTGGTTGTTTCTCCCTCTCACAGGCCCTCAGCTCTATCACTCTGCAGTATGTATCTTAGTCCAGTTCCTGATGCTGAGGCTCATGGGAAGGACAATAACAGCCATCCTCAGCAGCTTTGTGTTTCAAATGGTGAGGACCCCTCCCTCTCTCTCTCTCACGCTCTCTCGCTCGCCCTTTGTTTTCCATTATTCTATATGTCTCTAGTGACTCACTCTGTCTCGATAGCCCCCCCCCCCCCCCCCCCCCACCACCACTACCCCCACCCATGTGTCTATCAGCTGTCACACTCTGACGCAGTGGCTTGGTAACTGCACTAGAAATAGGTGTTTTGAGCCTGTGCTTTTATGTTTAATATACAGTGAGACGTATGTGCCCTTCACAGTGTAACAGTTATGGTTCAAATGCCCCCCCCCCCTCCTCCCCCAACCCACTGTAATGAGGTATTAGAGAACGGAATTGTTTCGTTTATTCTATTCCATGTATCTATCCCCCTTATCTCTCTTTCTGTAGGTTTACCTGCTGGCTGGTTATTACTACACTGCTACAGAGGAGTACGACATCAAGTGGACCATGCCCCATTGTGTTCTCGCGCTCAAACTTATTGGTATGTTTTTCTGCTGACGTCTACCTCACAGTATCCCTTTCTCCTATATGCTACTCTCATTCTATAACTTCCCTTTTATCCAACTACTAACGGTATTTCGTCAATTTTTTTTTCTGGTCTTGCTAGTAGTGTTGCTACAGACAGCTTTGCAATAGCCAATGTGTTCATGTGCTTTATTTCTGTAGCTCAGTGCACGGTCGACTACTAAACTGAGTAGACAGTTCTGCTGTTATATAGAAGGCTGTCTTTCTGTTGCCTATATAAAATAAATGGGCTTTTTACTTTACAATAATCTTGGCACTCCTAGCTGTCCTAACATAGTGACTGATGCCAATTGCATTCTCTGATTTCAGGTTTGTCATTTGATTACTATGACGGTGGGAAGGAACCAGTGAGTTGATTAATCTCTCTTGCATATTTGATAATTGGTCAAACTTTGTGTTATTTGTCGACAGTTGTTTTGCGGTGTGTGTGTGTTTGTCAATGTGTGTTTTGGTTCCCTCCTTTCCTTCTTCCTTCTCGACGTTGTGTGTGTGTTTGTGTAAACTGTAGAACAACACACACACACTGATGAATATACTGATAAGGATCTCGAGGGATGGTATGCATAACGTGCGAGGGTTATAGACTGCCAACAATTTGAGTACAAAAAGGCGAATGTGAAGGCTAGATACACAAGTTACATTCTGCCGCTGTTGCTTAGCCTGGCTGTTTTGTGTTGGTTCAGACACTCGATGTCCCTGTATTGTAACAAAAACATAACGCTTAGATTTCTTTTCGCAAAGGCTGACTTAGTATTTCAATGCTGAAGGTCTTTCAGTGAGAAGCTCTCTGTTCGTATTGTCTTCTGCACTTTTCAGTGTCCACCAGATGATTCCTAGATGTATTTTATTAAACAGAATATTGATTGTTTCCTTTGCATATCAGCGGTTGCTAGTCTCCCACTGGCAGAAAGAAAATCTGGTTTATGACCACTAGTTAAATGCCTTTTTAGTACATCCATGGTCTAATTGAGTTTGGTTTGTGCTCACTCTCAAAAGCAGTTAAGTCTGTCAATAAAAACCTGGTGAAACTGGATATTCTGTGAGCTCATCCCATGCCAGTCAGTGAATGTGCCTGCTTTTAATTCTCTCTCTCTCTCTCTCTCTCCCCTTTTGACCCTCTGTCCTATCTTCATCCTTTCTTCCCCTTTGACCTCTGCCTGACCGTCACCCTCCTCCCCCGTGCTTCCTGTATCCTCTCGGCCCTGTTCACCCCACCCCCCCTCCCCCAGTCCGAGCTGAATCCAGAGCAGCAGAAGTCGTCCCTGTCGTCCGTCCCCTCCCTCTTAGAGATGTACGGCTTCGCCTACTTCTACGGAGGCTTCCTGGTGGGGCCCCAGTTCACCCTGCGCAGCTACCAGAGGCTGGTGGCAGGGGAGCTGACAGACTGCCCCGGACAGCCCCCCAACAGGTACGGGGCGGGGGGTGGAAAGGATGGGTGGAGGTACTTAGTCACAAGGTGGAATGACAAAGGTGAGGGAATATATGCACGTGTAGCTGGTGTGTCGTGAAACTCACTCCTCAAGTATGTAACAGGCAACCCGCGTCAACGAATTTGTAGATTTTCGTTGGCATAGTTGGTAGCGGTGGCGCTTGGGAAGTCAGAGGTGGTAGGTTCGACTCATTGGCCAGAACATTGGCCCGTATGCCTCTGACAGAGCTTGCAAGACCACGTCTGTTACACACATTTGGACTAGTCGTATGAATAACTGCCTTTTTGGGGGGGGGGGGGGATGTCAACACCCGTAGACGTCTTTGTAACGTTTTCTCTCCTGTGTGTCTCAGTATTCTACCTGCTATGAAGCGGTTTTCCTTGGGTCTCCTCTGCCTGGGTATCTTCATGATATTCAGCCCGTACTACTCAGACAGCTACTTCCTCGAAGATGAGTACGAGGTGAGGATAAGGGGCTGTGTGGTTCTGACCATAGATATATATATATATAAGGGTAGATGTCTTGTCCGCGTTGCCGGACAACAGAGTCGAACGTCCGCACATGGCGGCCATCTTGCTACAGTCAACTCGTTCACCCATAACATTGTGTTGATGCTACATGTACTTTTTAAATGACCATAACTATCGGTTGAAAACTAAATTTTCAACCGATAATAACATAATTATTCAAAAGTATGCAGTGGCATACCGACATCTCTGACGTTGCTAACAAACCAAACCGTTTCAAAATCGGTTGAAAATTGAGAAAGTTATGATCATTTAAAAAGTACATGTAGATTCAACACAATGTTATGGGTGAGCGAGTTGACTGTAGCAAGATGGCTTCATGGCATAAACCGAGTTCAATGTCATGAAAAAGAGGTAAAAGGTGAAGGGTTTTCTCTCACGTGTGGTACTCTTACTGGTCCGTAGGCCCAGCCCTTCTGGTATCGCTGCTTGTTCATCCTGCTCTGGGCTAAAGTCATCCTCTACAAATATGTCAGCTGCTGGGTCATCGCGGTGAGTAGCCATGGTTACGGCATTGGTTGGATGAAAGGCATTCCGATCTGCCTCGCTCCTACAGACCATAATGTCTTTCAGTCACCGCAAAGAGTCACCACCAATCTCCCCATACCTGTGATGCATTCAGTCTTTAGTGTCTCCTACCACACCTGTAACTCTGTAAGACCAGGTTGAACCTCATCGCCCCGTTATTCAGGTTTGATTGTAATCCAGGTGTTTGAGTGCGTGTGCTTTCTGTCGTTCAGGAAGGGGTGTGCGTACTGTCTGGACTCGGCTACAACGGCCTGGGTTCGAACGGGGAGCACAAATGGGACGCCTGCGCCAACATGAAGGTGTGGCAGTTCGAGACCACGCCCCTTTTCACGGGCACCATCGCCTCGTTCAACATCAACACTAACGCCTGGGTTGCCAGGTCAGTGACACGCGCACCAAAACAGGTCTTGACGTTTTTTCCTGAGCTTGCTGCTGTTGCGGTGTTGAGCAGTTCGTACACAGTTACATGGAATCAGTTCAATGGATAAGATACTGTACCTATGTATATCTTTACCAACGTCAGTGTCTATCTCACAGTAATGATCGGTGAAGGGTCAATCATTGACTGTCCTGAAATACAACAGGAGAGCATGTAGCTGTGCAGAGCATGGTTACACCCAGAAGAAGTGGCTGTAACCATGCTCTCATTAGGTGACCTACATGCTCGTGAGGTCTGTATATTAATAGTCAAGTGTGTACTTCAGTTGAGTTATAATCCCCTGGGGCACACCGTTTTACACAGTTTAGGAACAGGGGAGCGTGATGCCATCTGCTGAATCCTCCGATGACTCAGTCTGCCAAACTTTTGCCTGTTCAGGGTTACTCTCCAACCAGACAGACTAGCAGTGTGTAACAATGTAGTCATTGTATAACCCTACTGAGGTGTGTACACGTCAGACATGCCAGCTTTACAGGCGGCCTGTCAGTGTGTGTGTGTGTGTGTGTGTGTGACTGACTGACTGTTGCCCTGCGACGTTTACAGGCACATTTTCAAGCGGTTGAAGTTCCTGGGAAACAAGGTGATGTCTCAGATGGCCACGCTGCTCTTCCTGGCTCTGTGGCACGGCCTGCACTCGGGGTACATCCTCTGTTTCTCCATGGAGTTCATCATCGTTAACGTGGAAAGACAGGTAAAGAGGGGAAGGTTCATGATCGCACTATTACTACTTATCCCACTTGTCTTAGGTTAGTATAGTTGTCTAGGTAGTTAGGTCTATAAGGTTAGTATAGGTCTTGTCTTAGGTTAGTTAGGTCTATAAGGTTAGTATAGGTCTTGTCTTAGGTTAGTTAGGTCTATAAGGGTTAGTATAGGTCATTATGTGTATTATAGGTCTAGTATATTGCATACTATTTTGTACATTTAGGTTTATTATTATTTTATTTATATTCTATTTTAGCTTATCATAGATGTAATCTATGTTATTAGTACTTATATATTATGCCAGGTTGCTTGCGTTGTCTTGTCCCGAGAATTTCAGTGCCCAGTCTGACCGCGTGTTGTTCTGTGCACCTGACAATAAGAAACTTGAAACTTGACAGGACTGGAGAGGAGGCAGGGGGGAAGAGAATAGGGAGAGGATAGAGGAGACTGTGAGTGTATGAAGGCAAGCGGCAGTGAGGGGGGGAAGGGTGGAGATAAGGTGACGATGGAAGTTTGTAATGGAGGGTCTAGGAAGGCTGGAGACATCTGTTAACTTATTAAATGTGTCGACAATCAGAGCTAGGCTTATCCACTGGTGATAATGTACATGGGCACAAAGGTTAAGGTTGAAGTGGCTATAAAGCAGAACTGAAAATGAGTTGAAAAGTTGTGGTGTCACACAAAGAGCCGTCGTGTGTGTGTGACACAAACATTTTTGTTTGTGTGACACAAACAAAAATGTGTTGTTAACTACCCTTTTTAAAGCTCACTTTTTTTTCTGTGGATGGATGTGTAACACTCTTTCTCTGACGTGCAGTACCAAGCTCTGGTGAAGGACAGCCCCCTGCTCACTAAACTGGCTCAAGGCCCCTTTTACCCGCTTATCTACGTCGCCCAGCAATTCATTCACTGGCTGTTCATGGGCTACCCTCTGGTGCCATTCTGTCTCTTTACATACGACAAATGGCTCAAGGTAAGCATGCAGTACATAACCCTAAAACTCATAAGGTTGTCTTGGCAATGGAACGTTGTTCATGTGGTCATGAGCAACTGACACACTTTCATTGTGTTTTTTTTTTTTTTTTTTTCCCCTTTTCTTCTTCAGGTGTACTCGTCCGTGTATTTCTGTGGCCATGTGTTCTTCTTCTCTATCTACATGGCCTTGCCGTACCTGCGCAAGGTGCTGGTGCCGAGGAAAGAACCGAGGGAGAAAAAGGAGGACTAAAACTTGATATGGTAAACGACCTGCCGAGCACATTTGGTTATGTTGTTGGGCATTGTCACTGTAGTTTATTTTTTTCTCATTCTATCGATGTTTTCATACCTCGTAGTGTTTACTAGCTATATATATGTATATATAATGTGTGTGAAAGCAGTGTGGCAATAAGATATTTAAACTGTTGATGACATTTAGTCATTTAGCAGACACTCTTATCCATGACGTCTGTATTCATAAGGTGGAATGCTTCTCCTTCTCTTCTAGGTTTATATGAATGAATAACCACACCCACATGATGTGACAGAAGGGAACAGATCTGAACATATTTTAAGGCCTTTAGTAATATATATTATATGTTCGTGTACAAATGTTTTCTTTGATATATTTTTGTGCTTTGGACGAGAGGGGCATTTTTAGGAATCGGAGGACAAAAGGATGCAGGAAAATGATCGTTGTGTCACATGGGGGTAAATGTAAGCCGATCAGGGACTTCCTGTTTTATTTTTTGTTTTATACTTATTATTATTATTTTTATTTTATTTCTTTTTTGACATGTTGGAGGGGTTACACTGAACTTGAGAGACTGCAGCATTGTGTACACAGAATTGCACTCGCCATTCATGGGTTTCGGTTTTGCCGATGCCTCTGTTTTTAGTATCGCGTCCTTTTTCAACCCTAAACCACCCAGACTAACTGAACCTGTGCAGGACCATGGTGGTTCGGCAGCATCTGAAATGCATTTGTCACTTTTCAGATGTAATACTACGAAATGCATTTCACTTTATGAAATTTGTGTGTAAGTGATTGCTGCTCTGATGGGGATGATGTCATCAGATTGTGGGGGAGGGGGTGGTGACTGGTGTCATAAACATGTTTCGCCCATCACTCACACACATGAAGCACTGTAAGCCACACTGTATGTACACACATGACTCAAAATGGCCTTGTATTATCAATGAATGTTTTTACATTTTTGGTTTAAATTTAGATTTTTTTTTTTTTTTTTTGTGATGGATGACTAGATTTTATAGCTGTTCTAGGAACTTCTGAAAATACAATTTTGTAGTTCTGGGTAACGTTCCATGGAGGGATTTTATGGCACTTGTCTTTTCATGCTCTGTGTCCCTTTTTTGACATCTATTGTGCTATCCATGCCCTTAGCACTCCACTGAGTCAATCCCTACCTCCTGTGTTGATGAAAAGTTTAATTCCGTTAGAACTGGAGCTTAAAACCACCACTTTTGTACTTAGAGACATCACCATTTTCATGTAAACGGCATCATCATCAATAGTCTCCTCTGATGATAAGTTGGCAGAAGACTGACCTGGCTACGCGAATAAATATCCCATCTCATCAGAGCTGGAGGTTTCGACGCATGCGTCTGATCCTAGATCATTGGGAAGGAGCACACCTGCCACCTTCGGCCCTTCAAAGAGCGGGAATGCATCAACAAGAGAGCAGCGATTCACTGTAGCATCAACCCAGATTTTAATAATATTTATACTTGCAGTAATAATTAATTTATGTGAATTAATTGTTATTATTCCAGAGACTACTTTTTTGCCTTACCGCTACCAAATGTACAAAGGAAAAGAGAAAATGAAAAAATAATTTTAAATAAACTTTTTTGTAATGTTCATTAAAATGCTGGATAAAAAACAAATTGAAGTCTCGAGGTCTTTTCAGGAGTAACCTATATGGTAGAATGGGCAATATGACGTAATTTTGCAGTTGGGGCGGGGAGGCGGGCGGACTGGGATTCGGGTGAAAGGTACAGTGACTGGGATCAAGACTCTCAGTTATAATTTTCTTAACAAAATAATATGATATAGAACTGGACGTGATTAAATAATCATGCCTACTCGACGTTGTTCCTGTCTCACCCAGTGCACGAAATAAACAGAGCAGTCCTGAGACAGGGACTGAGCTGGCACCGGGCCGGGGAAAGGCAGAGAGCGAGATAGACGAAGTACGCAGTGTGGGCGGGTTAAGATACACCGCGAGGGAGGGGACGTCAGCGTAAAATTCCCATCGTTTTTCCCCCATACGACGTCTGCTGAAAACAAGGACATCGGTCTCCACATATTCTCCGTTCACATCACAGTCTAGTATCATTCGGAGACATATTTTTGCGCAAAATCAAGAGAAGGGGAGCGGTAGCATCAACCTCCGTTGCCTGTAGTTTCAGTTTCAATCTGCGGTGCATAGACGTGCGGCAGAGGCGTGAGAAACGGATGCTGCGAGGGTAGCGTTGGGTACCAAAAGCACCTCTCACTGACCACGGTAATGAGAAATCGTTTGCTTCCGTTTTTCTTTTAAATAAATAGTCAGCGTCCATGACTGCGGCAATTGTTGGCGTTAGGAATGTTGGTATGCGGGCATCTTTGACATGCTAACGTTTATCGAGTGTTTAAAAATCAATTGACTGTCGCATACACGCATGTCTGTGTGTAGGATAGCCACGGCTGTGATAGCCTTTTCGTGTAACCTAGGACAACCTGTGCCGTGGCCTTAACTGCATAACTCGCATATTTTGTAAAATATCCACGAGATGTGGATAAGGTCTGACTTTTTAAATAAGATTTTATGCATGCAATGAGCTAAAGGGCAAAGTTATGCGTTACCAACTAAGGAACTCAGTAGGCATCCCAGCGTAATATATTCGACCGACTGTCTGCCACGGATACCGGTTGGCAGTGTTTATTCCCACTGCAACTTAAACACGCATAAACACACCCACTCACACACGCAGGCCTACCGCTATGATGCAAATAGCCGTGTAGGTTATAGACAGAAAGCAGCAGCTATCACCACAACGTTATTTTCAAAACGATTGCTAATAATCGTTAGTAACAGTAGCCTAATAGTAACTCGACATACTAGGTCCTAAACAAACACATTTCCGTTAAATTATTCATGTCAGTTTGTTTTAATTAAATCTAATGATCCAGTTTCAGCCTACTATATCACTGTCATCCATGGACTTAATGAGTCTAATGGAGAGTGTCATGGAATCTAAGGTCGCAAAACAAACACGGTTAATTCCTAATCTGATTATTTGGCCTTTTTGAAATTTCTGCATCTCATTCGAAAGAAACAGTGATAAGTGTCTTCTGCTTTGCCTGCCTGCCTGCCTGCCTGTCCCCCCTACCCACCTTTTCGTCCTCAATCTCTCTGTACAGTTAGGCTACTAAACTATAATGCATGAAGTGTATTCCTGCCTGTTTCCTATCTGTCTACCTTTCCCTTCCTCCCTCAGATGGACAGTTTTCTCTCCTTCCTCCTCCTTTGCTTGACTTCGGTTGCCAATGGCAACAAAGGTCAGTTCCTTTCCTTTTGACTGTTAAATGTGAGTGCAGTTATAATGGAAGACCAGTTAACATACATATACACAGTTGGCCCAGGGCCATTGAGCCACCTGGCTTTCCTCACCATACCTCTCTGCTGTCTGTTTTGGCTGTGTGTATGTACGTCTTTTTCGGTTGGGTACAAACAATAGCCTCTTTTTTAGATATATTTGAATCAGTAATATGTACATTGTATTGAGAATGTATATGAATACTGCGCATATATGCGTATTCAAATAGATATGAATCGTGACGCGTGTGTTTGCTTGTGTCGGTATTTTAATAATATTCTCTGTGGATGATTTATCATTTTGGATAACTGTGACAGATTTTTTTTTAATCGGTGTTCCAGTGATAATCATGCTGTGGACTGTGGAGAGGAAGCAAATCAGACACTTTGGTGAGAGTACCAGAGAAGAAGAAAAAGAGGACAGGAGGGAGAGATACAGACAGACAAGGGAGCCAGGGGGGGAGAAGGAATGACAGGAAGAGAGAAGAGGCGGGTAGAGGCATTGATAGGGAAGGAAGGAGAGTCAGTCCCAAGGACGACATACAGAGACAAACATTGGGTGACACAGAGGCAGTAAGATAAGTCGAGAGAGCCGAAGAGGCAGAGATAGGTACGCGAGATCAAGTGACAGAGTGAAAAAAAGAAGTGCCAGGAGATAGGAGTGTGTTAGAGAGAGGGGGAGAGAGAGAGAGAGAGAGAGAGAGAGAGAGAGAGAGAGAGAGAGAGGGAGAGAGAGAGAGAGAGAGGGAGAGAGACAGAGAGGGAGAGAGACAGAGAGAGAGAGAGAGGAGAGGGAGAGAGAGGGAGAGAGAGGGAGAGGGTTGGGTTGTGCGAGAGATAGCAGTGTGTGAGAAAGAGAAAGGGAGGGGGAGTGAGACTGAGTGCGAGGGGATGTTGGGGAGAGACAGTGACAGAGGGATGAAGTGTGCCAGGGAGAGAGAGATGGAATGTGATGTCTCTCAATCTGTAATCCAGGGTGTAATCCATGGCCCTCGTGCTCAGATTAATGCTATATTGCGGAGGGACGGCGAGGGGGAGGAGTAGAGAGGGAGGGAGAGAGGGCTGGTAGAAGAGAAGAGCGTGCAGGGGGAGAGAGAGAGAGAGGGATAGAGATAAATTACCAAAAGAGGGAGAGGGCAGGAAGTCATGGAGGAGGAGTACCACAGTGTTAGTATCAGACAGAACCTTTGGGAGAGAAAATAAATGTCGTTTTTTTGATTGAAAGGGTCATGACTGACGACACTGAGCTTTCATCTTCGTAGATTCACTAACTTTTTATGTCCCAGAGTCCAATTTGTTGTCAGACAAAAGGGCACTGCTGAACATAATGCTGTGACAATATTTCTGGGATTTGAACACCAACGTACTAATGTTAGAGAGATCAGATAAACAAAACATTTTAGTTTTAGTGTTCGATTGTTAGGGTATACAAATGTTACCATGCTAGCTTATTAACTCTGCCTTTGATTGATATGGATGAACATCGAGTGGAAAGATGAATAATTAATTTGCAATTAGAGGTGAATTCATAGCAAACCTTCCATTTTATTTTGACAGAAGTGTTTTTCCGTATACGGAGCCTGAAGCTGCTCTGGCTTCTGTGATTGATATGTGCAATATACCTCTCCTTGTGTGATAAGGTGAAAAGGGTCTGGGTTTAATTATACTGCCAACCAGCGCAAGGTGTAGAGTGACGTGTGTGTCTGTACATACACACACATACACACACACACACACACACACACACACTAAATGTCTCCTTCCTTACCGGAGAGTTAAAAATAGACACGTTTATTCATCTTAATCGCTTCATTTAACCCAACGTCTTCCTGGTTCTGCTCCGTGTGTGCTGCCGTTCAGCCAACAAGCACAAGCCATGGATCGAGACCGAGTACCAGGGCATCGTCATGGAGAACGACAACACGGTCCTGCTCAACCCACCCCTCTTCGCCCTGGACAAAGATGCCCCGCTGCACTATGCAGGTAACATTACAGCGAGGGGGCGGGGGGCGGGGGCGGGGGGCATCTCTGCAGTCTTCTGCCTGCGCACCATCTACTGCAATGATAGGGTCACACTGCCGATGGCTTAGCCCCGTCGTAAGCATCGGTCAAGCTGTTCTTCAGATGCGGCGTCTGACCCGTGCGGGAGGGAACCCACTGTCATCCTGTAGACAGCAGCGCTGTAGAGCAGGGAGGCGTTCTCTCTGCAACAGAGGAGCCTGAGTATTAAGACGCTCCCAGATGATTGCAGGGCATTCCCATAAGCAGCGCACATATTAAAAGGGAGGAAAATCGATGTTGGTTCTGTGTACTATTTATAGGACGTCCTAGTGCGAGACTGTAACTCTATCCCAGCGCTCAGAACAGTGCCAGCAGTGTTCTACTCTACAGTGGAAAATAAATGAAATTATTCCTTATTATTGGAAACCTTTGGAGATCATTTAGTGTTCCCTGAAATCATAATGGGTCCACTAAAACCACTCAAGGGGATTCATTACATAGTTCTGGCTTCAGTGAAATTAATTTGGTTTATTTGAGTCTTGAAAGGGGACGATGGAGCCGGTTTAAATTTACGTTTATCAGTCTAGATTTTGAAGGTAAGAGATTAACCACGCGATTAATCTATTCAAATTAACCATGTTGCATGCTCGTGACCCTAACTCTTCCAGGTGAGATCTGTGGTTTCCGGGTGCACAATGGGCCCTCAGGATCCGGTTCAGTCCAGTTTGAAGCGGTGGTGCTGGACCGCTCCACAGGGGAGGGTCTGGTCCGATCCAAGGAACCCCTGGACTGTGAGAGCCAGAGGGAACACAGCTTCACCATCCAGGCCTACGACTGTGGAGAGGGACCCGATGGAGTCAACAGCAAGAAGTCCCACAAGTTAGTAAAACGACATCACCCCGCACCCCGTTTTCCGAAAATTCTCCCCCTGCCATTTAGTTAAATGGATTTACAATATAGGCCTTTAAGGTATTAGTAACAAAACTTAGTACATCATGTGTTTGATAATCCTGTCAGCCGCCACAGTATGTTCACTATCTTTTCCTCTCGACCCTTCTCTCTGTCTCCTCCCTCCCTCCCCCCCGCCCTGCTCCCTCCCCCCCTCCCCCCGCCCTGCTCCCTCCCCCCGCTCCCTGCGCCCTCCCTCCCCCCAGGGCCACGGTGCATGTGCGCGTGAACGACGTCAACGAATTCTCCCCCGTGTTTGTGGAGCGTCGCTACGAAGCGTCTGTCCCAGAAGGCCGTCTGTTTGACCGCATCGTGCGCGTGGAGGCCCTGGATGCAGACTGTTCCCCCCAGTACAGCCAGATATGCTTCTATGACATCATCACCCCCAACATACCCTTTGCTATTGACAACGATGGTGAGAGGCTGGTAGATGTTTGTCTCGTCACATGTCACATGTCCTAGACACTGTACCACGCTAGGCACAAAAGCCACAGTTCAATACAAGCGGTCATGGCGCATTGCAAGCCTGCGTTGCACTGGTTTTTGATTATAAAAGAGCTGATGGTGTACAGGTAGAGGCCTTCAAAATAGAAATTGCGTAGGAGGGTAGTGGTGACTGTTACGAACAGTGCAGCAAGAGTTTAGTTAGGATTTGCGGAGACGCATTGTTCTGAGTCGAATGATAAGAATGTCTGCCTTCTCAGAGGGAAAAAAAAGGCTGTTGTTTCAGTCCATAAGACTCACATCTCAGGCCATTGACTGGCCAGTGGGAGATCGATAGGGGACATTTTGTAATGTGACAGTGAGGAAGACGGGAGACTAATTTCTTTAGCATGACTTTGCATTATTGCCTGTGGTTGGGAGTCTACGGGGCATTAGAAGCTACTCTTTAATTTGGGTCAGACTCCGCTGAAGTGCTGCGCAGGAGATCTTTTGTTTTGTCCGGGGTTCAGACATCCTGCCCACTGTCTCTCGCTGTCTCTTTTCTTTCCTCAATTTCTACATCTGACATTCTGCTTTCTTTCCTCCCTCTTTCTCTGCGGTTTTGTTTCCTCTGGTTGCTGAGTCATTATCAGTGGGCTGTGTTTTTTGGATGAACTGCCAGCTATATTAAGGCTAACAAACTCTCCCTTTGTCTTAGGAAATAGCAGGAGAACATTTGGTTTGTGGTTTGAGTCTTAGTGGTATTCATTTTTTATATCTGTTTTGTCACCCTGCAATTAGAATGCACTTTATCGAACACTTGAGCTTGTGTGTGTGTGTGTGGGGGGGGGGGTCAGTGAGTGGGCCATGGAGAATATTTGTCATGCTGTGCTTTTGAATGTGTGCATGTTTGCAGACTTACATGTTTTTCTCTCTTTCTTTTTCTGTCTGTCTGTCTGTCTCTCTCTCTCTCTCTCTTACTTTCTCTGTCTCTCTCTCTCTGTCTCTCCCTCCCCCGTCTCCTAGGTAACATTAAGAACACAGAGCCGTTGGACTCCAAGCACCAGCGCATTCACACCTTCTGGGTGACCGCTTTCGACTGTGGAAAGAACCGCGCTCAGGTCGACGCCCAGGTCGTCGTCACGGTCAAACCATCCTGCAAACCTGGCTGGATCGGTAATCAATAACCCCCAACACGTCCTCACACTCTTTATTCACAGCTTCCGATTCAACCCCCCCCCCCCCACACACCCTCCCCACCATGGCTGGGCTGCATAATAAGCCTTTTCATGTCCGTGTGCCTGACTATATCTGAATTAGTAACAGCTAAATGGTTTCGACTGTGTTTAATTTAGATCACTCTGGGCCTCATATTTATTGAAAACGATGTCTGTGCTGTTTGAGCAAGGAGAGTGTGTGTGTGTGTTGTCCTGTTGCCAGGATGGTCCAAGAGGGTGGAGTACTCCCCCGGCTCTGGTAGCATTCCCCTGTTCCCCTCCCTGCACCTGGAGACCTGCGAGGAGACGGTGTGGAACATCCAGGCCACCGTAGATCTCCAGACCGGACACATCGGGAAGGGCTGCGACAGAGACAGCTATTCTGACAGATCAGTGCGGCGACTGTGTGGTGAGGTCGCATTTTGTTTAAACGCTGGTTGTTCATTTAGTCATGCCCCCCCCCCCCTTCGAGGCAAGGAGGGTGAAGTGCCTTGCGCAAGGTTACTTGGCACGGCAACCTTCTGATTAATAGCCCGATTCCCTAACCCCTCAGCCATCTGACATCTGAAATTTTACAGAAACAAACACTGTTCGAAGATGTAGTTCATTTAATATATATATATACTATACACTATATACACTATATATAGTATGAAACACATTTTAAATTCCTGTCTCATGTCTTCCTCAGGTGCTGTCAGGGGCGAGGTGGATCTGCTCCCGCCTCCTTCCCCAGCAGCCAATTGGACTTCAGCCCTGCCAACTCTACCCTCTTCTGATTCGTCGCTGGTGTTCTCCTTCAATGGCTCCACCCACGTTGCTGTGGTACCTGACTCGGTTGCCGCGGCGGTGTCTGGCGACCACTTTACCCTCCAGCTGTGGATACGAAGGGGAGGAGCCAATGCACAGCCTCCAGCCAATCAGGCCCGAGGGAATCGCAGGGAGGAGGAAACCATTGTCTGTAGCACTGTGAAGAATGGTCAGTAACTGCAAAGATACATTCTTTTAGACCACAATTGATGCTAATTTAAATCAAATACAGTCCAACCTTTCCTCTCCTCAACAGGTGGTATATTTGTAATCATATTTTTGAGCAGCAATGCGCATTTTAGCCGTTTATTTAATAATTTAACTGTCAATCTATACTTGTAGAAAACAGCAACATAATCCAAGTGGCAAAGTTAGTTTGCCGTGTTGCCTTGGAGAAATCACTCATCATTGTGTTGCCTAGCAGCCAGAAAGTCATCTCACACTGCACATGCGCAGAACAAGCTGTCTTTATTAATTTGTTCCAACTGTCTGTAAAACTCTCCGTGTTATGTGACTATCGCATAAAAGAATAAAAACACCACATGAGCTCAGATTTGGTGTGAGTGACAGAACAAGTGCGTACGCAGCTGAGAGCTGTGTTGGAACGCTTTGACACATATGCAGATCTGCAGCTTGTAATGAGGGGTAGCTTATCATGAGAGTCACAGTGTGTGTGTGTGTGTGTGTGTGTGTGTGTCTCAGCAGCCTCAGTTGACCTCAGTTGTCCTCCACATCTCAGTGTCTGAGCTCAAGTGCAGAAACCACAGGCTGGGAGACAGCAAACTTCAGCTGTGTTAGTTGCAGACAAGGAGTGTCGGGTTTTCTCGTTGAGCGTCGACATACTGTAGGACCACTCTCACGAGACAGACTTCTATAAACACTCCCGGTGTTAAATGAACACTTTGAATGACATGTTCTGTGCTGCCTCCCTAACTGTCCCCATGTCTGCCTGACTACATCCTCCTTCTAACCTCCTTCTCCTGAACCCCCCTCACGGTCCTGCAGACGACTCCTTCTCCCACTACTCCCTCTCCGTCCACGGCTGCCGCCTCTCCCTCTTCTACTGGCCCGACGTCTCTGCCGCCCGGCCCGTCAAGTTCCTCTGGAAGCTGGAGCAGGTACATTACATTTACAGTTAGTCATTTAGCAGACGCTCTTATCCAGAGTGACTTACAGTAAGTACAGGGACATCCCCCCCCCCTCCTGAGGCAAGTAGGGTGAAGTGCCTTGCCCAAGGACACAACGTAATTTGTCATGGCCGGGAATTGAACCGGCAACCTTCTGATTCCCTAACCGCTCAGCCATCTGACCCCAGGTACTGTGTCCTCAGGTCCAAACGTCGTCCACTGTTATCTCTTAGAAACAGCCCCTGCCGGCCCCTGCTATCTAGTTCAGGTGTTAACCCATGGTGGACCTTGAGATTTAAAAAAGGCCAGTTCTCCACAGAGGGTCTATATACCTTCGCAAGAACTTAGCAGGAGCTTAATACTTACCGGAGGGAAACTCTTCAAATGTAGTTTCGAACCTCCAATCTGGTGGTCGGTCTGCAGTCAAATGCTCCACCACTGAGCTATACCCAATAATTTTTGTATTGTTTGCATAACTTCTGTTCATTGATTAGAACCTCGTACATGAATAGATGGGAGTTTAGGATATTTGGAGAGCACACATACTATCACACATTCTCCTGTGAGTGAATGCTATAGGACGCAGTGTTTGTATGTTCTAAGGAAACTGTAGAGTACCTCTGCATATAGAGAGATTGAGGGGATTGAAGATAATGCGGGATGGTTACAGGGGGTCTGGGGTTGCTGGGAGGGGATGGGTGGGGAGTGTGGGTGGGTTGGAAGGGGGGGGGGGGGGATAAGTGGTTTTGGGTGGAGCGACTAGTCCCAGACAGATTCATCTGGGATGGGGGCAAGCTGACACAGACAGGATTTGGCAAATCCCTTTTGTGTCTCTCTCTACCTTACTGTCTGTCTTTCCTCCTGTTGTCTCTCTATCCCTTTGTCTCTCTATCCCTCAGTCTTTATATCTCTATCTCAAATCCTTCTGTCTCGATTTTCTTTGGTTTTATCTACCTGTTGCTACGAGAAAGGACCTCTGAACATTCTCGGAAAGTCGACAAAGAACCCTATCCCCTGTATTCTGACCTCTGACCCTTGACCCTTGACCCCTCCTCCTCGGCAGGTGTGTGACAGTGAGTGGCATCACCTGTCTCTCAGCGTCCAATTCCCCTCGGTGACCCTGTATGTTGACGGGGTGACCTTCGACCCCGCCCTCATCCACGACAACGGTGCCATTCCTAACCCCTGCCCCCCATCAGCGAATGGTTATCGGCGCTTGCTGGGGTGAGGACTGGTACAATGTAGAACCACTCGCCTGTCAATCAATCGGAGACTGTTGAGTCCTACTCAACATTTCACAGGACTGAACACAGTGTTTCCCATACGTTGATTTATTTGTGGTTGGAACGCTATGGAAGCAATCAGTGACATAATGTTTAGAATTTTAAAAGGGATTTAATACTTAATATATAAATTTAAACACCACCGAATTTGTTGGTTTTGAATTAAACTCTTTAAAATTGAACTATGAATTTATGTCAATGTAAAAAAATATCTATATATTTAGCTCAAATCACTTGTTGACGTCCATATCTACACTCACATCTAACCGATACTAGGACATAAGTTGGGCTGAGACCCACATTTTTACACGTCTGTCTCCGCTCCTGCCTACCGCCACAAATATGATCACATTCTGTGGGAAACACCGTTAACACAAGCAACAGCAACAGCAGGTTAAAGCCTCATTCAGCTAGTCAGAAAACATTCGCACTCAGTCTCTTTGACTTCTCCACCTCATTTACCCAGTTATATTTTCCTGACAATGCTCTGCATCTTGTCAAGCTATTAATATCACTTGACTTTATCAATTATTTATAGAAACTAAACAACAGGCAGGCCAGACTGTTAGTTTGCCAGCTACACCAGAGATAATCACTAAAATGCGACACTGACTCCTCCAATTACAGAGACACATACATGACTGGGTGGTGCCAGATGATAGTTTTAATGAGGAGATGGTACACCTATTTTCAAACACTTCCACTCCCCACCCCCCCACCCCTCCCCTCGTTCAACGTTCGTATTGTCTGATCTTCATTGCTTCACTCACTGTCTTGTTTGTTTCCTCATTTATGTCTCTCACCCGTTGTACCCACACTCTCACCTCCCGGTTTCCTCCACAGAGCCAGAAGAGAAACAGAAGGACATCGTTAACAACACGATCCCCGAGAGCAAAGACACCGGTGACTACGTTTCTGTTGTCAGGAGTGTGTGAGAGTCTGTGTTGGGTGCGGAATTGTGTTTTGAGTGTTAGTGTGTGTCTGTGTGTGTGTGTGTGTGTGTGTTTAATCCATATGTAAATTCTTGTGTGAGGTGTATTCACTGTCTGGTTGTATGATCCTCAGGGAAGTATGTGGGTGGATATCGAGGCCTGTTGTCAGGGGTGACGGTGAGACCAGGAAGTGTCGAGCCCCACAGTGTGGTGGAGTGTCTATACGCCTGCAGGGAGGGGCTGGACTTTGGAGATCTTGAAACTCTGGGCTCAGGCATGAAGGTAAAACTTCAATTTGATCATGTTCATTTTTACCTTCAGCCTCAGCGCGCGCGTTAAAAGCAACTTCCTTAGTTTTTCATCGGAACGGGAATATGATCATTTGTTGTTCATACCTGTTTGTGGTGGCTTATTTGCGGTGATCCCTTCAGAATCAGCTTTATTGGCCAAGTATGCGTACACATACAAACAAGGAATTTGACAATGTATTACACAGAAATAGTAGGCTGAGCAAAAAGGTAAAACAACATAGAATGCAATAAAAATAACAATCTCTATATACAAGTCAAGTGGTAGATGATTCAAATATTGCAAAGGAAATACAAATTGAATAAATGAATGGATGGCGTGGAGTTTGCAGGATTCATTTAGACAGTCACTGTCAACATCAGCATCAGGAAATAAATATGTGACCTCAGTGCCACATGTACCTTTCTGTCTCCCAGGTACATGTGAATCCCAGTCAGTCAGTGCTGGTGCTGGAGGGAGACGACATAGAGAGCTTTAACCGCGCCGTGCAGCAGGTGACCTACAGGAACTCTTTACGGTTTGCCACCCCTGGAATCAGGCCCCTGAAACTCACCACCTCCCTCAGGTACGCACACACACACACACAAAGGCACACACACACACACACACACACACACACACACACACACACACACACACACATAGGCCACAGATTCATTTGCTTGGAGATGTTTGTTAGACATTTGAACTCAGACATGGAGTTAATAACTTTATAGCTTAATAATAGCTTTATAAAAATACTTTTAAATGTGTATCATGCATTAACATGTGAGTCACAGTAAAGATAAACTCTGGCTATCTTATCTTCTGTTATCTTTTGGTCAAGATTTTGACCATTGACCAATAGTGACTTCATATATGCGAAGCCACTCCTTAAATACACCCTAATATTATTAGGGTGTATAGACCACTGCAAGGTGTGATTTTCTGAATTTGTGTCAAGTTAGCTAAAGCTGATTATTTAAATGACACATAATGCAGAAAAATGTTTAGCTGTGAGTGAGTTTTGTGGATTGAATCGAGATCTAATCTTACATAACGTGAACGTTATTGCCTTGCGTTGGTGGAGACTTGGTGGAAGAGCAGAAATCTAACACTGTAGGAAGGAAATATGTGGGTCAATGCACATGACTTCTTTATCCACTTTATTGATAAAATATTCATTTGCTTTGCGTGTCCTGTACGTTTGCAATACAAAAATAATTCTTATTTTCCCTTCAGGTATTTTGTGTTTTTATTATTTGTATGGTTCTGTCCGACTTGAAGCTCAAGAGGTTATGAGTATTTACCAGGTTTCTAACTGGATTTCAGTGCGGAAGAGTTGCTGTTATTTACGCTGTTCAGAGTATTTTTAAGATTAGTCGGATTCCAGGTCAACAGTTCCTCCAGATGGCTGAACAGCAGGCCCTTCTGGAGAGACTCATACAAGCAGATGCTCAGTTACACAGATAGTATTAGAGAAGTTACACAGTTACACAATTTCTCTCTGTCTCTCTCCCCTCTCTCTCTCCCCCTCTCTCTCTCATTTACACACACAAACGGCAGTTTACAAAAGAATTCTGTAATTATTGCTATTTAATCTGACTTGAAACTCATGAAAATCGGTTAATAAACATCTCTCTTCCTCCCTCCTTCCCTCTCCTCTCTCTAGGTGTTTCAACGAGGAGAGCTGCTTGTCCCTGAAGCAGCTGGAAGGTTACCTGGTGGTCCTCCAGCCCGACGCCCCTCAGATCTCCCTGTCGGGCGTGGGCCCCCACCTGGCCCGCCCGGCGCCCGAGTTCGAGGGTCCTCGTGGCGTCCCTCTGTTCCCCGAGCTGAGGATCGTCTGCTCCCTGTCCCACGCTGTCAACACAGCTGCACAGGGCATGGAAGGTGGAGGTGAGTCAGAAGACCCCCTCCTCGGCCGTGCGTCAAGCCCCTCTAGGTCTCTTCATGTGGGGGTGAGATCCCGGATCCACCCCAGGACCAGACCCACAGGCAGCTCACAACGCTTCCTGTCTCAGATCGGACCGAGCGAACGTTCCTGGGCCTGTACAGAGCGAGGGGAGAGCGTTGCATCTGCGTTTCACATCACGTGTGTTTTTGTGATGATGGGGATGATGATTGCGTAACTTCTTGCCTTGGAGAGCATAGTCCACGGAGGCCTTGCAGTGCTTTATCTGTCTGTCAGCACTTAATAGTGTGCGTACTTTAGCTCTGTAGCTCTCAAACGGGATAGTCTCGTCTTATCCGACTAATCCCTCCAGGTTCTCTTAACCCCTCCACCAATCCATGACTACCTTTGTCGATGTCATCTCAGGTTTCAACACTGCTTTTCCTGTTTGTCTTCTTGTTCTTTCTTTCTCCCTCTCTCACCCTCTCTCTCTCCCTCCCTCCCTCTCTCTCTCTCTCTCTCTCTCTCTCTCTCTCTCTCTCTCTCTCTCTCTCTCTCTCTCTCTCTCTCTCCCTCTCTCTCTCTCCTCCTCTCCTCTCCTCCCTCCCTCCCTCTCTCTCCCCCTCTCTCTCTCTCTCCCCCCAGCTCTGATGTCTGATGCTGTGGCCCACACTCTGGACGGCTGTGAGGTCCAGCCCCTGGGGGAGGAGCTTAACCCGGAGAGGGAGGAGCTTCTGGTGGACTTGGATGCTCTGAGAGAGAGAGGTCTAGAGATCATCAACACCACCGCCTACATTGCCATCACAGGTACGGCTATATCTCTGGCCCCTGGTACGGCTTGTGACCTTGCAGCAAATCTGATAGCTATCTTGCAGCTGGATAGGTTAAAGAGATATGGAGGTTATCACAACCACCCACTCAGAGGACAAGTCCAGCACATGTGCGTGGTGGTAGGGTTGAAGGGTTGGTTTTGAAAGAGGTCCATCCGCCTTCGTGTAGTCAGAGAACAAATGATCCTCTCCTCCTGTCCGTTAATATTCAAGCAATGTGATTAACATGATATTGGCCTTGTATAGGTCTTTAGGTAAAGACACACAAGCCCGGATCCTATCTCATCTCCACACATCTCTAGACTATACTATATAGTTGTCTTTTCGCTGCACAATCTCTCTCCTTCCTTTTTCTCTCTACACATTCCGTGACTACACAGAAACACCATCCCAGAGGGTAGATGGTAGGGCTGCGCCCAGCCGGTCATGTGACTCATGACAAGGTTAGTTTTACCTCGCAGAGTCTCGAAAAACGTTCCTGTCCTCCTCTCTCCGTCCCCCTAGGAGCCGAGTCCATCTCCGTGTACGAGGACGTCCTGCGCTCCGTGCGTTACCGGCTTGCCAAAGGCTCCGCCCGGTTTGAGAGGCGTTTCCGGCTGTCCTGCTCGGAGATGAACGGACGATACACCAGCAATGAGCTCACACTGGAGGTGAGGCTGAACGCCAGACTGTCTACCTGGCGTAGCACAGCTCTGTAGTCTGGGTTTACACTGGGGAAACTTACTCCAATCTAGTGAAGGGTTTTTCTGTTGAAGATCCATTGGATTTCTCTCACTCTCCCCTTCTCTCTCTCTCTCTCTCGCTCTCTCTCTCTCTCTCTCTCTCTCTCTCTCTCTCTCTCTCTCTCTCTCTCTCTCTCTCTCTCTCTTTCTCCTTGTCTCTCTGTCTTTATTTCTCTCTGTCCTGCAGGTAAACTTCCTGCATTCTCTGGACAGCCTGTACCACCCGTCCCACCTGCTGGCCTCTCAGCAGCAGTTCCTCCACCCGTCTCACCACTCCGGAGAGCTTAGCGGACACACCCTGCCCAGCCCCCACCGCAACTCAGGTGGGTCTCATGCCGTCATCCAGCCGTTATACTCCCCTCCTACCACAAGGTGGCAACGTCATCGAAACTGCAGCGTTTTTACCAAGTAAAAGTAAAAAGACGGTGACCTATGGTTACCTCAAGATAATTTGTGACTTAATAACTGTAGTAAGCACTGAATCATGGTCGGCGATTTTTTTAAAGATCTTTATAGATAAGGTTAGGACCAAAGGGAGGCTTATCTGATCTCAGTTGTGACCTTTGGTTGTTTATTAACTCCTCTTTCTTCTCCTCAGTGGTGCCTGGCGCGGCCACAGTCATCATCATGGTCTGCGTTGGCTTCCTGGTTGTCATGGTGATCCTGGGTGTGTTCAGGATCCGCTCCATACATCGCCGTGGCGAGGGCGCCAGGGGCGGGGCTAAAGAGGGCAGTGGCCAATGGGACGACTCTGCCCTCACCATCATTGTCAACCCTATGGAGGTAAGGATCTGTGTGTGGGTTCGGGGGGGGGATACGAGTGAGATACTGCAAGCAGAACTGGGCTCTCGGTTCCTGGGTCAGAACTTGGTTCTGCTTTCGAAAAAAAAGGAGCACATCTTGTTTCAAGGCATGTACTGTCAATCCCTCCATCAGAAGGGTTAGTCTGAAACTGTCTGTCTGTCCCCATCTGTCTGTCTGTCTGTCCAGTCCTACGAGTCTCGTATGGGCATCTCAGCTGACGCTGAGGGAGAGGAGGAGGAGGAGGAGGAGGAGGTAGCAGAGTCCCCCGACGACGCGAGCGACGACCAGCGAATCATCATCAAGAAGGAGGGGAGGGACGGCAACCCCCGCCGCTACTGAGCCGCCCCTTTCGCCCCGTTACCACGGGAACCACAAACCGGGGGGGCTCTCCGCACGCGCTCGCGGCGCGTCGAACATCAACAACTGCTGACACCTCTAGTCTATGGAATGTACGCTTACGAAACACAATGCACAACACATATACAGTGATACTCCTGAGTCCTCCCGTGATCCATCACTACACAAGACCATCTGTCAGCTGTTAGCCAATGACAACACAGGCATACGTTATCCACGTAAATGTTCTATGGCACAATGTATACAGTATAAACTTATTGCCTGACTAAAACCACCCACAAAAATCGTACGTGGTTCACCAATTCTCCATAATAAGGTATCATACGTCGATATAATTCAAATTGTTCAATTGCAGGTTGGAAGAACACTTGTTTTGAAGCGAGATTGTATATTGTGAACTACCTGTGTCACTCATCAAAGGCTTACACCACACACGTTAATATTCAAGCAATGTGATTAACATGATATTGGCCTTGTATAGGTCTTTAGGTAAAGACACACAAACCACGATCCTATCTCATCTCCACACATCTCTAGACTATACTATATAGTTGTCTTTTCACTGCACAATCTCTCTCCTTCCTTTTTCTCTCTACACATTCCTTGACTTCAGAGAAACACCATCCCAGTAGAGCTGCGCCCAGCCGGTCATGTGACTCATGACAAGGTTGATTTTACCTTGCAGAGTCTCGTTCTGGTGACTCTGTCCTTGTTGCAAAATCTATAGACAGCCTACGGAAAACCACTGATGGTCGATCATAATTAGAATGCTCCGCACTAAATTACCCCCCCCCCCCACAAATTTTTAATTAGCCCAGGAACCTTTAACTTGTTATTTAATGACATCGTATCTTGCTAGATACTTTTGTACGTGCTGTCTGTATGTTTTACCTCACTGTTGCAGCCTGCTTCGATGTGCTCAGCTTTGCAGTGACGTTGGATAGATTTGAGAATTTGCTTGCACAGCACTTAGAAATTGAAGCCAGCTTTCGTTTTGGCATTCAAAACCTGGACGCGAGTCTACGGGGAACGAGGCGAAGCCTTCTCATTCAGAGCGGGTCTAAATTGTCCCTAGATCGTCCAGAAGCCCACAGAAGAATCACCTCTAGTCGCTCAATGTACCTCTGACCCCTCTATGACACCTGGAATCAGAGTGATCCTCATGACATCGTCCCACTCTTTGCACACTGCTATTGTAACTTCAGGACACACAAACACAGATGTATACACACACACACACACACACACTACCCCTGCTGTATCCAGAATGTCAGCTCAGCTTGGGCAGTATTGGCTGTATTGATTGTATTGAACTTTATGTACATACAATTACTTACTATTATTATTATTACTATTATTGCAGTTCCACGTGGCTCTTTGTCTGTACTTGTAAAGACGAGCAGCATAAACACTTGGTTATTTATTAGTACCATTGGTATAGTTTTCCATCTGAACTGTCACATATTTCTAAGATTGTCAAATCTGAAAACAGAATAATGATAATAGTAGTAGTAGTAATAAGGACGATGATTCCTGGCTTGATGAGTGTCGATTAATTTGTGTGTTATATTGTTGTAATTTAAAAAAAAAAAACTTCACATAAATGGAGGGTGCATTGTTGTGATAAAGCTACTCGGTCGTCTCTGTCTTTCACCACCTTTTCCTCTTCCACTCTTTTTACAATCTCTCTCGTTCACTCCTTTCACCCCCCCCTCCACCCCCCCCCACCCCCCCCCACCCGCCATCTTTCCCTTCATTCCAGTCCGGTCTTCTCCATCACTTTCGTTCAATGAATGTACAGCTGCCAGATTACTCTCATCCTACAATCCCTTCGTCATTCCTCCTTCTCACTTCTACTTCCCTCTGTGTCTCTTGCTGTCTGTCTGTGTATCAATGTGCAGTGATAAATCTGTCAGTAAATAAAGCCTGTTGTTTTTAAATGTAATGTTAAGAATGGATACAAAATGCATTAACTTATATTATTACTATGGTTACTATTGGGACATCAACTGTAATTATTGATACAATGATACTATTATGATGATTGATTGTTATAACCGTCTAAAACATTACAAAATTCATAATAAAAACACTCAGATGACGTCAGTATTCTGTCCTGTCTTTATTACAGGTCAAACGCCAAAAGGTCATTCATGTACAAACATTCCTGAACCAGTTCCATAATATTCATATTACTATTTCCATTGTTTTTGTACATTATTTAATCAGTATGTTACTGAAAATAACCTGTGTAATTTAACAGAAAATCAGCAGAATACTGTAGCTCTTACCTTTATTGGACATGACGATGTTCGAGTCAGAATGAGACAGTTGATCAGAACAGTCTCACTCTTCTTCTCAGGTAAATGTCTGGTCGATTACAGGAAATCATCTGATAAAAGGAGGAGGTGGAGGAATGAAGGAGACAATAAGGTGTCCACAGTCCTGGAGGAACCAGTTTCAGGTTTGGCAGAGATGTAAAATATGTTCATCATTAGTACTCAACCTCCATTGTGAGTGACAACCTTGATCTTGATAACCCTGATGAGTCAGATCTGACTTCCAGTAACTTCCAGACTGCTGTTCTCTATGAAACTGCAGGGCTCTCAAGTTTTGTCAAAAGTTTGGCGTGAGATGACCATGATGCAATCGGTGAT
This sequence comes from Thaleichthys pacificus, assembly GCA_023658055.1. NCBI lineage: Eukaryota > Metazoa > Chordata > Actinopteri > Osmeriformes > Osmeridae > Thaleichthys > Thaleichthys pacificus. Next base: position 18,592,683 of record CM042871.1, on the reverse strand, counting down.
TAAAATGCCAGTCAATCACACAAATACAGATTACTTGAACAATAGATAATGCACAGTGCCCGTGATAAAATTGGTGGCACACACAAAGATTCTTGGAATTATAGATAGGGCACAGTGCCCGCATGATGTCGGTGACACTGAGATTTCTGGATTTATAGATAGAGAGTGCTGTGCCCGTGATGCAGCTAGTATTGACAGTTATTCTCAGTGGCTTTGGTACCAAGCTCCCTTGGATTATGAAAAGGACTCTGCAAAATAACTTTGCAGAGTCCCCGGTTCTCGAGATAGAATCGTTGGAAATTCACTGCCCACTCAAACAGATACACAGATACACACAGATACACAGATACACAGACAGACAGATCCCTGACATTATTAGATGTATAAAAAAAGTAACAACCTATCTACCTATCTATCTATCTATCTAAGTAGCACACACTTGATGCTAACAATTACATTATTATTCATTGTGTGATATACAACTCTGCTGTAAACACTTCTATAAAAATACAAATAAAATTGTGACAGAAAATTATGTTTACTGTAGGCTACCGACTATACATTCTTGGACTTGGCATTCAATCCTTACGCAAAACACGCAAAACATTTTACGTAGTTCGAAACCGTCAATCAAGGTCAGCGTTACGCCTCTTTTGTTTCATTTGTCAGATGTAGGCCAGCATAAGTATCATAACTGCATGTGTTGTATTGTATTTTAAAATACTGGATAGCTATCTTCTTTTTTGTATCGCGGCCAGTTCCTTCTTGTTCTCACAAACCGCTAAAAGCCAACAGCATTCCGTACACCAAAACCGTCGTATCTTCGTAATTCAACGTGCACGTAAACTCTGTTTGAGAATACAATGCACACGATTGGCAAGCGTATCTGTGCTCAGTGTGTAGATTTTGTGGGTCATGGGGGAATGAGGTAAATAAAGAGACACGCGTAAATAAACAAGGCTTTACCAAACGTTAGCTAAACCTTGACTTTTTATTTGCTGGAGAGTCAAGCGACTCTTAATGCGCATAAATCTAGTCTTAGCAACCGGAGCTTCAAATCTGACAGTACTGGAAAAGAAGAAAGCGGAGGAGAGACAGCAGCAGGAGGTGGTGAGACAAACATTAATATTATGCTATCAATCCGTCTATATAACTATCTACTCATAATTTTAGCTCTCCGTCATGCCATGATGCGCATTTTGTAAGGTATGTAACCTTACTGAATTTCCGAACTTGGAATCGCTCACGAAGCTGGATTCTTGTCCACTGCTTTCCTCAACACTAAAGGCTACCGCTAGCAACTTAGCAGTTCGGTACTGTAGCACCACATAGCTTATTATCTGGATTGTGTGTTTCCTAGTATCTCTGAAGGGACTCTTGGAAGACAGTGATGACAATGTAAGTGCATATTTCAGTCTCGCAGTGATATGAAAACAGCACGCACACACCGATATGTGATTATTGTGAGGTAGCCTAGTGTTAAATAGGTGGCAAAGTCTTCTACTCTTAACTATTGATGTTATTAGATGACACACCACTGCCACAATACCCAGATATGTTCTGAGGGACTATGAGTGTGTTGGTTATTGTTGGAGTACCAGCGAAGCCCTTTCTAGTAATCCTTAGTTATCTGGACCCAACCAACAGGGTTGTATACATGTGAATGCCTAAACAGGTGATGTCATCTTGGTCGATTGTCTATCAGTTGAGTGTTGCTGTGTGTTTATTAATATCTTTCTATAATCCTCTTAGTGTGACCCTAATCATACAGAAGCTGTTTGGTCAGTGGAACAAATATCTTTAACATTTATCAAAACTGAGATACACTGTAGCGAACCACCTGTGGTCCGGACAGCATTGTTGCCCAACTTGCCCTGGACGTTCGGTGAGAGAGTGGTCTTATTTTATGTATTTGTTTGCAGGTGCTTAGCATTTATGGTAATAGTTAATGTCAGCGAAATGTCAAGAGCTTAAAATATCCTTTTTTGGGAATGTGCATTATGGAAATTCGTTCGTTCATTCTTTTTTTTTTTTTGTGCCTGAGAGGTTTCGACAGTGGGCATAACAATTCGTACTTTGAGCATCTGTTAACCTAGATGTGGGTCAGGTTATTTGAGCATTAAGAGTTGTCTCTGTTTCACAGCATTGGCGGCAGCACTCTTTATTGGCGAGGGGGATTGAGGCGAGGCAATCTAAAGTTCTCGACAAAGACGTATGTGGTGTCTGTTGGTGTCTGTTGGTTTCCTTTCCTGCTTTGCTTCCTTGCTGAGGGAAACTAAAAGTCAAACCCGGTCAAAATCGACCCATCTGGAGCCAGTTTGTCTGACGTTTGCATCGGCATTCCTTGGAGGGTTAAGGCATCAGGTGTGTTAGTGTCTGCATGTACAGTGTGTGCATGGGTGGACTGTGAACCAGTGTGTGTTTGTGTGTGTTTGTGTTTCTGTGTGGTGTGTTTGTGTGTGTTTCTGTGTGGTGTGTTTGTGTGATTGTGTGGTTTGTGTGATTGTGTGTTGTGGTGTGTGTGTGATTGTGTGGTGTGTGTGATTGTGTGGTGTGTGTGTGTTTGTGTGATTGTGTGGTGTGTGTGTGATTGTGTGTGATTGTGTGGTGTGTGATTGTGTGTGTGTGATTGTGTGGTGTGTGTGATTGTGTGGTGTGTGTGTGATTGTGTGGTGTGTGTGTGTGTGTGATAGTGTGGTGTGTGTGTGATTGTGTGTGATTGTGTGGTGTGTGTGTGTTGTGTGGTGTGTGTGTGGTGTGTGTGATTGTGTGGTGTGTGTGATTGTGTGTGATTGTGTGGTGTGTGTGTGATTGTGTGTGATTGTGTGGTGTGTGTGTGATTGTGTAGGACAGCTCGGGGCTCTGTGACTTGGCACCCATGAAGAGATTTCAGCTTGGCCCGGCTGACTCCCCCAGCCTCAAATAGACCACCGTATCTCTCTCTGCAGCGCTGTTGAACTTCGCTCATGCCAGTTGTTGTCGACTTCCTTGACTTTTTCGGGATCATAAGTAGCCTTAGGCTGGTTTATCTCTGCTCACTGCCATCTGCTTGGTTTAATAAATATTTAAAAAATAAAAAATATTTTTTTTCATGTAACTTAACGTTTAGGTTAACTTTCCGTTTCTCTGTGTTTTCTTCAGCTCATAGGTGGCCCGATCGGACCGAGTGCTGCCCACTGTTGCCATGGCGATGCGGGAGCTTGTGGATGCGGAATGTGGGGGAGCCAATCCCCTCATGAAGCTGACCAGTCACATGACCCAGGAGGGAGGGGCATGGAGACACCGGTCTACACCCACGGTAAGTAATTAATTGAAATAAGTAATTGTTTTTGATGCCATTGGGTACATTTAGCAGATGGCCTTCTAACTGCACGTCCAAGGACAGTTTAGCTCCACTGGGTCATAGAACTGCAATAAACAAGTATATATTACAAGCATGTTTTAGGATATCAATCTAATCTATTTTCCCTTCCAAGATTCCTCCAACATCAATCGAAATTGCAACTGAAGAGGAGGTATGAGCTCTGCTTTCCATTCACAGTGTTCCCTCTCTTCTACCCTCCATACTTCCACTCTCCGTAAGGTGTTCCGTGTGAGACTGTGTTTTATCAGCTAAGAGAGATTTTGTTTTGTAGTTGGTGAATGAGTTTCTGCAGTCCCCTGCCCGCCCCCCCCACAGCTTTGACATGGGTCAGCTACTGGAGGAGATGCAGCAGATCGACCAGCAGAACTACAGACCGGCTCCACAGAGAGGTACGCACACACACACACACACACGCGCACACACACACACACTTCAACACGTCTCAGTGGGTACAGGGTGTGCCTGCTCTGTGATTGGCTGGGACAGTGTCTGCTCTGTGATTGGCTGGGACGGTGTGATTGAATCATATCGATGCGCCGCAGCTCCGGGCGTCGCTGCGTTGGCGCTGTCTGGCGATTGGGCGTCCGAGTTCCTGCCAGGAGCAGACTCCGCCTCTTCGTCGGGGCAGGCGGGCCTCGGTGACACGGCCGATGCTGATTGGACCAAAGAGTTCATCACCGATGCCACAGGTGCGTCTGTCCCTTCTCTCTTCCCTTGACCCTTGACCCCTCTTGTGTTTCCTCTCCTCTATCTTTAAAAGCGGCGTCCGTCCTTCTTCATTCTCTTCCTCTCTCTCCTGTGTGTGTGTGTGTGTGTTCTCCTCTCCCTCAGATCCAGGGCGCTGGGCGGAGGAGTATCTGGAGCAGTCGGAGGAGAAGCTGTGGCTGGGAGACCTCGGAGAGAAGGAGCATGAGTGGTGAGGAGGGAAAGAGAGGGAGGGAGAGGGAGGGAAGAAGAGAGAGAGAGAGAGAGAGGGAGGGGGAGGGAGAGGGGGAGAGAGGGAGAGAGGGAGAGGGGGAGGGAGGGAGAGGGGGAGAGAAGGAGAGGGAGGGAGAGAGGGAGGGTGAGGGAGAGGGGTGGAGAGAAGGAGAGAAGAAGAGAGAGAGGGAGAGGGGGAGAGAAGGAAAGGGAAGGAGGGAGGGAGGGAGAGCCCACAGAGAGAAGCTACTGTGTAGCAGGATGTTAATATTGCACTCGGAAATCCAACAGGACAAAGGAGTACCAACCAGGAGACGAGCTGAAGCAAACAGCCAATGAGCTCGTCTCAAAGGTTGACGACCCCAAGTTACAGAACACAGAGGTGAGCGTGTGTATTTGCTCTGTGTGTGTTTGTTCCTTGGTTTTCTGGGCCTCGTCAATATGGCCGGTTCACACTTTGTTTTACATATCTATTTCCATTGCCCTCTCCTCATTCTTTTAAATGTGTCTGCCTTGAGAAGCGCAGTCATGCGGTAACATGGTCCTTGCAGCTCTGCTGCATAGTGTCGGCCTCTCCTGTAGTTAGAGTTTACAAATGTGCCACAGCTTCTCTCTTTCATTGACACAATGGATCATTGTATCGTTTTGATCCATTCGTCGTAGTCATAGTAATTTCTATTTACATTTAGTCATTTAGCAGACGCTCTTATCCAGAGCGACTTACAGTAAGTACAGGGACATTCCCCCTGAGGCAACCTTCGGATTACTAGCCCGATTCCCTCACCGCTCAGCCACCTGACTCCCCATTTGTATGTGTGTCATTGTTTTTGTTGTGTAGTTCCTGCGGTTCATTAGGCAGATTGGCGAGGGCAGTGTCACAGTGGAGGACAGAGCAGGCAAACAGGACACAGATAGAGCACAGGCCCAGGAGGCTCAGAACTGGGCCTCCAACCTCAACCAGGTACGAGCCTCCTCGCTGTGGACACTCACCAGGAGGGGCGCGTCTAGGCTCCGCCCTCCTCGTGTCGTGACCTGTGAAAAGCACCTTCCCCTGTATTTGGTTCCCCTCGGCCTTTATGTAGAGTTACAGGTTTCCCCCTGCGAGCAGAGCTAACTCGTTTGTGGCCATCCCCCCCCCCCCCCCCCCCCTCTCACTGTCATGTGAGCGTTTGGCCAAGCTGCGCAACATTGCGGGTAGAAGTTTCACTGGGATTTATGAAAGAATGTTAAGATGGATTCTGGAGTCTTTCTACTGTTTATATAGTCTTTCTGTCCGCAATGTTGTGTCTGAAGGTCCTAGATTTCCTCATCTAAAGACACGGCCAGTTTCCCTTGTGAAGTCATGTTTTTGCTTACCCGGCTAGGACTAATTCCGTTTAATTTCGGTCATGTCAAAAAGTGAATTAAGGAATTTCACCCTTATGAAAACAACTGAGTTTCACTGAATTGTGCTGATTTGGCTGAGTTAAGGGATTGGATCCCACCAAGTGCATATTCTTCCTTTCAGTTTGTGTTTATAGTTGTGGTGCTGTAGTCACTGGTAGCCCTCTGACATTTGCTTTCTCCCTCTCTGACCCCCTTATGGATTCTTGGCTTACCCTTCCCTCTATTAACAACCTGCATTCATTTATTCATAATTAAATCCATCCTGCCGCAACCACCTAAAACCAATCTCCCCTCCGCACCCAACCCTCCATAAACTCCTCCCACCTCCCTGGTTGCCATAGTTCCTGGTCAAGACGGGGGGAGGTAGTCTACCTCTGGAATCCCACGAGTTCAATGAGAAGATTGACAAAGCTAAGGCCAAACAGGCTCGGCAGTGGGCAACTGTCGCCAGGCAGGTACGACCTCCCGTGGCGTCACGACAGCGCCACCCTGTGGCCGTGCTGCAAATAGCTTCTCAGTTGCAACTGAGCTTACGACGCCACTTATTTTGCCGTATAGAACTGCAGGCTTTAGTTACAGTTGTTTTTAGTTGTGCTTGCATAAACCCCTGGAAGATATCATTGAGTCTACAGGTATGTAGGGAGTCAGGTGGCTGAGCGGTGAGGGAGTCGGGCTAGTAATCTGAAGGTTGCCAGTTCGATTCCCGGCCTTGCCAAAAAAAAAAAATGACGTTGTGTCCTTGGGCAAGGCACTTCACCCTACTTGCCTCGGGGGGAATGTCCCTGTACTTACTGTAAGTCGCTCTGGATAAGAGCGTCTGCTAAATGACTAAATGTATGTAGAGTGCTTGTTCCTCCAAGGGTGGGAAGGGAGAATGGGAGAGGTCCTCTTGTTTTTTGCTGCCCAGCGCTTTGATATTTTCTTCCTTCAGCCTTTTCCATTGCTTCTCCTCATATTTCCCTCCTCTGTTTACGTGTCGTCACAACCTCAGTTTCATCAGTTATCAGTAGCTGTAGAGTGAAACACATGGGTACCCATGAACCCTTGCTGTCACTTCCTGGTCTAGGTGTCCGTGGAGTCAGCTGAATCCTGGGTAGATGAGTTCGCTGCGTCTGGTCCAGACTTTCAGCAGGCCAAAGCTGCAGTGGAGGTGAGGTGACGACCTAACGGAAAATGACAAAGTTAACAATTGATGTGTATAAGTCTAGACTGATTTTGTGTGTGTCTTGTGTTTGTGTGTGTGTGTCGTGTGTGTGTCTTGTGTTTGTGTGTGTGTGTGTGTGTGTCAGAGTGACGTAGACTTCTGGGAGAAGCTGCAGCAGGAATGGGAAGAAATGGCCAAAAGAGATGCCGAGAGTCACCCCTGGCTGTCAGACTTTGACCAGCTCCTCACCACCTCGTACGACAAGGTACCTCTCCTGGAGTCCAAAACCTCTTTCTCCAGACCGTAACGTGTCTAAATGGTGCCTCTCGCCTACGGTTTCGGCGATACTTCTCGAGAGCCCTGACATCATCTCCCTCCCTCTATCTTCCTCCCCTCAGGGGTACCAGTTTGAGGAGGACAACCCGTACCTGGCCCACCAGGACCCCCTGGCAGAGGGCGTGAGGAGGATGGAGGCGGGAGACATCCCTGGAGCTGTGCGTCTGTTTGAGAGCGCGGTGCAGAGAGAACCAGAGAACCAGCTGGTGAGGATCTCAAACCCCGGTTATCTCAAACCCCGGTTATCTCAAACCCCGGTTATCTCAAACCCCGGTTATCTCAAACCCCGGTTATCTCAAACCCCGGTTATCTCAAACCCCGGTTATCCAAGAGCTTAAATTGAGAGTCGAAATTCCTTGTGGACTAGTTTTCTTGCTGCAAATGTTGCAAATAGGAACTCTTCCTGCAGGCTGTTACTAAAGGGTTTTGTATTGGATCTCTTCTAGGCTTGGCAATACCTTGGCACCTGTCAGGCAGAAAACGAACAAGAATTTGCGGCTATTAGCGCCCTACGGAAGTGAGTTAAGGGAATAGCAACAGCTCATCAGCCCAACAGCAGGTTTTTTTTCAGTCTCCTATTCCCTACTGTTTTGTAAATCCTCCTTTTTCCTCCCTCCATCAGATGCATAGAGCTGAAAAAAGACAACCTCACCGCTCTGATGGCCCTTGGCTGTCAGCTTCACCAACGAATCACTGCACAGGCAGGCCTGTGAGACCCTTCGTGATTGGCTCAGGCACAATCCCAAGTACCAGCCAGTCCTGGAGCAGAGCGAACAGGAGCGTGAGCAGGCTGGAGCCAGGGAACGAGAGAAGGAGAGGGAGAGATTTGGGTCGCTGCTGCCAGAGTGAGTGAGGCACCACGTGCATACGTCCATCTGCTCTCTGTCCCAAACGACTCTGGTTCAACAGCGATATGTAGCTTCATGAGCAATCAAATCAATGATGTGTGTTGCGCTTTTTTTTTTAAACGTTTTAAGTTTGTTTGCTGTTTGCCAACAAGTACAGGAACACTGGAACTCTTTACTCTGCTCCTCTTCCCAGTTCCAGAACAGTCTAACCTGTTAGTCCTATGTGGTGGTTCTAAATCCGAAATTCCAAAATGCGTAAATACTAACCCTACCCCTCGTCATTCTGCACCATGCTCTCTCTCTCCCTCTCTAACTCCGCCTCTTTTGCAGGTCCCTGTTTACAGAGGTGCAGTCTATGTTCCTGAGCGCGGCCAACTCGGACCCTGCCCGGGTGGACCCCCAGCTGCAGTGCGGTCTGGGAGTCATCTTCAACCTGAGCGGGGAGTACGACAAGGCCGTGGACTGCTTCACTGCTGCCCTCTCCGTCACGCCACAGGTAACATGGCGACCGCTGGTCATGACAATGCAATGTCTCGCTCTTTCTCCCTGCCTCTTTCTTTCTTTTTTTCCCTTTTGATTTGTTCTATTGTCTATTTATATTTCATTTATCTTGTTCTCTCCCTCCCCCTGCCCCCCACAGGACTATTTGCTGTGGAACAAACTGGGGGCCACTCTGGCCAATGGGAGCCGCTCGGAAGAGGCTGTCGCCGCCTACAGGAGAGCTCTGGAACTTCAGCCAGGATTTATTCGGAGTCGATACAATCTGGGTATCAGCTGTGTCAACCTTGGAGCGCACAGGTCAGAGACAGGATTACCTACTAGTAGGATAACCTACATGTAGGCTAACCTACATGTAGGATTAGCCTACATGTAGGCTAACCTACATGTAGGCTAACCTACATGTAGGATTAGCTACTAGTAGGATAACCTACATGTAGGCTAACCTACATGTAGGCTAACCTACATGTAGGATTAGCTACTAGTAGGCTAACCTACATGTAGGATTAGCTACTAGTAGGATAACCTACATGTAGGATTAGCTACTAGTAGGCTAACCTACATGTAGGCTAACCTACATGTAGGCTAACCTACATGTAGGATTAGCTACTAGTAGGCTAACCTACATGTAGGATTAGCTAACTAGTAGGCTAACCTACATGTAGGATTAGCTACTAGTAGGAGGATTACCTACTAGTAGGATTACCTACTTGTGTTTATGTATCTACTGGTCTTTACCGTGCTTTTTCACTCAACATATTTTCATAATTTTTCATCTTTTCACCGCAGGAATGCAAAATAACCCACCCCGTATGTTGTCCTTGTCTTCCTGACAGGGAGGCAGTGGAGCACTTCCTGGAGGCCTTGTCTCTCCAGCGGCAGGCCTCGGGGGAGGGGGCCGGAGCCTCCAGGGGGCCCGGCGGCGTGGCGGCCACCATGATGTCTGACAACATCTGGTCCACGCTGCGCATGGCGCTGAGCATGATGGGAGAGAGCTCGCTGTACACGGCCGCCGACCGGCGCGACCTGGACACCCTGCTGACGCACTTCTGCCAGAGAGACATGGAGGGGGGGGGCGAATGAGGGAGGGGGGCCGAGGAAGGGGGGGTGCTGATAGAGTGCGAGTGTGCGTTGAGCGGAGGGAGGTGTTTGGGAGAGGCAGAGAGAGAGACAGAGAGAGAGAGGGGGCGGGGGAAGAAGACAGATTAGGAGAGGGGGAGAGAGAGAGAGAGAGGGGGAGAAGGGAGAGAGAGAGATAGGGAGAGAGAGGGGAAAAAGAAGACAGATTAGGAGAGGGGGAGAGAGAGAGAAGGGGGAGAGAGAGAGAGAGAGAGAGAGAGAGGGGGGGGGGGGGGGGAGAGAGAGGGGGGGAGGGAAAAAGAGAGCGAGATAGGGAGCGAGAGATGGAATGATGACAGATTAGGAGAGGGGTGGGAGAGAGAGAGAGCAGACAGTGAGAGGAGTGGTCGGCCACCCGACAGGGACATTGTCAGTGACTAATGGCTGGAGGACGGTTTGAGAGAAAGAGGAACAGGAGAGGAACGGTGGAGACACGGGCGTGAGGGGTGAGACGTTGTTAATCCAGTAAGATAAGGGACTCTATGCTACAGACAGTGTACACTTAATGCGCATTATGACTTTCATCTACTATTATTTGTATGTATCGTTCTCTCCCTGGAGGCTGTAGACTGACCGGCGAGCTCTGTGACAATGTCCTGTTGACAGCTATCAGCTTCTGGTTATATTCACAGTGTATTTCCACATGCACCCTTGGAAACTCATCTCTTTATCTTCGGTTTGACCATCTGATCTGAAGAAACAGGGTGGTGAATGTACTTTCACTTTTCAGTATTTGATTCAGATGAACTCATGTGAAAGGATGTACTGGGGTTAGACCATAGAGATAGTGGATCATGTATGTGGACGCCTCTTCAGGCGACTAAGATGAACCCACTGTGGTCGGTAACCAGTGACAGAACAGTTCTGCAGTGGAACTACAGAATGTTCTGACTGTTCCAAGGGGCGGTGGCATGTACCACACTACCCGTTCGGTTCTCCCAGCTGTGCTGTAGTTGGTCCATTCAGAAGCTACGGTACTGTTACTGTGTCTCTGTAAAAGAGCACCATATTTAATCAAGAGTGCTTGATCAGAAAAAAGCACAAATGCTGCTTGGAGCAGTTTGTTTTGGGGTCCGGGCCTGATGCACAATGCATGTTCAGATGGCAGGAGAATCTTTCGGTTTGTTTTTTATTCAGTGACAAACGGATACATGGACGACAAGGTCATATCTATCATATTTGTTAAGTCCTTAAAGGCCCAGGGTGACAAGGGACAACCAGCAGGACTGAAGGTGATGCACTGAGGTTGTGTTGAGACCATGTAATATTAACGGCACTAAAAGGACAACCCTGTGCTCTCGGCTGCTTACCTCCTCAGCCTCCTTACTCTGTAAACAATTGCTCTGTTGTAAAATAATTTGCTTAATTGTAAAATAATGCTATCTGCCATACTGTGTATTGTACTATAATTATTGCACTATAGGCCTATCTGTTTTAAAAATAGTTATCCCAACTGTAATGGTTGTTCATGTAATATTCAGCAATAAACTCTTGATTCTGTACATGTAGTTTTTTTTTTTACCTTTTTGCGATAATAACTCAAGTATAAATTATTTGAACTTCATTACATAATTATTTACGTTTTTTTAATACATTTTTGTTCATTCAAGCTTTATCAGACTTATTTTTAAAGGTAGAAGAAATTGTCATTTAATTGTTTTCATTCATACAGAATTATACGGCCACATAACAGCTAGAAGTATACGGCTAGTACACATTTTTATAAATCCCTTGTGTCTGGTTCAGCTGGTTGTAAACTGGAAATGATGGCCAACGTTTCTGACACATGACAAACATGACAGACTCAAATTTCAAAATTGTTATGGTCAGACGCCATACCCGCTTCCAATGGATGAGTTCAACAAGCCAATCCGATTCGAGAAGGCGGGATCTTTGAGTTCGCTGATTGGATGGTTTGAAAATAACTGGATGCGTGCTTTTCCACATTTAAATGCTGATGTTTTGTTGCGTGAACGTGGTGCCAGTGGTAGAGAACTTCAATTCATTTTCAACTCAACATAGGAAGGTAAGTTGAAAACTAGCTTGCAAGTTATCTTTGCACACAACATCACGTCTAAATACTTTAATCGTAACTTTAAGAAAGTTTAAACCAAAGTGTCACAGGTTGTAAAGCTATCTTAGTTTTGAACAATAGTTATTTCATTTAGCTAGCTATAAATGTGTACTCTAATAAATAGTATAACACGCGTTAATGCCTGGCTAGCTAGCAACTAGGCTAACTTAGCTAACAAACGTTGCACTAACATTTCTCTTTGTTTAAATGAAAATGGTCTAGAATATATGTATGAGTTGGCTATTTCTTTAAAGGAACATTTATGTATTTATTTTCAACCGTATATCAGTCAAGAAGCAGGCTGGCTCAAGCTGACTAGAAAACGATATAGTTTGTCGTGAATCTCTAATACAAAAATAATATTCTGTCTCGTAGCTAGGCAATTCTAGGAAGTTTTCTGCTTGCTAACAAAATCCATTTGCGTGGGGCTTATTTTGTTTCACAGACTAAAGTGCATTGAACATGGGATCCAGTGAGAGCAAGCTTGCCGTGGAGCCGAAGGAGGCTTCCACGCCCAAACCAGATCCTACCCAGATCCAGCGTCTGAGAAATGATCGGGTCAATCGTCTACATGACCCACGTTCGCCGTCCACAAACATTGACCGCACACCCATACAGGTAACCCGTTTACATTCAGACTACAGTATCCCTGACTTAACTTTTGATTGGGAACTTTACTTAAACAAGTGCTTTTACATTCCTTGCAGATTGGTGGTGCTGTAATCCGTACTTCAATTGAAGATCGTGTGTGTACCTTGTCCACCAGTGACCCCCGCTCACCTTCAGTTGGTGTTACCCGCACTCCAATGAAAGGTAACTTACAACTGATTGGAAAGAATGCTGCTATCCTACACATTTATTAATTAGCATGTGTTGCATGGCAACAAAACAGAATCACATTTTCTCGCTCTCTCTCCTCCAGGGACTGTTGGTTCCTTGGCTCGTCGCCTGGGTATGCTCTTCCTCGGAGACTCTCTAACCTCCAAGCCCTCTGCACCGTCCAACCTCGAGGTGGAGGTGCTGGGAGGTGGAGAGCAAGATTCCAGTGAGGCCCTTCTTACCTCCCAGGCCACCAAGACTGATGACTCCTCCAGCCCTGTGCTGCCTTCTCTTCAGAGCGTGTGCAGTGACACCCCGTTAGTTCAAAGCCACTTAGTCCACCTAGCAGATGCAGAGGTAGAGGTGGAGGCCGACTTCACGTACGAGGAAGCAGAAGAGGCCAGGGAGTCTCCTCTCCACAAGAGGCTGAGCATGAGCTTGATAACCTGCCACGAAGGCGCCGTCCCAGCCCAGGTGTTTGCCGATGTCCACCATGCCTATCCTCCTTCTCCTCTGTCTTATGCTGACACCAAGCCACACACAGACGGACCTGAGCACTCGTATGCCCTCCCGTCCATCACCTTTGACCTCATGAGCCATGTGACCCCTAGCCAACCTACTGTTGTAGCGGTTGCAGATGTTGCTCAATGGCCTGAGGAACTGGTGGAGGCAGAGCCTGTAGAAGTTGCCCCAGTGGAGGCGGAGCATGTAGAAGTTGCCCCAGTGGAGGCGGAGCATGTAGAAGTTGCCCCAGTGGAGACGGAGCATGTAGAAGTTGCCTCAGTGGAGGCGGAGCCTGTAGAAGTGGTCTTGGTGGAGGCGGAGCCTGTAGAAGTGGTCTTGGTGGAGGCGGAGCCTGTAGAAGTTGCTCCAGTGGAGGCGGAGTCTGTAGAAGTTGCTCCAGTGGAGGCGGAGCATGTAGGAGTTGTCTTGGTGGAGGCGGAGACTATAGAAGTTGCCCCAGTGGAGGCGGAGCCTGTAGAAGTTGCTCCAGTGGAGGCGGCGCCTGTAGAAGTTGCTCCAGTGGAGGTGGAGCCTGTAGGAGTGGTCTTGGTGGAGGCGGAGACTATAGAAGTTGCCCCAGTGGAGGCGGAGCCTGTAGAAGTTGCTCCAGTGGAGGCGGAGCCTGTAGAAGTTGCTCCAGTGGAGGTGGAGCCTGTAGGAGTGGTCTTGGTGGAGGCGGAGACTGTAGAAGTTGCCCCAGTGGAGGCGGAGCCTGTAGAAGTTGCTCCAGTGGAGGCGGAGCCTGTAGAAGTTGCTCCAGTGGAGGCGGAGCCTGTAGAAGTTGCTCCAGTGGAGGCGGAGCCTGTAGAAGTTGCTCCAGTGGAGGTGGAGCCTGTAGGAGTGGTCTTGGTGGAGGCGGAGACTGTAGAAGTGATGTCGGTAGAGGCAGAGCCAATTGAGGTGGCCCAAGCTAGTAGTCCAAGCCCAGGCTTGACCTTGCAGCCTCAAACTGGGTTCCGCTGTCCCGTCTTTGACGCCAAGAGCCCTAGTCAGGTTGTGTTCAAGCCCCAGTGGTTGGGTAAAGGGTTCGGGACCACAGGAGTCCGAGCCAGAGGGAGAGGAGGAAAGGGGACTTCATCTTCCTCCCCCCTCTCTGTTCGCTTGGCAACCAAGAAAGCAGCCAATGAGAACAGGGCATCATCCAAGCAGAAGCAGAGAGGTGTGTAACAGGTTCCTGGTGGGAGAGGGGCTGATTATACTTACTTTTTTAGATTCCAAAATGTCTCATTTCAACCGATTTTGAGTTTAAAACAAAAAACAATTGTATCCTCTTTTTTTCAACAGGCAAGGCACTGGCTGAAGGACGCTCCCCACTGCAAGTCCTTAAGGCGACCAACTCTCCCAGAGACCATCATTCACAGGTGTGTGTGACCAGGTGTCTGCTCCCCCTTACCCCCCCCCCCTGCTCTCACCACTGAGATCTTGTCTCTGTGTTCTGAGCTGGTCTAAGTGAATGTTCCCATGTCCTCCTGCTCCTCAGACCAAGCTGAAGGTGTCCACCCCAGACAGGCAGAGACTTGGCCACCTGGACCGCAGGGTCCTGACCACAGCCATGACCACGGCCCTGGATAAGGAGAACCGATAGACACGGTGCACTTGTCGAGAAACCTGCCAATCTTTTCCGTCTCAACTTTTAACTCAAAAAATATTTTTTTCTGTCTTCACTTTTAACTCTTTAAAAAGTATTTTTTATGTATAACAGCCTTTTGTGAAAGCTGTTGAGATGTATTTTTGTGTACATGAATTGTGCAATGAATTGTGAGTTGTTTTTATGCAAATGTCCATATCGTCTTCCTATCTGGGTTTTGTTTTATGTAAATAGAAATAAATATTTGATTTTCCTGGTGGCTTTCTGGCTATGATTTCATTACATAACGTCAGTGTTCTAGTTATGTAAGCTATGTATTCAGTGCTCACCTCCTGGTTGGCAGGATTTGGTAGCCCATTCGTAATCTTGGTTTCCGGACAACTTGATGTTTTGTATTTAGAAAATGGTTACTGATGATAGTCCAGACCAGACAGATTAGTTGCATGATATTCAGACTTCACACATGCTAGAGAGCGTGGATTATTCTGCTATATTCAAATAAGAACAAATTAAGATGAGTCCAAAGCAGAGTCACATTTATTAGAAAATTTCTAGAAAGATAATATGGCTTTATTAAGCATAGTGTGGTTCCTTATGTTGAAATCTAATCACTTGGTGGTACAACTTTTCTTGACTGCTTTGGCATATTTCTCCAAACCTTTTTTCCAGGATCTCAAAACATGAAAAGCATCAGAACAGACTTATAATTTAGTTACAATTTAAGTAAAATGGTACACATCTATAAAAGTGAATAGTTAATCTAATATTTTTTGGTTTGGTGAGGAAACCAGTTAGCAAATGCCAATTTCGAATTGATTCCAATCCATTTGTGAAAGTTATATTTAAAGCGTAACTCCCAATTTGGATTTTGTTGTTGTTTCTATGGACAATTTACTAAGTGTGTTCTGGAAATGTAGTCTGTGTTAACTGTTTTGAAAACATGATCCGTAAAGTGTTGAATTGTGCCCAATCAATTCAGAAAGACTCATTTAACCCATGAACTGGAAACTCCTCCAGCACTCTGTGACGTGGTCGCCCATAAACACACGGCACAAGAACAGCTTAAAACCCCCCCATGTCCTCATTACATTTCAAAGATCCCCATTTTTTGGTGCTCAGTGAACCATGAGATCAATTTTAACATCCCATCTGTCAGCCTAAGGGTTTGCTGCAAGCGCTAGTATCAATTCATATCTAGCTATTGTGGAGTAGACCAATAGATTCAGATCAAACTTTTGAAAAAATATCTTCTATCAAACACATACATACACACATCTCGCTGACACTAAAGTAAAAATGAGCTGGCTATAACCAATCCATTCTAATCTTAAAAAAAAGAAAAAACCCAATTAAACAAAAACAAACATGGAACATCCACTAAGGGGATTCTAACAAAACCAAGAACATCTTTTTCAAAGAAAGAGCAAAGCAGACAAATTCATTCGACAAACATCTCTACCTGTTATATAAAACGTAACAACATCATTATTGTAAACCTACATAGGCTGTAATTGGTTATTTTAATCCTATTTCCATTCAATCTCTACCATTTCCATTTGGCAACTGCTCTTATGACATGGGTAATTTTTTCGATGCAGGAATAAATATGCATATTATCTAATGATAATGAAATGATTGAATTTCGGTTTGAACCATGACACAAAATCATCATTGATAACATTTTGCGTTTAACCCCCTTCCCCCCCACGACTTCTTTCAATAAAGAAGAGAGAGAAGTGGAAAGAGGAGAGAATGTCTCCCTTTTATCACGATCCCTCTCTTCGATTTTAGATAAGACTTGGCACAACAAAAATACACTCCTCTCATCCCATGTGTATTCCCCCAATTCCTCTTCCAAGCCTCTCTCTCTCTCTTTACCAATCGTCTCCCTCACAGGGAGGTTTTTCATATCCTGTCTGTACATCCTCTCCCCCTCTCCCTCCCTCTCTCCTCTTCCTCTCTGTCGGGGACAGACTCAGTTCCATATCTTCAGGAAGCTATCCCAGGATCCTGTGCAGCAGGCCATGCCGTCGGTGCTCACGCCGATACAACTCACTCTGTTGTCGTGACCAGCCAAGACTCCTGAAACACAAAGGCAGAGACGAACAGCGTTTAAATACAGTTCATACATCAAACAATCTACATTCGCAGCCACAGTTTGACCTTCCTGTCGCTGCGAGTTCTCTGAAGTCAGTGGCTCGGGAGTCAGGTGGCTGAGCGGTGAGGGAGTCGGGCTAGTAATCTGAAGGTTGCCAGTTCGATTCCCCGGCCGTGCTAAATGACGTTGTGTCCTTGGGCAAGGCACTTCACCCTACTTGCCTCGGGGGAATGTCCCTGTATTGACTGTAAGTCGCTCTGGATAAGAGCGTCTGCTAAATGACTAAATGTAAATGTAAGTCACACTCTTCCACGTGTTCCGTCTCGCCCACTTTCACACTGTAACCTTCCTTCCTTCACTCACCCACTCTCTCGTTCTTCAGCGAGTCCCAGATGTTGACGTTGAAGTCGTCGTACCCCGCCAGGATGAGGCGTCCGGAGAGGGAGGGCGCCAGGGAGGTCACCCCGCACATGATGCTGGAGTCTTGGTAGGTGATAAGCTCCTGATCCGCCCTCAGGTCATACAGCTTGCAGGTGGCGTCGTCTGAGCCTGTTATCACCGCGTTGCCGTTAGGGAAAAACTACAGACATTCACAGACACGAAAGAGAGAGAGAGAGAGAGACGTGAATATACAGATACATGGGAGTCAGATGGCTGAGCGGTTAGGGAATTGGGCTATTAATCAGAAGGTCGCTGGTTTAAATCCAGGCCGTATCAAATGACGTTGTGTCCTTGGGCAAGGCACTTCACCCTACTTGCCTCGGGGGGGGAATGTCCCTGTACTTACTGTAAGTCACTCTGGATAAGAGCGTCTGCTAAATGACTAAATGTAAATGCTTTGTGTGATTGTTACAAGCAAACCGCTCAGTGTTTTAACAATGTTTTTGTTGTCCTTCTCCTCGTTCTCACCCCGATAGCGTTGATGTCACTCTCGTGTCCTCCGAAGGTCTGTCTGCAGGTGCCCTCCCTGATGTCCCACAGCTTAGCTGTGAAGTCACACGCCCCCGAGATGAACATCTTGAAGTCAGGTGACACGGCCAGGGACATGCAGTCTCCTAGGTGACCAGCGAAGATGGTCTTCTGTGTCCCTGTCTCTATGTCCCACAGCACACTACAGAGAGGACGAGGAGGAGGGGGGGGGGGGTTAAGAAAGGGGTTGGATGGAGGAGGAGGAGGAGAAGAGGAGAAGAGAATGAGGAGGGTCAAATTATACTATACAAGTCTATTAAATAAATCCAGAAATCTTACGAATTTAGACAGACTCATTCCTACAGAATTAGTATCTGTCCAAGCAAATATGGTATTGTAGGAATGAGAAGGTTATAGTTTGGTAGATTGAGATAACAGCTCAAGGTGAGAAGGGGTGTTTCATTCTGTGTGCATGACCTTACCAGGTACAGTCTCCAGAGCTGGTGATGATCTCACTGTCGCTAAGGAAACGACAGCAGGACAAATACCCTGGGCAACAACAGTCAGAATGTTATAGCCACATCATTGACTAGACAGCGTAAAACATCATGGACCCATTATAATAAACTGAACGATTACAGATTTGGGATGACTGTAATATTTGGTATTTTTTTCCTGTCAAGGTGATTTGAAGGGACTACACAGGTGTTATGTGTGTTTTGCGTGTCCTACCCGTGTGCGCGGCCAGCTCACGCATGACCTTGACGTTTCCATCTTTGCCTTTGAGGTTGTAAATGGAACACATGTTATCCAGTCCTCCGCATGCCACCATGTTCCCTGAGGGCGCGTACGAACACGTCATCACCCACGATGACTTCAGAGGAATGGCGCTCACCTGGGTGACAGTAGTGGAGAGAGGAAGCCAGTCCAACACTGTTCTCTACTCAACTCAAGTCCTGGTGTACCAGGGAAATGTGGGGTTGGGGTTGTGTACCTTGTTGGTCGTTATGGTGTCCCACACAATGAGCTTTCCATCCTGGGAGGCACTGACGCATAGCCTGAAGACATAGGACAGAGAGAGAGAGTGAGAGAGAGAGAGACAGAGAGAGAGAGAGAGTGAGAGAGAGAAGGAGAGAGAGAGAGAGACAGAGAGAGAGTGAGTGAGTGAGACAGAGAGAGTGAGTGAGTGAGACAGAGAGAGTGAGTGAGTGAGTGAGTGAGAGAGAGTGAGAGAGAGTTAGTGAGTGAGAGTGAGAGATAGTGAGAGAGAGAGATAGTGAGAGAGAGAAGAAGAGAGAGAGAGAGTGGAGGATATGGAGAGAGTGTTGGTGAAACCTACGGTAATCAACTCCAGTCACACAAGAGTCGAGTCTAGAAAGTAATGCTACTGCTGGCAAGCAGATATCCTTCTCTAGTTGCTTATCCTAATTCATCCCATTAAAACTCAATAGGATCGCTACGCCAATCCAATCAAGCAATTAGCACACTAATTGTACACACGACTATTTAAAGTGTAAACATGAAACTGTCTTTATGGACGTCCTTCACGGTGGGCCGCTGAAGAGAAAAGGAAAAAGATGGAACGAAAGCGTTCGAGATCGATCGCGTTCACTTGGAAATATCCCCACGAGCCTCGTTCATCTTCAGGAGTTTTTGTGTGAGAACTGGTTGAAAGCTTGTACATGCGAGTGTACAGGAGAGTCTCCGGCGCATGTTTGCATGTGTGTGTACGTGTGTGTGTGTACGTGTGTGTGTACATTTACATTTAGTCATTTAGCAGACGCTCTTATCCAGAGCGACTTACAGTAAGTACAGGGACATTCCCCCTCGAGGCAAGTAGGGTGAAGTGCCTTGCCCAAGGACACAACGTCATTTTTTTGCACGGCCGGGATTTCGAACCGGCAATCTTCTGATTACTAGCCCGATTCCCTAACCGCTCAGCCACCTGACTCCCTGTGTGTGTACGTGTGTGTGTACGTGTGTGTGTGTCTGTGTACGTGTGTGTACGTATGTGTACGTGTGTGTGTGTGTGTGTGCAGTGATCAGGCTGGATGTTTACGTGGAATCAGCTCCCCAGTGCATAGCGTAGATCTTGGCCAGGTGTCCCCTCAGAGTCTTCCTGGTCTTCAACTGTACACGGCTCACCACCGCTGTGCCGGACACCGCCTCCTCCAGGGTGGTGTCTTGCACCACCTTCCTAGCCGCCTATGGAGCACACGCACACACACAATCACGTTTTCATTTTCTTTTCTTTTTTGAAAATAAAATCAGGACATGTCATGTTAAGGTTATGGACAATGTCATAAAACACTTTTTTTGTGATAAGGTGGTAAGTGATATTCTTTCAGGATCAGATCTCTGTGACAATCTGTCAAAAAATCAAGTGGGTTATTGGTTGAGTAACTGACGGTTATCTGATCTTTCAAGTTGTCGGCCTCCTTTCGCAGTTGCTCCATTTCACCCATGGCGACGGTTGTTAGGCACTGTCACCGGTGGAGACGTGAAGAGAAATCAGGTGAGCAGAGATTCTCCTGCAGGCAGATGAGCAGAGGACAAGGGAAGGGTCAAATTGAAACTTTTTAATTAAATGGCAAAAAATGAGATATTGAGAAAATAATGAGGCAGTTGATATAGCATCTTTACATTGAGTAAGTATGCATGAAGCTTGTCAGTTGGGACTTAGTCTTCTGTTGTCTTTGTTTTCAAAGCAGCATCTGTTTTGCAATTCAAACTTCCCTCGACTACTTTGCAAACCTTCAAATGCCGGCACGCACAGATATTTGAACACACAGGCACACAAGTGCCTGTATATACAGAGGACCACATCCATAGTCAAACAACCACACACACACACACACACAAACTCACAAAACACACAAACTTTCACGAAAAACTGACATTCGAAAGT
Organism: Thaleichthys pacificus; assembly: GCA_023658055.1. NCBI lineage: Eukaryota > Metazoa > Chordata > Actinopteri > Osmeriformes > Osmeridae > Thaleichthys > Thaleichthys pacificus. The sequence continues at coordinate 18,572,170 of CM042871.1, read as the reverse complement.
ACACAAAGTAAATAAAAAAGTATGCAACTTAAATAAAACGTACAAATTAACTTTAAACTGTTAGTGACAAACATCCGCACCCTGTCAGCAAACTCAAACCAGAACACCCTGTCATCATGTACAGTAATTACATCCCATTCATAGCATCACCTTGTTCTCGTGTTTGAAGAAGTCATTTAAGACAAATGTTGTGTAAACTACAGTTTGACACATATAACATTCATACTATGTCATGCATGCTATGTCATCCTTATAAGCTTATTTTTTAATACATATATATAAGCATCCTTATTTTGTTATGTAGTTATAGTAAAACGGAGCAATTCACCAATTACTATCACAAATGCAGAAGTTCCATTTCCAATCTCATATTTGACTTATAATAACTGTCACTATATCCCTACTAAAATTACTTTAAAATTACATTTAAAAAGTGTCAATTTTGAATGAAAACATTATGTAGCTTACAAACTTCTCTTAGTATATAAATAATTCAAAACGCCTGTCTACAGAGCCATGTTAAATTATATTTAATTAACCTTACCTTGAAAAATGGTAGGATGGAATCCTTTTCTTGATAGTATTCTACTTGATTCTGCTGCAATCTCTCTCTATTTGAATGTGTCCGTGTGTGCCAAAACTCATGACCAAACTAATTTGACTCTTATTTGTTTAAAGAGAAAAGAGGAGGAGGAGGGAGTGACTATGAGAGAAAAAGATCGGCTCACAATTGTGGTTTGTTGGTGGTTTGTCTTGGTCTGTGCTTTTGCTGTGTGAAACCCCCCCGTACTCCCCTCCATAAAGGAGTCTTGATCTGTGCTTTTGCTGTGTGAAACCCCCACGTACTCCCCTCCATAAAGGATGGCTGCTCCTATAGGAAGCCAATAATATACAAACAACCCTCCCTCACACAAAACAACAACACCTGCTTTAATAAACATTCTGGCCTCACACCTGATGGAGCGCTCGTGAGTTGCTTTCATTGAAATACGGAAAGCTTAAAGGCAGCGATGCAAGCCCAGTGTAACTGTGCCATTGGCCTTTTGTCTCTGTGTCTGGTAGCCTGCCTTTGTTCCATGTGATTAAATGGCTGCTAAAGGTTGTCGGCAAAGTGCATTAACACAGATAGAGGAAGAGGGCGAGAGAGAGGGAGGGAGGGAAGGGGAGAGAGAGCGACAGAGAGAGAGAAAGAGAGTGTGAGAAAGAGTGTGAGAGAGTGTGAGAGAGAGTGTGAGAGAAAGACAGAGAGAGAGAGAGAGAGAGAGAGAGAGAGAGAGAGGGATGGATGAGGGTGGAGTACAGGAGAGAGAGAGTTTAAATCCTAGTGGCTGAGATTTTAAGGGAAGCCTTTTGAATCAAATCTGCTCTCATCCGATTACTGACTGCTCTTTGCATCTGGATAAGAGTCGTAGGGAGGGAGGGGATAGCGAGGGAGGGGGCAGATGGGGGAGGGGGAGGAAAGGAGAATGACGGACAGACAGATGCGTGTGACACGGCCAATGATCTCGAGTGTGTCTACCGATCCTAGGAATATTTGACACCACTTAGCTTGCTGCTGCAATTACCTTTTTGCGTTTAAAAAAAGAAAACTGATATGTGTCAAACCCTGACAAGACACAAGCTCTTGTAGCTGACCCCAGGACTCTCTTGCATGTTCTCTTCATTCACCTTCTTTAATTAAGTTGAAAACGGACACTATACTCACAGTATATATTTTTTGTATAGTATTTTGGAGTTGTTTTTACAGCAGACACTAGGCTTCCCTTTCTTGTGAACTATCTTTCAAAAAAACACTTAAACAAATGACATAATCATGTAAATGTTAGAAAATGCGACCCTTTGGAGATAATCTAGTTGCACTGCTGGATGCTAGTATTACTATACCAATATCACGTAAGATCATGATATAAATCCCGCGTAAACATTCTTTGGGATATAACATAAAACTGAATTACATGCATTTAATCTTTGTCATTTCTGTATGACATCTCTGGAAAACCTGCCATGCTGCTACCATAATACAAAAGCATGCTCCACAATCTTCTCCACCACATAGGTGTGTCTGATTTTGTGCATGAAAAAGCATAAAAAATATGAATAAACCATAAAAGTCAAATTTCAAACTGTGACTGGGAAATCAGCACACAACTCTTACACTGGCTCAATTAAATTTTAAGGGACGGAAATAATTTATATCGTATTTTTATGAAAGTTTAAGATATCAAACGACCAACAGGATGAATGAAACAAAACAACTGACACTTTAAACGTAACTGATAACATATGACTCTGCTCACCAAAGTACGGATGAGTCCTGGGGCCGCGTTCACGCTTCCTTCAGGGGTCTCTCTCCTCTGTGCTCGTACGCTCGCCCGTAACTTCTGGTCCAAGACTTTCCGTGTCTCATCCACGGCCGGGGTGGTCCTGTCAGACACACACTCTCTCCACTGCTCCTGCGGGGAACAGATGAGGATTGGAGGGATGAAGGGAGATCAGGGATGAGGGGATAAACCCTGTGATGGACAGAGAGAGTGGTGGTGGGGGTGAGCGAGGGGGACAGAGAGAGAGAGAGAGAGACAGAGAGTGGTGGGGGTGAGCGAGGGGAACAGAGAGAGAGAGTGGTGGTTGTGGGGGTGAGCGAGGGGGACAGAGAGAGAGAGAGACAGAGAGAGAGAGTGGTGGGGGTGAGCGAGGGGAACAGAGAGAGAGAGTGGTGGTTGTGGGGGTGAGCGAGGGGGACAGAGAGAGAGAGAGAGAGAGAGAGAGAGAGAGTGGTGGGGGTGAGCGAGGGGGACAGAGAGAGAGAGAGAGAGACAGACAGGTTTGACGGAGGGGGTATACCAAACGGTGTCTGCCCACAGGGTTAAGAGAAGGGTGCCAAACAAAAAGGACTAAGGGATGGAACCCCCTGTATTGGAAAGTGAGTGGGGGGGGGGCGATTTTTCCTCCAGAAAAAGGTAAATAAAAGACTTAAAGACATGGCTTTTTATGGTCCTGGAAAAGCCTGTGACTGACTGGCAGGCAGAGGGTGACATGTTTTGTAAACGGGAGAATAGTCTAATCTTAGAAAGTCCAAATGGCCCACAAGGGTAGACCGAACAGATTGTGGATGGAGGGAGGAGGTGGGCAGTGAGAGACAAAGATATAAATGGAGAAATACTCTCCAGACTTTCCCTCCACAGACACGGGACAAGGTGGCTTTGAACAATAGTGTTCGTCTGGACTTTGCTATCAAGCCCCTTGGATGATCCAATAACTTCAAATATATTGTTGAATATCCAGTGAATGATTTTGACCCTTTACACAACCATCATCTGGGAATGAAGGGTTGAGAATAAGGCTAGTAGTTGAATTCAGGTTTGTGGGTGGATCAGAGATGTAATTTCGTTGCTGTACTGAACTCTTTGTGAGGACAGTGGGATGAAAAGAGATAGATGGAGAGTGAGCGAGTGAATGACCGAGTGAGTAAATGAGCGCATGAGAGAAACAGGGAAGGGGGGGGGGGGGGAGGGGAGGTCGGTAAAGAGAAATGGAAAGACAGAGAGCGAGGCCAGGGGATTATCGTCTATTAGGCTTTGTGTGGTCGTCTGTGTCTGTGGGCATATTCCGTTCTCCACGTCAGCAGCAGCAGGGGCCTAGTGAGCGAAGCAGCTTTGACCGGCAGGAAGGCGGCCAGAAGGCCCAGGCCTGATGCCCGTCCTGCTGGTAGAGTACAGCCATCCATTAACAACCCTTCAGCCCAGTCTCTCACAGCGATTGGAGTCAGGGGGCAGCTGGATTACATGTCACACACAGCGCGGGAATTCACGTACAACCCTGGGCCGACGCGAGACAAAAGGCTGATTCGGTCTCTCGTCTAAAGATGGAAATGTCACTGTGTGTGAGGTTGTTTTCGAAACGTGGGGAAATGAGTGGATCCCTCGGTTTGAGGACAAGGAAGATGTGGATGATGTACATGGACAGTCTAGGTTCTAGATTAATCATGTGTGGTTTAGAAAACAGCGGGCCCACATACTCTTTACCTCAGATACTGCTTGATACTTTAGCATCGCACAAATAAAAACTACATATTTTAATGAAAAGTTTATCTTTCTGTATCTGCCTGCACGACAAACTGCTCGTCTGGCGGGTTTAGAGAAAGAATAATACGGCGTAGAAAAACACATAGATCCAGCTGGAATTGAACTAGAACACATTGAGACAACTTAGTGTAAGTATGGCTAAGTGTGCCTATATGAATTATATGGATGTAACGCCTTGCTAAGCTGCGATTAAGGCTGTGTTTTAGGGAGCAGGACTGTAAGGAGAGTGTGAGGAAGGGACCAGGTTAAATCCTGGCCTCGATTATCAGGCCTGGCGACCCAGTTCTGCAGGCTCTGGTGTGATCAAGATTATGACACAGGATGGAGGGAAAGGGTTAATAGGGGCCGTTTACACAGTTTTAACTGGCTGTGACGTGATAATGCAACTGTGTTGATGTGTGTGTGTGTGTGGGGGGGGGGGGGGCGGGGGGCAGGGATTTAAGGGCTGGTTTTAATGGGAGAGAAAATATGGGAAGGAGTGGTGAAAGAGTGAATGAGAGGGCGGGCAGCCGTGCGTGTTGGGCTGGATGTGAATGATTAAATGATTTCTCGCCGGATTAATATTCCATATTCTAAATGGGAGATTTTCTAAGCGTCATAAACAAATGCACTCATTTATGCGGGATTAACCGTAATCTCTCATTCTATCCATGTTCTCACCCCTGCGTACCTCAATCTCTCTCGCACCCCCACTAATACACCCCTCATCCCTCCATGCGCTCCTGCTTTCTACACGGTACATACCTTTTAACGTACAAAACTTTCTCCCACCACTCGGACACACACATCAGTTAACCCGTTGTATATCGACAGCGTGTCTACGTGGTTAGAGAAGTATGGAGGTAATCAGTTAATGGACTCCTACACTTTCTGTACCTCCACGATCCCTCTCTCTCATACAGAATCCTCTCTTTTTCTCTCTCCCTCTCGGTTTCACTGGAGTTCAGGTCTGCCATGAAACACTCACATCATTGTAGGGTCACATATTTATTCAAATTTAAAATCCATTCCTTTTTTCCTTCAGACGAAACATAACACGCAATACCACACACAGTGGGAGTGACAAATTCACACAGACACACAGAGGAGAGATCATTTCTATCCCACAAATACACACATAATACAGTGACACACTGAAGAGGATAGCCGGGATGAGGGGGGGGGGGGAGAGATTGCGTAGGTGGCGATCGAAAATCCTGGTGTAAAAATAGAGAAAAGTTCATGGTATTTTCGCCGGGGGAGGGGAGGAGGAGGGGGGGATTGTGTGTGAAAAGGGAGTACCCCGTCGGATGGATAAATCCATCTCACAGCTCGTCCTTGCCCCCGGTCACCCTGCCCCTCCCGTTGGCACTTTCCCTGGAGCCCTGGCGTCTGCTGCTACGGGCCGTGGGGGCGCCCTCTCCCTCCACCTTCGGCTCTTTGGTCCCACCCTGCCCATCCACGGCCCACATGGCCTCCGCCTCCTCTCGCTCCTAAAGGACAGAAGGCAGACAGGGAAGAGGGATGTAGAGGGCTCTTATTAGCCTATCACCAGCCAGCTTTTCCCAGGCACCACTGGGGTTTATAAAGTGTTACCCAGGGGCAATTCTGGAGGGGGGGGGGGGGGTTGGTGGTGTCGATATTAAGAAATATTACACATGTGGGGAACATATCATCATCACATGCTGCTCCTTATCCATCTCCTTCATGTGTCTTACTGACAGAATTTAGCTTGAATAAATTATATGATACGACCTTCTACGGCAGCCACATCCCATAATAAGCCTCACCATGTCTCTGTGGTGCTGCTCCTTGGTGAACCAGAGGGCCAGAGCACAGCGACGGCCGGCGGTAACCGCAGTAACGCCGTGGGGGTTGACTGGCCCCGAGGAGAAGCCAACCAGACGACCACAACTGGGATTCACCCGGGCCTAGAGGGCGAAAAGGTCAGGGGTCGTCAGGCATTGGTTAGGACATGACTCGGATATGGTTTGCATGGCCATCATTGAAGTTCATCATTCAGTTCAAATGGTGTAACGGCGTTTCAGGGGGAAATAAAACTGACCGTTACAGTCTTGGCATCCCTGTCTGTGAAGAAGAACTCTCCTCCGTCAAAATTGTCGTTCAGGTAGAGCACAGCGCTGCAATGGAACCAGCAATGAGCACAGGTCTACTCAAGACAGTTTATAATAGCAAGTTGTATGTCAACGTAAGTTTCAGGGGGCAAATGTATGTCATTCTTATCCTCTCACAAGCTGAAAATCAAGTAAACATTACTTCCACCTGCACACCAACACTGGAAATGTACCTTTTAATCCTGCATTTGAATGTGTGTGTCTGCGTGTGTGTGTGTGTGTGTGTGTGTGTACCTCAAGTCTCTGTGTGTGAAGGCTGGTGGTTCTCTCCAGCACTGCCTGGTCTCTGGTTCCAGGAGACAGTTGTCCACGTGGACAGGATGAGACAGATCCAGTCTTCCTTCCTGGTCCCCTGAGGAGACAGAAACAAAACCTGTCGGCACAGCTATACCAACAGAGTTTGCCAACTGCTCGATTATCTATCTAATTGAGCTTCGGGTGTACCTGACAAGCACATATGAACTATCAACAGCTCTGAGAGGCTCTGTATCTCTGAGGGTTTCTGAGGGGGTCTCTGTTACCTGTGATTGCGCTGCGACACACCAGGTGTGTGTAGGAGAAGAAGAGTCCGGAAGGGCTTCGGAAGTAGGAGTGCAGCAGGTTCCTCACCCTCTCCCCCATCTCATGGAGCAGCCGAGAGTCTGTCTGGTTCACCAAGCCATCCTGGGACAACTGCAGGGAGGGAGAAAGAGAGAGGGAGAAAGAGAGAGGGAGAAAGAGAGAGGGAGAAAGAGAGAGGGAGAAAGAGAGAGGGAGAAAGAGATGGAGAGAGAATAGAGAGATTAACTAAGATTCATGAAAGTAGAGGCTTACGGTCGAGGTGCAGGTTCCTCTTGGGGTTCTCTCTTCCAGGTTTCTCTTACTTTTACAGCTCTGAGAACCGTCAGGCCTTCGAACTTCTCGTGAGGCGTATGTGGAGAACGTCGGCCCCGGTAACCATCTCCAACTGACGCAGCAACCTATCAGAGAGCCACAAAACCAGCTCATTTCATCCTCATCGTCGTCTCATTGAATTGAATAAAATGCCAACATGAACTCACAGTTGCTAGGTTGAGTATTGTGTCACACTCTCTCTGAGACAGGACTCCGTCCAGCACCACACGATTAGTCCCGTTCAAAGCCTCGTCGTCCATGGTGATCGTCACGCCAACCTGAGGAACAGGCCCGCCTGAGAGCATAACATTGAAAAGTGAGTATGGAGCGTACTCTAAGGAGTTCACAAAAGTAGTCAAAATACAAAAGTGCAATGTTGAAAAACATTGTTTTCATTATTAGGTTTTATTCTTATTTCTCCCAGCATTTTTGAAAATGTAGAGATTGTTTTTAAAAACTTTTTTTCAAATTTGTATTTTTCTTTTTTCTTCAATCCTTGAATAAAAAATAAAATAAAGGATTACTGTGCCCAAGACTTGTATAGCAATGTACACACACCCAGTGCCTGGAAATTACAAATTCAAGTAAATATATGACAAACTTTAGACATAACTACCTGCATAAAATCCACTGTCGTCTGTCTCGACTATCCTCTCCCCCTCCTTCATCTTCTCATTCAGCTTCTGTTTCTCAGCTCTGAAAACAGAACATGGGGAAGTTGTTCATTTATCCACCAAAACCATTTTTTTTTTTTTTTCAAAAGCTTAGTTTGAACAGCTCTTGACTCTTACCTCCATGTTTCCCTGAGCGACTCAGGTACAATTTCTTCTGGTGTCCACAGATCCTACAGGTGTGTAGAAACCAAGAGAAGAATCTTTTGAAAAACACATGTAACATAGGCAGCTAACCAGGCATTCCACATTAATGTGTGGTGTTATTACTTGAAAATGTGGTTGTTGAAAGTTATGGAACAAACATTTGACAGTGAGAAAGCATTAGCCAGACATGTATAGCATTTATTCCTCACCGGGTCAATGAAATTTAAGTTCAGGTTTTCCATCCCAAAGTAGAGGAGCTTTTTTTCTTGCAATGAGCGACTCACATACCTCGAGATCTCCTGTGAGCAGAGAGACAGACAGACAGACGGACAATAGGGAAAGACAGAAAGCCTATAAATTCCCGTCCTTTCTCCTTCATAGTCTTACATACAGAGAGAAGAATGATAATAGTAGAGACTAGATTGAGACTAGACTACTGAGACTAAAGGACTGGGTACTTGATAGTTAGCGCTGAGTCACTGGTACCTGAGAGGGCTGTATCTCTGTGTCTCCCTCTAGTGTCTCATAGTAGAGCTGCAGGTTGCTGAGGGAGTCGGTGTCGGCAGGGTAGAAGAGGAGGAGAGAACGAAGGGTTTCCACGGCTCCCGGGATGCCCCCCGCTGTGGGAACGCCAGTGAGAGAGAGAGACAGGAGCCGTTAGCTTGACACAGTTTCCTTCTGGACAAACTCCCAAGTGAGCCGTGAGGGAGACAGAAAAATAGAATCTCATGACATCTTCCTCTGACCCAGAGGTGAGCTGGTCGTCTCTGACCTTTGAACTGTGCGATGTGCAGATGCTCCAGCTGCATGGGCAGGAAGTCCTCCTGAGCTGAGATCCTTCCGGGCCTCGTCGCCACCTGGGTCACACAAGATTGCTGGCAGGACAGCAGGGAGAGGGAGAGGGCTGGATGGATGGAAGGGGGAAAAAAAGGAGGAGAGAAATCAATACGCGAGAGAGCATTTCACAATCAAGACAAACAAAATGCCTCATCACTTCTCTCGATCACAACCCACGACTAGCCCTTCTTCTCTGACCATCTTCACCGGTCCCCCCTCGTACCTGCAGCCTTCTCAAACACCCCCTCCGACCCGTCCTCTCCTCTGTTCTCCGGAAGCAGCTGAGAAGCCACCTCGCACTGCACCCTGCACTCCCCTGTCTGCCTCAGGGTCTCGTCCACACAGGACGCCCAGCTCTCCACCGCACGCGCCCAGTCAGACGACGACTCAGAGAGCAGCGCAGAGTCATAGAAGGCCTGTGGTGGATGGAGAGGGAGAGGAAAAGGAGGACATTAGAAAAGAATGCAGAAGAAAAAGCTGAAGGAGGTCAAACAAAATATATATACAGTGCATCAATATACATTTCATTGCCCAGTAGAAGAATACTAGGTAGAGGTTACATAGTGTGTGTGTGTGTGTTTCCAATCGTGGCTATCAGAGTGAGATTTAGGAGTGAAGGTAAAGGAAACAGTGAGGAATGTGGCACCCCAGGCAATGTGGGAGGGGCCTCCTTCCTTTCACCACCTACAGAGACATCTTCACACAAAAGGTTCCTGAATGCTAACACTGGGTTATGGATGCCACAATCAAAACACCTCTGAAATTATCACTGCAGCAAACCCCCCCCCCCCCCAGGCCCCCAACCCCCCCCCCCCCCCCCCCCCTCACCCAATGTTTCTCAGCCTCCGTCTCTCTATCCTGGAAGGCCTCCTCCGTCACTCCATCCATCCGTCTGTACTTCTCGATGTTGTTCCTCATCTCCAGGTGACTGGGGTTGGCCACGAAGAACGTGTGTGCGGCCGACGCTGCCTTCTGCATCTTCCCCAACTGAGGAAGAGGAGGGGGGGGGGGGTTGGGGGAAGGGGTGCGTGATGAAGAGAGAATCCAGAAAAGAGGAGATGAAGGTCAATGAATTAGAAGAACGGTCAGGCAGAAGTACATTAGTCTCATACTGCCGTGAGGATTTTTTTTCTTGAAAAGGTTATATGGTCAGTACAGCAGATGTGATACCTTATAGTAGGTGACCTGTAGGAAGTTGTAGGGGTTCCTGGAGCTGAACTCATATTCAATATCCAGGGAAACAGGAAGCTGTCCTGCGGGGGTAACAGACCTTCCCAGGCAGAAGCGCACACACTCTGCCCGCCTCTGCACCCAGTCCTGCGCCCACAGGTCCCATATAACCCCCTCCTCCGAATCTGGGAATATACCCACACCGTTTATAGTTGAGAAGTTACACATGACAAGACACACAACCACAGAAATGCAAGGCATAGGTAGGCTATCACCCAACCCCCCGCTTCACACACACGGGTAGTCTACGTATAGCTCTCTCCGTAGCCTACACACTTTCTCGAAGTCTTATTAAATTCCAATACCTAGTTTGTTCAGCCTGTCTTTGCCCGCTTCTATACATTCGTCATGACATTGCCTTCGGATTCGGAAAAGTGCCTCTCGTGTTGATATAGACTTCTCGAACTGTTCCGCAGCTTTCTCCCACTGCTCGTCAAAGTATGCACGAACGCCGCTGTAATATAAGACATCGTACGGGGATAATAGTCCAGACACAGATCCTGTCGTGACCCCACTGCCCGCAGCAGGAGAAGTTAAATGTAAAAATGAAAGAAGAGAGACGTGCAGCGCCACGTACACAGTGAAATAATTTGAGTCCAGCGCCATGGTCCCAAGTTATTTTGGGAGGGAGTGGGAGGAGGAACCAAAGAAAGTGGGAAAGCCAGTGAAGGAAAGACGTGCAGCATCAAACGTCAACATCTCGACAGTGTGGGCTGTAAAGTTAACTCGATTTATCTGCTTCATTCCCCAATGCCGCACGCACTAACCACCTAGACAGGAACGATTAATTGACGTTTCGAATTACACTCATTGTTGCATACATATTTCTTTAATTGTAGGCAGATTTTCTTTTTTGCCCAGCCAGACGATATTTCGCCTTCTCACAGTAAACTGTCACGTAAAGCTGTTAAACTAGCATAGGCCTACAATGCGGATTAACATAAGAATTTCATTGCGTATAGCTACTTGTACTGAACTCAAAGACCTTGATTTCCAATGTTATGTGCGATAAATTACATTTAACCAATCTTATGTTAAGCTACTCCATGCTACACAAGACTGCGGACTTGTTAGCGCTTGCGACTGTTGTGTGCACGTTCGGCCTTGCGTCGACAGACGGCGCACGAAACCCAGAACAGGTCCATCAGTGGGTTATTCATTCGAAAGTGGATAGCTAGCTAGCCAGCTTGACAGACAGGGAGTGGGGATACGAACGATTCCAACGCCAGACACGCCGTTTGAGCCGAGGAATCAAAAGCTGGGGTCTAAAATAACAAGTGTCCGACTCAAAGGCTGACTTACATAGATTGACATGGCGGAGGTTAGTGATATTCTGATGTCAGTTCTGTCCACAATTCGGGTACCGAGGCCCGGGGACCGTGTTCACAAAGACGAATGCGCCTTGTCATTTTCCTCTCCGGTGAGCAACCCATCATCCTCTTATTTCCTTTTAAACTGTCTCTTTAAATATCTGATGTTATGCAGTGATTGTTAATGCATATGTCTAAACTATTATCCTATCTTACCCTATCCTATCCTATTTATACGTTATAATATTGGTTCGATACCTAGCTAGTTTTGCTAGCTAGCTAGTTAGCCTTGCTAGATAGCTTGCTAATGCAAGTGAACGTACCAGCCGGTAGGCTAATGTAGGCAAAGTTAGCTAAGCTTGCTAGCTAACGTTAGCTGCGTGGCTAATGCTAGCGGTTGTTGCCAAATTGTCTCGTTAGTAAGACTAACTGTAGTATGACATTACTGTTTTCAGTTCACTTATACCCATGTGTTAGTAAGCTTGCTAGCCCAACTTCTAGCAGAAACGTTAGCTAACTAAGCTATCTACACCACATTAATATAATGAATAGCTGGCTAGCTAGTGTGTTCAGTTAGTTACATCGCTAGCCATCCACACAAAAGTTAAATTTTGAATGGTTATCACTTTTTCCCTACTCTTTTGCATATTGATGATGTCAGGTGGGCAGTGTAGCAATGTCACGTAACACTTAACGTGGTGCCAAACTGACCCAAGTTGGCTGAACAGGTAAGCAACTTGTCTCTTACACATTTTGTATTCTCAGGAGAGTGAGGGAGGCCTGTACGTGTGCATGAACAGTTTCCTTGGCTTTGGCAGCCAGTATGTAGACAGACACCACACCCGGACTGGACAGCGGGCGTACCTGCACATCACCCGGACGCGTAAAGCTCAGGTAACCATCGCTCTTTCGCAGACTACTGTCATCTTTTTATGTCCACAGAGAATTGCAAATATTGCTTGCATGTTGTTATTTTTTTTGACAAATGATATCGGGAGTTGTAGATATGTAAGTATTATGCTACTGAGACGCAATGCAGCCACTGTTGATTCAACAGTGGCTGCATATTGATTAGTATTTGTGGTTTTCCCTAGAAGGAAGAAGACAACAATTCTGGATCTGGAGACCCACCCAAGAAAAAACCCACCAGGTTGGCCATAGGTGAGAGAAGTGTTTAGTTCAGACAAACGGTCTGCGGTCTGAGTATGTTTTTTTTACCTCTCCTACTGATCTAGGTCTCTCTCTCTCTGTCAGGGATCGAAGGAGGGTTCGATGTGGAACAGGAGCATTGTGAGGAGGAAGTGAAGGTGGTCCTCTTACCTGACAGACAGGAAGTGACAGCTGAGGACATCGGCAGAATGCCTGATGTTGTGAGAGAGCGGGTGAGGCTCAGCATTTGTAAACACCTCACTGTGGCAGAGCTTATATATATATATATATATATATACACATTCAAATCAAACAGCTCAGAGTTTCTGTCAGAATTGTATCCGAAACCTTCGGATCGTCACAGAAGAGGTCTTACTTTACTTTACTTACTTTTAGTCATTTAGCAGACGCTCTTATCCAGAGCGACTTACAGTAAGTACAGGGACATTCCCCCCGAGGCAAGTAGGGTGAAGTGCCTTGCCCAAGGACACAACGTAATTTGGCACGGCGGGGAATCGATCCGGCAACCTTCTGATTACTAGCCCGACTCCCTCACCGCTCAGCCATCTGACTCCCTTGGTCTTCATGTTACTGGGTGGTAGTAGTGTGATAAACTTCATGTTTTGGCTGCTTGCAATGTTTGGGGCTATCTCGTTGTTATGATCAGTGACCTATGCTCTTTTGTAATGCTCTCTCTTGGAAGTCGCTTTGGATAAAAGCATCTGCTAAATGTAAATGTAAACCTGCCTGTGTTGTGTCGGTGCAGGTGTCTCTCTCCATGGCTGGGCTGATGGCGGCAGACTCAGTGTCTCACGCCCTGCAGGTGCAGCAGTGGGACGGGGAGGTGAGACAGGAGTCCCGACACGCTGCCGGCCTCAAACAGCTCGACAACGGCATCAAGATCCCCCCTAGGTGAGACACGGAAACTCCGCTACATTTACATTTAGTCATTTTAGCAGACGCTCTTATCCAGAGTGACTTACAGTAAGTACAGGGACATTCCCCCCGAGGAAAGTAGGGTGAAGTGCCCAAGGACACAACGTAATTTTGCACGGCCGGGAATCGAACCAGCAACCTTCTTATTAATAGCCCGGTTCCCTAACCGCTCAGCCATCTGACCCCCGCTGCAGACTCACCTGCCTTTTATCTCACTTACTTGAGATGCTCACTTACTAGCAAGTAGAGGTCTGCTCGTTGTGTTCACAGCTTTTTTGTGTGTTATTACTGTGTCATCTGATCTGTGAAAACAAATCTTTTCTCTGTCTCTCTCTCGCCCGCTCTCTCTCTCGCCGTCCCTCTCTCTCGCCTCTCTCTCTCTCGCTCTCTCTCTCGCCCTCTCTCTCTCTCTTGCCCTCTTCCTCCCTGACTGCGGCAGTGGCTGGCGTTGTGAGGTGTGTGACCTGCAGGAGAATTTGTGGATGAACCTGACGGACGGCATCGTGTTGTGTGGGCGGAGGTATTTCGACGGCACGGGGGGGAACAACCACGCCCTCCTGCACTTCCAGCAGACGGGACACCCGATCGCCGTCAAACTGGGCACCATCACCCCCGACGGAGCAGGTGAGCCCCCCCAGGGACGCGCACAGCCGCTTGTCCCGCTGGATCATAGAGGAAGTTGCACGGACGCCGTGCAGCGGTATGTCAGTGTACCTGAGGTGGAGCACGGACGCAGTGGAAATCTGTCCCCGTGGCTCGGGGTGTGACGGTCTTAGTACTGTCCCCGTGAGCTGAAGCCCCCCCCCCCCCCCCCCCTGTTGTGTCTCCAGATGTTTACTCGTACGATGAGGATGACATGGTGCTGGACCCCAAGCTGCCGGAGCACCTCGCCCACTTCGGCATCGACATGATGACCATGGAGAAGGTAGGATCCAGCTCGCCCCGTCAGCACGTCTCCCCTCTGGAGAGAGCGGACTGCTGTGCTCTCTTAACAGAAATGTCAGTCATTGTCAATGAGTTAGTTTGATTACCTTGAAAACCAGGCTGGCTTAATCGTGTGTTGAAGTTGGCCTTAAGCCTCCTTGTCTGTGATTCGCTGTGATTATGATTCCATCTTTTGCGAGCACAGAGCCAGCCCTCTGCTTTTTGCTACGTCTGTTGGTATGCGACAGTGACACAGATAAATTTGCTAGTTCCTTGTTGGCAGTCTGCCATAGTGCCAGAGCTGGCCCTGATTCAAAGCTGCAATTGAGTTCTAACAGCAGGCTGGAAAACTGTGCTGGGGGAGGCCAGCACTCATAAAACTCCATATTATTTTTTATAACCTCGTTCTCTGCCCCTCCCTTCTTCCTTTGTCCTTCTCCGCTGCTACTCCCAGTCCTCCATTATCACATCCACCTGTTCTCTCCCCAACCCCCCTCCCGCTCTCCCTCGCATGGCTCTCTCTTACCTTCTTGCTCGCTCATCCCTCTCCTTCGACACCTGAGTCTCCTCTCTCTCTGTCTCTCTCTCTCTGTCTCTCTCTCTCTCTGTCTCTCTCTCTCTCTCTCTGTCTCTCTCTCTGTCTCTCTCTCTGTCTCTCTCTGTGTCTCTCTCTGTCTCTCTCTTTCGCTCTCTGTGTCTCTCGCCCTCTTCCTCCCTGATTTCCTGCAACCATCAAATACAATTCTCTTCCATTCCTCCTGTTTGGGTTTTGTATTTTATTCAGACTTTTTATTGCCTTTGTTTCCTCTCCGCCCTGCAGACGGAGAGGACGATGACTGAGCTGGAGATAGCGGTGAACCAGCGCGTGGGGGAGTGGGAGATGATCCAGGAGTCTGGCACCACCCTGAGGCCCCTGTCGGGCCCGGGCCTGACGGGGATGAAGAACCTGGGCAACAGCTGCTACCTCAACTCTGTCATGCAAGTGCTGTTCACCGTCCCAGACTTCCAGAGCAAGTCAGTACCTCACCGTCTCCCTCCAGCCCAGGCCTCAGAGCACTGAGCTGGAACGATTTTTATTAGAAGACGAGATCGCTATAGAAACAGATTTGTTTTCACAATGACCCAACTGTATTGTTACCTTTGCCGTAGGTATGTCTCCTAACATCGAAAAGATCTTCGCCGAAGCCCCCAGCGATCCCACCCAGGACTTTAAAACTCAAGTGTGAGTGTTCGACACACCTTCCTAACCACTGGTCTGACGCCGCTGCTCGTTCCGGCCGTGCTGTAGCTGTCTTTCACCAGTAGATGTCACTAAGCGCGCACACACGCAATGTCACAATGCCGAATCTTTATTGAAATTGTAAATGCACAGTCTTGTCATGAGACGTAGTTGCATTTCTAACCCCTCCCACACGCAGAACATACACAGGCTCACACTGGCTGCTTTGGTTCCTTCTATTAAAAAGTGGGACATCATGACTTCAGAGCAACGTCCAGCATCCAGCGCCGCACATGTCCTCACTGTCCTCCTTCACACGCTCACAAATACATCTTCATCGACACTATCGCAGTAGTTGACCCGTAAACAAAATGATACCTTCTGTGTCCCTCAGAGCTAAGCTGGGCTATGGTCTGTTGTCAGGCGAGTACTCCAAACCAGCCCTTGATCCTGGGGACGAGACCAACGCCTCTACTGAACCCAGGGTAGGCGTGACCCTGCATCGTCAACTTACTAAACGGCTTGGATGTTTTTTTTTTTTTTTACCGTGGCTGATTGCAATCGTTCTTTGTTTCCAGGGCGACCAGGTTGGCATTGCGCCACGCATGTTCAAAGCACTTGTGGGGCGGGGCCACCCCGAGTTCTCCACCAATCGGCAGCAAGATGCACAGGAGTTCTTATTGCACTTCATTAACATGGTCGAGGTGAGCCCTTCCTCCCGCGCCATCCTCTCTCCCTCTACCTGCCGCCTGCTTCTCTCTCTCTCTCTCTCTCTCTCTCTCTCTCTCTCTCTCTCTCTCTCTCTCTCTCTCACTCTCTCACTCTCCCACTCTCTCACTTGCTTTGTCTCCTGTAGAGAAACTGCCGTTCAGGAGCGAACCCTTCCGAAGCCTTTCGCTTCCTGGTGGAGGAGCGGATCGTGTGCCAGCAGTCCCAGAAAGCCAAGTACACACAGAGGGTGGACTACATGCTGCAGCTGCCCGTGCCCATGGACCAGGCCACCAACACAGGTGAGGGCCAGCACTGCCCCCAGGGGGTCCACACCTGCCCTGTTAACCATCATCATCATCATGTATTCATTTAGCAGATGCTTTTATTCAAAGCTGACTTCCAAGAGAGAGCTTTACAAAAGTGCATAGGTCAATGATCATAAACAACGAGCATAGCCTCAAAACATTGTGGGTACCAAAGATATGACACCCTTTTGGGGGGGGGGGGGGGTAGTAATCAGAAGGTTGCCGGTTCGATTCCCGGACGTGCAAAATGACGTTGTGTCCTTGGGCAAGGCACTTCACCCTACTTGCCTCAGGGAGAATGTCCCTGTACTAACTGTAAGTCGCTCTGGATAAGAGCGTCTGCTAAATGACTAAATGTAAGTAGGATGTTGGAGTAACGATGGATGGTCTCTTTCTTACCTCTCCTCCCTCCGTCACCAGAGGAGCTGCAGGAGGCAGAGAGGCGGCGCGAGGCGGCTGACTCGTCGGGCGCCCCGCCCCCGGCGAGCGTGCGCGCCCGGATCCCCTTCACGGCGTGCATGGCGGCCCTCAGCGAACCCGAGACGCTCACGGACTTCTGGAGCTCCGCCGTGCAGGCCAAGACCAGCGCCACCAAGTAGGGACACGCACACTCGCGGGCGGCCTGGGTTCGAAGTCCGGCCCAGGCCCTTTACTGCATCTCATCCCCTCTCTCTCTCTCTCTCTCTCTCTCTTCTCTCTCTTCTCTCTCTTTCCACACATTTCCTGTCCTCTCCATAAAAAAAATTATATTTAAAAATATAAAATAATAATGATGTATTTTCTGTCTCCTGACAGAACGACGCGCTTCGCTTCCTTCCCTGATCACTTGGTGATCCAGATAAAGAAGTTTACCTTCGGGTTGGACTGGGTCCCCAAGAAACTGGGTAGGCAGTGGCCGTTTCCCTTGACAATGTGTCTGAATGGAAAACACTGTGGATTAAGTTTTATTTTTTTAATTTAAGATTCGTATATGCACCTTCCTGCCACAGTAACTTCCTGATGGTCCTAAACTGATGGCTTGTAGTGACTCATGTTGTGTTGCTGATGTGTTGACAGACGTGAGCATAGACGTTCCCGACACGTTGGATCTGAGCGCGCTCCGTGGGACCGGTCAGCAGCCGGGGGAGGAGCTTCTGCCGGAGGTGGCTCCGCCTCCTCTCATGACCCCTGACGTGGAGGTCAAAGGTATCCTGGGTTTCCACGGCAACGAGGAGGACGACTCTCTCTACTCTCCACTGCTGTGTCAGTTCGTCTGTCGTTTCTGCTACTTTCCTTCCTTCCTCCTCCTGACTCGCGTGTCGTTCGTCATCATCTTTTCTAGCTGTCTTTTTTCCCTCCTTTTCCGTTTCCTTGTTCTCTGTCTGGATTTCGTCTGTGACTCTCTGTTAGCATCCTCAAATGATTTGTCTTAAGTTTGCACCAAAGGGAAGGCCATTCAAGTTGACGTTTATTTATATTTCAGTACTTTTTGTTTTCATATCATTTTTTGGTTATATCATTTCTTAGTATTTCTCAGTTTTCAGAATGGTTCAGTTATTTATCAAGTATAGTTGTGTGTGTACAGTTGTTGCCTCCTGTTTAAATGTGCTCCATCTCTGCTCCCTCTGGCCTCAGCCCCAGTCCTTGACGACTCCACTGTGTCCCAGTTATGTGAGATGGGGTTCCCCCTGGAGGCCTGCAGGAAGGCCGTGTACTACACTGGGAACACTGGGATAGACGCAGCCATGAACTGGGTCATGGGCCACATGGATGACCCAGGTGGGGAACTAAGTAGTATATATGTATATCATATAAATATTTATTTATGTATTTTTTATAAAATATTTTTTCCTTCTTGTGATTGGCCCCAGATTTCTCCGCCCCCCTGGTGTTGCCAGGCTGCAGCTCCGCCCCCGGGACCACTCCCACCGCTGAGAGTGTACCCGAGGAGCACCTGGCGACCATCGTATCCATGGGCTTCAGCAGAGACCAGGCGACACGGGCGCTGAGGGCCACGGTGAGACACGAGACATCAACCAATGGGGTCAGATGGCTGAGCGGTTAGGGAATCTGACTATCAATCAGAAGGTTGCCGGTTAGACTGCAAGTCGCTCTGGATAAGAGCGACTGCTAAATGACTAAATGTAAACCCCAAACTGACCAGCAGGCTGAGATCGAAGGGGACTGTGTTCACACCAAACGCCAAGCAAATTATTTGCGCGAATGAAGCGAATTTTCGCCTTGCGTTCATTTGTGTTTATTAGCGCGGATCGCTAGTTCTTTTTTTGTTCTTTTCCGTTCTTTTTTCGTCGTCAACCATGTTCGAAATTCACGCGAATTCACGTGTTTGGACCCCAGCATAGCAACTTTGCTCTATCTGGTGTCCTGTACAAAACGTTGTTTACTCACCACACACATTCTTTTGTTGTTTTTAATACACACCCAGTTCAACCATTTGGAGTAACACGTGATCTACAGAGATCCCTAAGAACCTTAACCCTCCCCCCCTCTCTCTCTCTCTGTCTCTCTCTCTATGTCTCTCTCTCTCCTGCCAGAGTAATGTTCTGGAGAGGGCAGTTGACTGGATCTTCTCCCACCTGGACGACCTCGAGTCCATGGAGGTGTCGGAAGGAGGGCGCTCTGCCGCTGAGAGCGAGGCCAGCAGGGACCCTCCTCCTGGGCCACGGGTCAGAGACGGCCCTGGCAGTAAGTCTGCCCCGAGGGACTGGTGGGGGGGGGGGGGGGGGGGGGGGTCATCCTGTTTTCATCCACTGTTGTGTGGTACAGTATCGTGTGTGTTTGCTTGTAATGTTGATACAGCATTGCATTGTTTAGATCCCTATTTGTGTGGATTTGACCAGAGGGAGAACACACATTGATATGCAACCTTGATGCTCTCTGTCTCTCTCTCACACCATCTTTTTTATTTTTCTCTCGTTCTGCCTCTAGAGTACGAGTTGTTTGCCTTCGTCAGTCACATGGGCACCAGCACCATGTGTGGCCACTACGTCTGCCACATCAAGAAGGACCAGCAGTGAGTAACTGCTTCCTGTTACGACCGGAGGAGGAAACCCTGTAGAGGGTTCTCCTCTGTGTTTGTCTGTCTCTGTCTCTTTCTCTCTCTCTGTCTCCCTCTCTCTCTCTTCCTCTCTCTCTCTGTCTCTCTCTCTGTCTCTCCCTCTTTCTCTCTCTCTCTCTCTCTCTCTCTCTCTCTCTCTCTCTCTCTCTCTCTCTCTCTCCCTCTCTCCCTCCTGTAGATGACAATCTATTACTCATGCAGAGCAGTGTTCAACACACCCGATTCAAATGAATGTTTCGTCATCAGGTTTCTGCTGAGCTTCGTAACTACCCATTCATGTGAATCAGGGAAACATCTAAAACATGCCGTATGGTGGGTCTATGAGGACCAGGATTGAGAAGTACTGATCTAGAGCTTTAGCTCCGCACAAGAGTCCTACGTAAGAGGCAAGCAAGGGCACAACTGTTGGTGGCCTACTTTAGGATCGATGGTTACTTGCGAGATAGACAGAAATCCAAGTGCGGTTTGAAAAGTGACTGGCTTTTTACCCTGCCTGATACATTTACATTTAGTCATTTAGCAGACGCTCTTATCCAGAGCGACTTACAGTAAGTACAGGGACATTCCCCCCAAGGCAAGTAGGGTGAAGTGCCTTGCCCAAGGACACAACTTAATTTTTTTGCACGGCCGGGAATCGAACCGGCAATCTTCTGATTACTAGCCCGATTCCCTAACCGCTCAGCCACCTTGACTCCCAGTTACTGATCTGCTGAATCTTTCTTCTTCTTTTCCTTCTTTGTCCATCCTTCTTCCTCTCCCAGGTGGGTTATCTTCAACGATCAGAAGGTGTGTGCCTCAGAGAAGCCTCCCAAGGACCTGGGTTACCTGTACTTCTACAGAAGAGTGGCAGAGTGAGGGAGGAAGGAAGGAAGCTTTTCGTGAGGGGGGGGCGGGGGGAGGGGGGGGGGCAGATCAGCAGAGCAGAGCACCGACACTCACACACAGCAAGCACTGTCACACTCTTTAACGGGCCACTAAGAAATGCTTTCACACGGGCTTCTGAACTGACAAAATGAGGTTGTAAATACTCTTCTCGGTTGTGTTGCAAGGGGTGCTCTTTCGCGAAGGGTTAGCGTAGGTCTTGGTGGCAGGCTTTTGGTTCATTTCAAGTACAAGTTCATCCCCTCTGTTGACTCAAGCGGCTGTTGATATTGTATATCTGTGGCTGGTGAACACTGCCCCCCTTCCTGCTCTAGACTTCTCTAGACACTCATCTCCTCCCTTATTGGATAGCTGCCATTGTGATGTCACCGCTTCTTCAGCCAAACACCACCTTCCCTGCTCCACCTGTTCCAATAAGATGGTTACAAGAAACAGTTTGACATTCACTGTCCCAAATATCTATTAAACAAAGGATAAAAACAGTTCAAATGTGTATTTAAAAAAAAAACTGTAATAAAAAGTTCAATAAACACCAAACCAAACTGGTTGTTATTTGAAGTGTGGTGAGGGTTATTTAGCAAGGTGGTTTCATTTTATTTTGTTTATTTTGCATAAATGAATTCCTTTGTTACTTCTGCTCTGACAAATAAAGACTTGTCTTTCTGCCGTCATTGTCTGTTGCTTCACTTTTTGGAAACGTTTTTGAAAGGTAGAGACTACGTTATTACACATCGCATCTGTTTTCATTGTAATTTTGCTGGGGTTTGACACCCACAATAATTACGAGTAAGTCTAAATGTATTTCCAGTAAAGGACGTAAACTTGAGCAGTTTATATGTGCCTACACACAAGCCTACTTGTAGCCTGTAGGCTTGTAGCGTGTATTGCGTTACATTTCAACGTGTTAAAGAAGGATTCCTGTCACTTGCAGTAAAGTACAGACCCTGTTTCGTTTGTGCATCTCCTGCTGCAGCTTTCCAAGTTGCAGTTTCCTCAAATCTCTTCCGCTTTATTCACCTCCTCAATCCTCTACCCTGTCTTCTTCATCAGTGTGTTGTGTCGAACAGAGCGAGAAATAAAAGATCAACTGCAGTAGCAGGTAAGAAATACCAAACTAGACAAATCACCATAAATAAGTTACTATTTTTGTGAAGATCTGACAATGTTGTAGAGTTGGAATGTTAGGTTTATAGAGGTTTATAGCTTATATCACCCTACTTTAGGTTAAAATGATACAATTGTCATTAAGACATACAAACATTTAATAAAGTGGTTGTAAAAGACGATTAGGCCTAATTGTTATTAATATTTGTATAAGTTTGAATTTGAATGGGTTTTCCGAAGTAGGCTATAGGTAACAAAACGCCAAATAAGGAAAACTGTGGTCATGCAAAACCACGATTTTCAATAGAAAATTACGTGTTTTTCTACTTTCGCATTGTTAGCAAAAATATATGCAAAAGTTATGGATGGGTTCATTGGCCCAATTTTTTTTGTTTTACAGTTTACTCGCAGAGAGCAGTTATTGTAGGCTATTATAGCCTACTATTTTATAAAATGTTTATAGGATATTTAAAAATTCCATACGATTTACATGTATTTTTTCCAGCCAGATGTGCCTACTCAATTTGACCAATAACTCATTATATATAGACTTATTAAAAGTTTAACGAACTTCACCCACGTTTGGTAACTGAAGGAATTCAGATGGCCCTATTTAGGTTTGAGATGTTGGTATGTTGCAGGGACTTTTTCCTATATTGAAATCGTATTTTATTCGTTACGATCACCAGTATTATGATACTCTTGGATTAGGCTTAATCTCAATCCATTAATATTTTCATTTTACCTTTAATGTAACGTATCATACGAGTTTAAAATGTATTAATAATGTAGGCTATTCGTTATCTAGGCCGCTTCAATGCCACGTGTCGTGTCATGTCATTTATACAAACAAATCTACTTCTCTCTAAAATATTATGTTCTTCTTAATTTCTTCAAAATGCATTCACCTATCTCAGAAGGAGAGAAAGAGAGTAAAAGAGCTGGAGAGAGGAAGTCGCTATGTGGTCAGGCACCTCAAATGTCGATTCGTACCTAACAGAAGCTGTGTGTGGTGACTTCATGTTGCAGCTTCTCACACTGGAAGTATGGATACTTCAACTGCACTGATGTACAGTTTGATCTGATGCATCATTCTTTCTCATATCTCTGTTCATAATTTCTTTCAGAAAGAAGAAAATGAAGACCGTGTTTTTATTTTGTGGTGAGTGAAAAAATATAACCCACTGTTTTGATATACAATTACTGTAGAAGATTGTCACTGTGTTGGACACAATAACAATAACTCGTCTCTACATTTGTGTCACAGTCTTTCTGTCAGCTCTCGGTCTAGTTCCATTAGAAGGGACAATTTTGTTTGTGAAACAAGGAGTGTCCGCCAAAATCAACTGTGGGGTCAAAGTCATTAACAAGAATGTCGAGTGGACATATGGTGACCTGAAATCTTTGATTGTACGGATCAATGGGAAATCTGGAAAACAGAATAAAGGTAATCTAATAGCAACGACTTATTCAAAATCATATTCAAAATTGCATATTGCTAATTGTGTAGGTTACACCTTTCTATATCACATGTTCTTTCCAATGGATGACAATATAACATGTAGATTAATGAATACAAGTCAGGTGGCTGAGCGGTTAGGGAATCGGGCTAGTAATCAGAAGGTTGCCGGTTCGATTCCCCGTCAGGCTAATTACGTTGTGTCCTAGTGCAAGGCACTTCACCCTACTTGCCTCGGGGGGAATGTCCCTGTACTTACTGTAAGTCGCTCTGGATAAGAGCGTCTGCTAAATGACAAAATGTAAATGTAAATAGACTTACAGATAAAATAAATCTGTGCAGGTTCTTCTTTTTTGCCTTTCTCATTGATGTGGTCATGGCCCTTGTCTGTTTCCCATGTTAGGCAATTTCCCCAACATCCAGGTAAAGGGTTCGGGAGAATACCTGGAGGTCCCGAGTGCAGGCGCTGGAGATGCGGGGCTGTACATCTGCAAGGTGGACCACACAGAGCACACGCACAGACTCTACATAGTTACAGGTACTAGTCCTCTCACGGATCACGTTTATACGGATGCCACGGCCTGCATCTCTTCCTCTCACGGGGGAGGACTAAGGGACAGCTGACCATTACATTTACATTTATGCATTTAGCAGACGCTTTTATCCAAAGCGACTTCCAAGAGAGAGCTTTAAAAAAGTGCATAGGTCACTGATCATAACAACGAGATAGCCCCAAACATTGTGGGCAGCCAAAACATGAAGCATACATTGTGAAAAAACAAATAAGTGCCAAAGGGAAGAACCATAAGAGCATGCAGTTAAACAAGTTACAATTAAACCACATGAACCTCAAAAAGTACAAGAGTGTACCTGTAGAAAAGCAATCAACAGTCAAATATTTCACAGCGAGTACAATAATTTAAATCCGTTACAACTAACCAACAAGAGCAACAAGTCTCTCAATAAGAGTCATTGTGATCCTGGAGGAAACTAGCATCAGGTCCAGCAAATCATTCCTAAGTACCGTTGTACTCCCAGTACATGTGACTGGACGCGTGATATTTCTGGGTTCTCACTTATATGTCATCTCTTGTTTTCCTTCCTTCCTCTGCTTCTCTACACTTTGTTTTTCATCCCCTTCCCCCAATTCTCCCCCTGCTGACCCTAGCCTCAGTGTCCCCTTCCAGTGATGTCCTGCTGGGCACTGCTGCCTCTCTCCACTGCCAGGTGACTGGGGAGCCCAAGCCCAAGGTGGAGTGGCTGCGTCCGGGCGGAGAGCTCGCAGAGTCCTCTGGGCAGGTCCAGCTCAGCGATGTGACCCTGGAGGATGCTGGGGACTGGACCTGTCGGATCTCTAAGGATGGGGAGATCCATAACGAGACCGTGAACATTCGTGTGCAAAGTACGGTTGTCTCAGTACTTCTAAACCCCCCACTCCTAACAGGTTTTGATTAGCACGTGTGTCATATGTAAGACCTAAGGTTCTTCGTCGAAATAACGTGTAGCTGATAACACAGTGACTGTGCTTTCTCAGGTTCCAAACCCACAGTCCCGCCCTCTGGACCAAGAGATGTCCCAGTGACTCAGTGCCTCAACTGTACGTAACTCTGGCTGAACCACATCAAGTATTTCCTCGTTCCATACCATGATAACAAACCCTTTATGTGTCTGTGTCTCCCAGGTAGCTCTGTCTTCCAGCCTGGAGAGACTGAAGGAGGGGAGGTGGGTGTACCCGGCGAGGGGGGACCGTCTCTGTGGGGGTTGAGCCTGTGGGTGTGGATAGCAGTGGGGGCCGGAGGCCTGGTGCTGATCCTGCTGGTGGTGTTGGTGGTCCTCATGCAGCGCAGAAACAGAAGGATGAAGGTAGGGTGAAGACAGGGTGCGGACACTTCACCTCCAGGCAGGGGCGCCGTAGCGGGGGGCAAGATTAGGATGAGGGCCCTGGCCTCACAGGGGGCCTAGTGGAACCCCATACTTGATTTTGGGGGCTCGGAGTACAAATTAGCCGGGGGGGTCCAGAAATCCTAGTGGTGCCCCTGCCTCCGGGAAAGCGGAATACCTAAGTACTGAAGCTTGATCATATGCTTAATATGATCAAATGACAAATGTATTTAGGGAATTGAGAAATAAAGAAAACGAATACTTGCTTGTATTGCTTTATAATCCTTTTTTCTTCTTGTGCAGAGGAGAGGCCGCAAGCTGAGAACCGTCAGACAACCTTTGAAGCCCAATGAATACTGCCACTGCACCAAGTAAATACTCCAGTTTACTTCCCCAACCAATTCAGATTCCATATAACTGACAAGATGGGCTTGTAGTTACGGTAGATGAGAAAGTGACCTGTTAATAACAGTACGTTGTGTACAACAGAAACTGTGAATTGAGGAAAGTTTTAAAACTTGTTTGCTGTGTTTGTTTCAGCAGGGCAGTGGGTCCCCCTCCGAAAGGAAGACCAAGAGAGAAGCCATCTCCTGTTGCCAAGCAACAGCACTAAACAGGTAGATCAAATGGAGGGAGTGGAAGGTAGATCGACTTGGAAGGAGACAGCAAAAGAGAGCGAGAGGGCGAGAGTCAAAGAGAGAGACTGAAGCGGAAGGATGAAGTGTAAAAAAATGTTGAGAGAGAGAATGTGGTCAAAATTGCTTATAACTGTCCATAATAAAGATGTATTTTTTGTAACTTGCTTTCATAAAAGAAATATACTGCTCATATAGTACATTACTGCTGTATCAGGACTGGATGGGAATATTTAGACAATGTTTTAAATGTGTAACTTTACATAAAATAAAAGGAATCATAATTTTGTCTGAATGTTTTTTCTTCTGGTCAATAAATGTCGATGACTTTTAAATTTAAAAAAAATTACGTTTCACAAGGTTGTTATTTTTTGCCTTAAAACAGTCTGCTTTCAACAACAAGCTTTTTTATACTGTATACAGATACCTTCTATCGCTAACTGGTGCAGTTAAATGCAGACAGGTGCTTGTAACAGTGGTCACACGACCATACACACACACACACACCAAGATAGTCACAAACACCTGTGACAAACAGAACACAACACACTGGCCTGTGTGTTAAACACTGAAGACAAGGAAGACTTGCTGGAGTTTATGTTGATACATCCACTTTGTGGATCTGTCTTTCAGTTCTCTAACCCTAACCCTTTTCTACGTTTATATTTAAGATTCTTATATGTTTATTGTATGCACTTTCCTGCCACAGTGAATTCCTTGTTTGTGCAAACTCAATTGGCGAATAAAGCTATTTCTGATTCAGATTTTGATTCAGATATTCATTCAGATCCTCATGTATGTAGAAACGCTACAATGCCTGCTCCTCCATCAAACCTCTCTAACATGGGATCAGCTCTAGACATAATACACATATACACATAGCTGGTATGATATCAGGTTTTTAGAGCAAGAACGTGCGCTGCCTGAGTGTGTGTGTGTGAGTGTGAGTGAGTGTGTGTGTGTGTGTGAGTGTGTGTGTGTGTGTGTGTGTGTGTGTGTGTGAGTGTGTGTGTGTGTGTGTGTGTGTGAGTGAGTGTGTGTGTGTGACACAGAGAGCCTCAGTACAGGGAAAGGATCGCAGCGCAGTCTAGCTTCCTGTCTCTGTGTGAGTGTGTTTGTGTGACTACAGTGTGTGTACAGTCTGATGTCAGACCAGAATTCATCTCAGCACTGAACACATCTCAGCACTGAACACATCTCAGCGGTGAGTACGGCTCTAACACATCCACACATTTGATGAGAAACTTGTCCAACTGCCGACATGGCAGTAATAGGCCTTCGTCATCTATTGATTCTTCGTAGATTAACTGATAAATCACAAGTGCCATGGACATGGCCTAGTTATATCTTACCTGTTGGCTCCTGGAGAGCTTCAGAGGTGTGTTTTAACGATTGTGGTCCTAAATGCATGACAAGAAAGCTGAGAAGTTTAAATGATGGAACCGTAACCATGGTACAGGGACGTAGAGAAGAGCTCAAAACAAACTTGTGTAATAACTGCCATGCAAAAGTGGATGATTTCGCAATTGTCTATGTTGGTACGGAATGATACTGTACAGAGCATGTTCTAACTTGTATACTTAAACACATATTCTACGTATATACCAGTAAATTAGATGTGTGTATAGTCACTGAACCTGTTCACTTACTTACCATTCTTTAGAGGGAAATTAAAAACACGTTGTTGTGTACATACTGCAGGTCCTAACACAATGTTTTGGATGTGGTGGATGTGCAGTTGTTGTAGTAGTTGTAGTTGGTTCGCGCCAGCAGCACATTCATTTGTAAATATTTATTTGATCCACATTACTTTACACAAAACAATCCCGTGCTCTTTGTTTTTGACATTCCATACCTACGGCACACAAACCTAAAACATTCAAGCGGACGTGGGATGAGTGATAGTATGGCATTAAGGAAATTATTACTTTGCTGATTATTTGATTTATTTTTTAAGTAAACAGATACTGACTGGGTCTTATCATAAAGCATTGAGAGTTGGGGGTGAGGATGTGAGATCAGAAACCTCCCAGTTGTTGGTTAGTTCCAGAGACTGAGCAGCGAGATCCGTGATTTACGTTCAGCATCCTCCTGGCCGCTGACCTTTGGCTCTCGCCGTAGGACGTCCAAGAGCAGAGAGAACGACACTCGCACACTCTTGTCGGAGTCTGGATTTTGTATTTTAATTTAGACAGATGAGCAAGATGGGGGAAGAGTGGACGCGGGAAATGAACCCGGTTCTCGTAGTGTCACCTGTGTCCAGATCACATGCCGTGGGCCCCAGATCACAAGCCGTGGGCCCCAGATCACATGCCGTGGGCCCCAGATCACATGCTGTGGGCCCCAGATCACAAGCCGTGGGCCCCAGATCACAAGCCGTGGGCCCCAGATCACATGCCGTGGGCCCCAGATCACAAGCTGTGGGCCCCAGATCACAAGCTGTGGGCCCCAGATCACAAGCCGTGGGCCCCAGATCACATGCCGTGGGCCCCAGATCACAAGCTGTGGGCCCCAGATCACAAGCCGTGGGGCCACATGCCAGGGACTGTCATAAGCAAACTTTTAAGTGTATTTTTGTACATTGGCAGTCTTTCTGTGAATGTGTGGAGCTCGTTGCTTGTTTGCGCCCTTTACCACGTTGCATTTAACAAAATATCTTTCATTTGGACTTTTATAAACTTTATGACATATAATAACTTTAGAATAGAGACACATTTCCTTTGTTGGGTTGTCTCTGCATATTATTTAGCCAATACTATTTCAATACTTGATTTTATACGTTCACCGCCACACAATATAATGTTGTACAAGTCTTTATATAGACAGAAATAGATGTTATAAGAATTCTTTCAAAATTATTTTTAACATTTTATGTCATAATTCTCTTCCTATACTATGATGGATACTCGCAATAAAATTTAGCTTTAGAATTTTAGTTTTTATCGAGGTTTTGAGAAATGTTCCCAAACCCTTTCTATAGTAATTCTGACATCATGATGCAACCGTCATCAATAGCCAATGTTCAATATGACCTACTGTATATTGAACCTAGTAACTGACCTGTAGCAGTCAAGATCCTACTCAAGGATTCTACAAGATTACTAAGATGGTAAGGTTATTATTCAAATGAAAAAAAGAACAATTTCAAAAGATAGCAGTGTTAACCGAAATTAATGCATAAATAACACATTTGTTCGCTCACACAGAGATTCACAGGATTTTCATCAAGTACAACACAATTTCACATATTATGTTCTGTGATAAGCTACAGTTCGCCTTCTGTTTTGGCTGCCATGGCTACACAGCTTAAAAAAAGACAAAAAAAGACTTGACACTTCTCATGTTCAGATCTCCACAGCAACACCAGTCAACAACATTATTTTAATTCAATTAAATAAGGCACTAGTGACCATCAACCTCCCATTGAAAAAGCTTAGTTATTGTCTGTATATATTTCACAGAACGCGTACTTCAAGAATGTTTGACAGCTCTCTGTAATAACTACCTTGTCCTACCTGTGGTGATAAACTCGAAAGGCAATCAAATACGTTCCTGAAAAATGTACACTGTGTTACATTTTTTGTAATTTGCCAACTGACACTTCTAACAGTTTATGTAGAAGATCGAATTCCCACAGAGATACTCATGACGTGTTAGTGAACCTTCAAGATTTGAATTTGTCCAGTTTGGAGTATTCAGTGGACCCTCAGGAACTCAACACACGCTCAACACTGTGCTCTGCAGAATGAGAAGGGCCCGCTGTCCGACCCTGTTAACCTGGACCCAGATTTAGACTCATCCTCTACATGTATACTGAAATAATGCTTCTAGAAATGTGAAACCATAGGGATAGGATTATCAATGCGAACATAACTCATATTTAAAGCTTTCACAGCTGAAGTTCTTCGATAATACATTCTACAAAGTAAGATCAACAACAATCCTTTTGTTAGGGACTTTTAATGCAACTGGGTACCACAGTTTCTGCTTTCACAAAAGAAAGATATTCTGGGCAAGTATTTCTTTATTGCAGTAAAAATCTGGATTTAAAAAAATTGACCCTTGACCTGGCAGGCCGATGCGCAATGAATTCACTGCGCTCTCTTTAATTAAGAATTGTGTCATGAATATGACTTCTGTAAAATCACCTCATGACACCTGAATATGTGCAACACATCTGGTGAGGAACGTTGTTTGGGGGATTCTGATACAGTTACATCAGTCTCATGGATTACTTTAACATCAAATGTAAATATGGATGTTCAGTACATGATGTGGTTGCGTCTTGAAAGTTACTAATCAATTCGATCTCTTCAACCTTGTCGTGGGAAGTAAACCAATTCAGTAAATCTGTAAACAAACTTCTGGTTTAAAACGTGTTTCTTTTAGGGTTTGAGATTGGCATGGGCATTTAATAACACACCACTCCAGAGTATTCATCATTCCAATTACTTTGAACTATTCTCATAACAGTATTAGTCTACTCTCTATCAAATACGTTACTATCATTAAATAAACAAAAGCATTGTTCTGGACTCCCCCCTACACGGCCACAGAAGGTTTTGTCGAGCTGAGCCAGGTGCTTCCTCTCACTCTAAACAAGTTCTCGTTTTTCCAAAACTAGGTGAGCGAGAAAGTGTTTATTGCATGTGACATAAGGATTCCCTTTTTCATAATTTCACAAAGAACACAAATACACCCCTCTCCACCCTTTCTCTGTTAACCTCCATCTCCATTAGTCTCCATTCAAACAGAAACTGAGATGTTTTGTTTGACGTTTGTTCCACCCTCCAGTTTTTCCACTTACGTTACCATTTCTATGTTAGAAGATAAAATATGATGCCACATCATCTTAATTACATCTATTTAGTGTCTTCCTGGTTGGTATGTGCCTACAATCATTACCTATTGTTCATCTGTAACTAGAACAGTTTATAATCCATAATAAGTCACAACTAGTTCAAAAACTGCGTGAAAAAGGAACATTGAGTCTGTATTTGTCTTGTCTTGCACAACACTTCATGATAAACTTAAAAAACCAACAGACAAAAATGTTTTCACAATCATTTGGACCAAAATGTCACTTGTTTGTGATCCCTAACCTGTGTTTCCACTGACATTTAGCTATATAGAGAAGCACAAGCTATCACTGAACCAGAGACAGACAAGCTTACCAAGTCGTGTCTGTAGACCTCTCAAGTTTTCTCTTTCTTTCTGATGAGGCAGACACACCACAGTTCCACTGTCAGTGGACCCCCCAGATAGCCATTTTAAAAGTGAGAGAGAAAGAGAGAGAGAGCTTTTAGAAGTTTAAAACGTGTAGATGCCTAGAGACCGAACAATTGCAAAACAAGGGGAGACCCAATGTAGGAAAGACTGTGGGAGGTCACGATGAAAGGAAGCAGGGACATCTCGAAAAAGTGAATCACCTCCTCTTTCTCTCCCCTAGCCCACGCTATCAGTCTTTTTCTCTTTCAGTAATGACTCTGTGTGGTGTACGCCAACTTCATTGGGGCCCTGACTAACCAGGGAGTCCTCAACTCT
The DNA here is from genome assembly GCA_023658055.1 of Thaleichthys pacificus. Classification (NCBI taxonomy): domain Eukaryota; kingdom Metazoa; phylum Chordata; class Actinopteri; order Osmeriformes; family Osmeridae; genus Thaleichthys; species Thaleichthys pacificus. Next base: position 18,541,099 of record CM042871.1, on the reverse strand, counting down.
CAGGTATTTTCCATCGAACCGAAAACGAGCAAGCTCAGACACATTCTGCTTTAGATCGATCAGCACCTGAGATGCTGATCGGAGCTGCATGCTCTGTGTGTTCTGTAAGGTAATTAGCTCACATCGAATCAGGAAAGTTCACAAGCACATCTGACAAAAACCATGCCGTCTGTCAAGACCTTTACGACAACCTTGCTCTGTTTCATTGAACCGAGAAATGGATGCATGGTAGCTTGTTGAAAGGGAGAGGTCGAAAGACAGAGAGAGAGAGAACAGTTGAAAGTTCACAACCTCTTTTTTTTTTCTTCTTTTTTAAACACAGAACAGAGCAAGGCAGAGAGGTAAAGCTTGAAAAGAGTAGAAACCTCAGTGAGATGGATGAGACGCGAGTGACATGTTTGTTCGGTCCTTGTTGTGGTTGATGTCGCTAAACCACCTGCTTGAGCATCCCGTCTCAACAGAACAGCACAGAACACAGACCCTCTAATCTGCTGAACATTCATAGGCTCTCACTGACAGGTAACACTAGGAATGCATGCTTAGAAATGTGCACTTCGTAAAGTCATTTAAACTAAAACTTTAAACCCAACTTGGTTTGAATCTCCAGAGAAATGTGTAAACAGAACATGAAACGACCATGTTTGGAACCAAAATTAATATCACCCTAGTCTGCAACTACTTTGTCCCTGCTTGCAAATAGGGCAAACTGTAGATTGGAGTTTGCTGGAGACTACATTGGTAGTGTCTCTGTAGCTCTTCATTTTCTGTACCATCTCTCTGAGTATGCACTACAGACCGTAGTCATGTGGACCGTGTGACCCTGCAGCTGAACAAAAGCATGGAGCCCGAAAATAACATCACACTGTTGTTCAACAACTACCTATACAGACCAAAGCAAACGTAACAATTCTGTTGTGAACTTCTGAAGTTCGCCTTTAAGTGGATAACTCTGAAACTAACTACAGTGAGAGCTCAGAGGAACGCAGGTGGAGTGTGTTGCAGGCTAAACAAGTCTTTCTGTTGTACAGAGAGTGAACCGGACCCTCGGTTTGAGAGTAAAGAAGATGTGTATGTGTCTCTCGACACATACAGTGGATAGCAGTGTACATGATATGTGCTTGAATTCACTTAATAAGAGTTATTTATCATGGTGAAGTCTTAGTCTATTAACTTAATTGTGTGAGAAAGTCAATCCATCCGGTAGACGACACTCCTTGAAATAATTGAAAGGTTCAGTTACAGAAGCTGTGTTGCTGACTAAATTCAAGTTGATTTCGATGTATTTATAAATGTACGCTTGATTTGGAATGGAACGTTACATTGAATGCAGTAAAGACGTTGTTGGGAATGTTAGAGACAGTTACTTTGATATAACGTCTTATTGCCTACACGTAATTTGATCATTACTATTAATATTGCTCTACCTTGAAGGTGAAAATATATAGTTATCTTTAGATTTGACTTTTAATTTAATCTCAATAGCAATTTACCCTTTGTCTGGAATGCTCATTGATTAATTAACAGAATTTATTATTTGAATATTATAATTACATATTTGATTATTTGGTCAAATAAATGTTTAATTCATCTCAATAGCAAGTCACCTTTCGACTGGAATGCTCATTGATTAATTAGCAGAATTTAGCATTTTAAAATTATAATTAAAAAAATTGATTATTTGGTAAAACATTTTGTTGGCTATGAAAGCATTACCGTGGAAATAATTAGATTAACGGACAACCATTTAAAAGTACATACAGTTTAGGGAAGCATTTGGGTATGTGGTGTGTCAGTAGTTGCCTGGGCAATAATTCATAAAACTCTTCTCTTGGACAGCTGGAGTCGTCTTATCTTTTAGGAACCAGAGTCTTTGTTGAAACAATTGGCTTTAAATGGATCCAAAGTGTTCATGCAACGTTTGTATGCATTCAGCAGCCATTACATATTTGTTGTTGTGTAGTTAGTTACATATCAAATCATTATTACGTATCAAACTGTTGTAATTATGTATGTAATTACTTTTGCAATCATGTCAAGACGTTGTAATGACCACATGTAAATTAGTAACCTGTACACTCCTTCAAATCATTATAAAACATTTATAATAATTCATTTTGTTGTACAATAGCCATTTGTACCAAATGATGTATTCTTTTTATAAATTGAAGCTAAAAAGATCTTGTAATGCCTTGTAATTAAGCGTCATGTCAGCTAGACTCTGCGTTAACATGTACTGCACTTATGGCGTATATTTGATTAACATAACAATTTGGCAAACATTTCTTCCTAAATACTTGCTGTTAGTGTGAAAATATGTTAATAAATTAACGTACATTGTACTTTTAGTTTTAGTGGGTTGGTGCTTTTATGGTAGAGGAAAACTTACATTCAACTAACATACATCCGTTCCAATTCGTCATCCAATCAATAAGGTAATTTATGAATCCGAACGTTCTTAACCAATAATTGTGTGTTTCCTGATACGCTATAGACCAATCAGCTGTGACGGAAGCGCTACAAGGTATAAAAGCAGAGTCTTTACATTGATGATCAACACAAGCATCTTAATCATCAACAAGTGACATTCGACGATTTCTTGTGAGTATAAACATTTTAAACAGTCTTTTTAACAAGTCTGTTTTATGTTGTTGGTGCGCTGCCACCCCTCCTATAAATGTAGATAAGGATTTGAATCTGTAAATTGAAATTAATGTAACTGAAATATTGTTTTCTGATACTCATTCGTCATTTCAGAAAAATATCTGGAAGTTAGCTAAAGTGAACAATGTATTAGAACAATTGTTTTATCCGTAGGGGATCACAGACTAATCATCCCTGTCTCTCCAGCCACCTCCTATTCACCTCTCTCTCTACAGTATACCCTCCCCTCCCTCCCTCCCTCCCTCCCTCCCTCCCTCCCCTCCCTCCCTCCCTCCCTCCCTCCCTCCCTCCCCTCCTTCCCCTCCCTCACCTCCCTCCCCTCCCCTCCCTCCCTCCCTCCCTCCCTCCCTCCCCTCCTTCCCCTCCCTCACCTCCCTCCCCTCCCCTCCCTCCCCTCCCTCCCCTCCTTCCCCTCCCTCACCTCCCTCCCCTCCCCCTCCCTCCCTCCCTCCCTCCCTCCCTCCCTCCCTCCCCTCCCTCACCTCCCTCCCTCCCTCCCTCCCTCCCTCCTCCTCCTCCTCCCTACCCTGCCTCCCTCCTCCCCTCCCTTCATCCTCCCCTCCCTCTCTCCCCTCCCCCCCCTCCCTCACTTCTTCTTGTCTGCTACTGAACCTCCGCCCTGACCACAGACTTGATCGTGCTTTTCTGGGTTAGCTCTTCAGCTGTGATCTCTCTCTCCATCTCTCTCCCTCTCTCTCTCTCTCTCTCTCTCTCTCTCTCTCTCTCTCTCTCTCTCTCTCTCTCTCCTCTCTCTCCCTCTCTCTCTCTCCCTCTCTCTCTACTCTCTCTCTCCCTCTCTCTCTCTCTCTCCCTCTCTCTCTCTCTCTCTCTCTCTCCTCTCTCTCTCTCTCTCTCTCCTCTCTCTCTCTCTCTCTCTCTCTCTCTCTCACACTCTCTCTCTCTCTTTCTCTTTCTTTTTCTTGTTGCTTCCTCTTCTTTCACTGTAGCACTATTCTGTGCTTGGCCCTACTGAAGTGTTTGACCTGCCAGTCTGAATGGCCCTTTCTCCCCCTACTGTCCCGGATCTCTACTTATCTCAAATATCATGCCGATAGCATCAAATAACATCTCAGTAAATCTTTTCTTATCTGGGTAAATCACATTTAAAGTCTGTCTGAACTCTGATACTCCAGAATTTTACATACCCACAAGCATCACTCAACCATACACAACATACATAAAAAAAAACACACTTTACCACACTCCTGCTATACTAGCGGCAGTGTGGTCTCTTTTTTTCACAAGTCAAGCGTGGAGAAATCCGCATTTCGTGGAATAAAGGAGGAAGAAGGGGGTGTAAATTAGAGGGGGAGGAGACGAGATGTAAAACAAGCGTAGGAATTTACACCTCACCAAATCAGGGCCCACCACAACCCACGCCCTCTACACTCTCTCTCTCCCCTCACATCTTTGAACCGAAGCCCACCACAGAAGCTACTGCCTTTTTTTCTTGTATTTCTCAGCTCTTCCTCTCCTGTTTCTTTCTGACAATCTCTTGAAATCAGAGACCACCACAAACCCCTTCCTCTTGTTATTTTTACCCTCGTCATCAACGTCATCGTAAAGTTAAACAGACTGTACACGTGACCACTATTTCTTTTGTATAATCTTAAAAAAATTTTAAGAACACATTTTAAATTGTTAAAAGTAAAAAAATTACAGCATAAAATAAAGATGAACACTGTCTCAGTCATTTATATTTTTTGATAGCTTCTCAGTACAGATTACAGTAATGGATTGATTAAATATATAATTTTCTTTTGTTTATAGACTTAAATTACTGTTGTGTCCCAATGAGCAGTTATCAAATGTTACATGGCTCTCTAAATCTGGATTTGCTGTTTTTTGTTTTATAGTGCAGCGATCAAAATGAAGGATTTTTTGGGACGTCTTCCCATGCTCATAGTTTTGTTCATCCCAACAACAGGTGAGATTATACGGATTATACGGTCCCTCTTCACTTGGGTAAAGGTAGACAAACAATGATATGTGTCAATATATGTCAAATTTGTATCCTACACCTAATCATTTTATTATCTGACCACCAATAGTTTAGGTGCGGTTTGTAGTAAAAGTAAGCAATGTTTCGCTATATGTTTCGATATTTTATAGATGTAACGTCAATAAATGTAACTATCAATTAGGACAGGACATGAAATGACCCATGTTCTGTTTGTCCGGTGCTTGCAGGGGCTGTGGATGCAGTGAACGTTGTGGCGTATGGTCAGGTGGGAGGACAGATCACTCTCAGGACAGGCAGGTCTGAAAGCAAAGTCTACGTGGACTGGTTCTCAGACGGACAGGAAGTAATATCTAAAAACGTGTATGATATTGAGAGAAAAAGTGAGTAACATGGTCAATTTGATGTATTCTTCAATTGGGTGGTTGCTCTTGGTATTTTGTTTCTCAAATTGTTGAAAAACTGTTCAGAAAATACAGCTAGATATAATAAAAAATATATAAATATTTATAATGTAATCTAAAACAATTATAATAGAATTATGAATTCCTTCCTGTCAGGTGACAAGTGGAAAGACCGGGTGTCGCTGTCTGAAAACTCCCTGATCATCTCACAACTCAGATTGGAGGACTTCAGCAAATCATTCACCTGTGAACTAACGACTGGGAACACGCCCATCTCCACAACCACATACTCTCTCCGCACCAGTAAGAGTCAAAGAAAGATCTAATATAAATGAACAGAAAGTACGATCATGTACCATCATGTTATCAAAACTGCTCATTGATCAGATACAGTCTACCGACCATGTGATGTGTTCCCCACCCCCTGCCCCCTCCTCCTCCCTCAGTGAGTGTGCAGCAGCCCCCCTCGTCCCTATTGGCTGGGGAGACTCTCTCTCTACGGTGTGATCTGCAGGGTCCTAACAAGCCGCAAGTGAAATGGCTGGGTCCCCTGAAAAGAGACCTGTCAAAGGACAACAGGGTCCAGGTACCTGATGGGATCAGTCTGATTGTGAGGAATGTCAGTGGAAAGGACCATGGGCAGTGGCATTGTGAGGTCACAACTGAAGACAACCAGAAGTACGATGCTAGCGCCCGGGTAGTGGTGGTGGGTGAGTATTGCATCTGCCACAAACTGTAATGGCAGGACACACTTATACCATGATAATTGTGTTTTTCTTGCTTAAAGTTCTCTTATCCTCTCCCTCCTTCTTTCTGTTTTCTCCCCCCCCCCCCATGCTCTTCAGATCTCTCCCCTGCACCAGAACAGCCTATCTACACCTCTACCTACTCCCTCTCTCCCCTCATTCCCTGCTCAATCCCGTTTAACGTGTCCATGCTTAAGGAGAAAGGCATCAAGGGAGCCTACTGGAGTTTCACCCCGGGCCGAGCCTCAGGCCTCCCCTCGGGGGAGCCGAAGAAGCTCCTTGCCCTGGGGCCCCCTCCAGCCTGGGACTCTCTCCTGAAGAGTGATAAAAAACTCCCAGCGCTCTCAGCTCCGCAGAAAAACAACCTGGACATCTCCCTCCAGTGGAGCGGGGTGACCGAGGGCGACAGGGGCGAGTACACCTGTGCTCTGGAATTCGAAGGCGACAAAACACTGAAGAGGGTGATACATCTGGAGGTCCTGCAAGGTGAGTGAGCTGATGTGAAAGTTCTGTAGACACCTTGTAAAATCTCACCCTGACCCACAATCAGTGACCCACAATCACGTTTTGTCACGTATTCGCGTGTTTTCTACTCCTAACTCTTCTTTTCTTCTGTAATCTCCGGCACTGTTCTTCATTATCAGTCAAGTCTAGTATTGGATCAGGCTTGTTGTGCTCATCATGTTTTATCTATATTTGTTTCTCCTTTCTTGGGGATCGCTTCCTCTCTCCCTCTTTCTCTCTCTCTCTCTCTCTCTCTCTCTCTCTCTCTCTCTCTCTCTCTCTCTCCACCCTTCTCTCTCTCTCTCCCCTCCCGATGACAGTTATATCCTCTCGTGGACCACAGCTTCTGATTGGTCAGGATGTCAACCTCACTTGCAGCCTGGGCCATCCCATGGCCGCTGATCTGAGCGTCAAGTGGATCCGTCCGACGCAAAGAGGAAGCCCAACCTCCTCGCGTTCTCAGAGCCCCGCCCTCAACTCCACCCACCTCACCATCCAGGAAGTGGGCAGTGGCGACCGCGGCAGATGGAAGTGCGAGCTGTGGAGGAAGGAGAAGAAGCTGACGACAGCAGAGATCACGCTGAAGATCGGTGAGCTCAGGAAGTGGAAGTGGAAGGAGAGAGAACCGCGTTATTGTGTTTCACGGTCTCCATGCAGCCAGGGCGTGGTGCTGTGTGGTAGTAAATGTGTTGCCAAGGTGGGGCGCCCTGGTGTCTCACCAGACCAATACGCGTACCAAGTAGACTGAGGCACCATGTAGGCTGAGGCCTCATGTAGGCTGAGGCCTCATGTAGGCTGAGGCCTCATGTAGGCTGAGGCCTCATGTAGGCTGAGGCACCATGTAGGCTGAGGCCTCATGTAGGCTGAGGCACCATGTAGGCTGAGGCCTCATGTAGGCTGAGGCACCATGTAGGCTGAGGCCTCATGTAGGCTGAAGCCTCATGTAGGCTGAGGCACCATGTAGGCTGAGGCCTCATGTAGGCTGAGGCCTCATGTAGGCTGAGGCCTCATGGTGGCCTGGGTTTGAATCCAGACCCTTACTGCCCCATCCTCCCTCTCCCCACATTTCCTGTCCTCTCCAAAACAAACTGTCTCTACCATAAATATTAAAGGCAAGAAATGCCTCAAAAAATATATATAAACTTTTTTTTTGCAAAGGTGTTTAGAATGTGAATGTGACTGAGCCCCTATACTACTGCTTTAAATACGCATGTATACTGTGTATTGTGTGCCTGACCGAAAACATGAATTCAGATGTGTAGCCAGAACGCTAGTGTGTGTTGTGTAATGATGACGATTGTCTGTTGTTGACAGAACGAGCCCCCATGGACGTGTGGCTGCTGGTGACGATCTGTGCTGCCACTGTCATCTTCATCCTCCTCCTCATCCTCACCGTCATCCTGTTTCGGCGGCGGCAACAGGTAAAGTTGTCAGATATATTTGACAAAAATTAGAAAAATGTTCATCTTTCTTTCTGTCTTTATTTATATACACACTCATGTATACACATACAGTATATATACTGTACACATAAATGTGTGTGTTGGTGTGTGTGTGTGTGTGTGTGTGTGTCGGTCTCTAGCAAGGGACGATGCCAAGGCGAAGGAAGCACAAATTCTGCCGCTGCAAAGAGTGAGTAGTGATTTCTTGTTTTAAAGCTGTCCAATGACCTTGAAGGTGATGCGGTTATTGAAAGATGTATGTGTACATAGGACAGCCTTCTGTCTCAATAAAGCCACACAATCTAGTTCCCTTGTGTTGCCCTCCTCCCTGCATTTCTAGGTCTTCTTTTTCCTCCCAGTTTTGTTGATCCTCACTTCATATGATTACATTTACATTTACATTTAGTCATTTAGCAGACGCTCTTATCCAGAGCGACTTACAGTAAGTACAGGGACATTCCCCCCGAGGCAAGTAGGGTGAAGTGCCTTGCCCAAGGACACAACGTCATTTGGCCCGGCCGGGAATCGAACCAACAACCTTCAGATTACTAGCCCGATTCCCTAACCACTCAGCCATCTGACTCCCCTAGGTTTAGGTTTAGTCCAAAGACAAGGTTTAGTCCAAAGACAAGTCTGGCCCCTTCTCCAGCAAAACCGTTGATACATTCTTAATTTCAAATGTTGACTTTAGTGGATTTCATGTAAGTACTTAGATATTGACGTCAGAAGACTGGATCAGAACAGACCATCTTTTCATGATTTCAGTCCCTTAAAACAAAATGAATAATTAAACAAGTTAGCCTGAAATTTTTATGCAATTTTTCAATCACTGTTTTTATTTATTTTTTGCCACTGGCTCCAAAGCGCCCCCTGGGAAGGAAAGTGGAAGGTTTCTCTGTCTTGCTCTGCTGACTGAAACTGTTTTGATTCTGATACAGGCCGAAGCCCAAGGGATTCTACAGGACCTAGAGCGTCTAACAGAGATTCTAGAACACCACCACAAAGGAACAATTGCTCACAAACTCATTGCCATCAGGTCTACACGTGTGAAATACGATTTTAATGAAAGAAAGGTCAAGAGAGAGAAAATAGAACGGATATGGATGTTTGGGGATGAATTATTCACGAGAGCATACTATCTAAATCAACTGTACATACAGTTTGTATATATTCTTGTTCTACTGATTTTATTGAATTGCATGTAATTTCATTTTGCAGTCTTCGTGGTGTTTTCACAGGGATTAACATGGGTTTTATGCTACAAGCTTTAATTTAATCATGAATTAAAATGGTCGCCTGCTGAGTGTTTTCCCTCTGGCTTTGAATAATGCCAAAAATACATACAAAAAATGATTTTGTGCTTTTTACCTTATATACATAGAAGTATATGTGTTGTGGCAACCCTGGAGCCTGGGGTCAGGTGATCAACCCTGGAGCCTGGGGTCAGGTGATCAACCCTGGAGCCTGGGGTTAGGGAAAGTATCACAGATTCCCTGGCCAGGTCAAAGCCTTTGAGCTCCATGGTTACCGCAGCGTATATATACATATACATACATCTCTAAGGATGTATATGTACATATCAGTGTATCCGTATAGAACTTATATACCCTATTACATTTTTTAAATATTTTGCCACATAAAATAAACACGTGAAGAACATATTACCGATGTGCCTTCATGACCTCAAATGAGAAAAGAAAGCAAGCAGTGTAAGAGTTCAAAAGGTTATTTGATTTAGTTCAGAAAACAAACCAGGCTTGACGACAGAAATAATCGCAATATGGGCAAACAACACAGATGAACATGTTCCACACCATTGAGATTATGTCTGGAAACTTCCGAATATTGTGTAACAGTTACTGTAAGTAGTGCACACCAGTAGGGATGACAACACGGGGAGACAGGCACAGTAGCTCTGGGGTTCCTTCAGAGTACGTGGTGCTGGGAACAGCTTGGCTCCATGGGCTTGGATGGACGCCATCGACAGATGTGAAGCATCCGAGGCTCCAGGACAAGTCGGCAAGGTCTGGTGTTGCTAGGCTGAACATATTATTCAGCTCGGAGTGTGTTAATGTAGTGAGGGGAATGGAAAGTACAGATTTCAGAAACCTACTGGATCAGACACAGGAGGCTGGAATGGGAAGCTGTGTGAGCAAATAAAGAAAACATTGATTTAACCCGCGTCACACATATGTGATCGTTCGAAAGCGGGCCCCACAGAGTACCGTCACACATGTGTGATTCTGAACATTCCAACCGACTATTTTCCGATAGACAAAAACTATATGACAAACGCTATAGTATGGCTTCAAAATGTACAATTAGGAGGCTAACAAGTAATACTAGCAGGTAGTAGCATTGCTACGAGTATTATGCTAGGTTGCTAGGTAACGGAAGCTAACTAAAACTAGCTAGCTTCCGTTTTGGAAAAATAACTCACTCTGGTGGAAGCGTCGGTAATATTTAGAACTCACTCCTTTGTATTTGATATTAGTTATTGGGCACAGGGCATGGACCGATATAACTAAACTTGGATTGAATGTCATAATATTGCACCACCGTCTGTTATATTGGGATTGTGGGGGAGATGTTACTTTTGATCATTATTTACTTATGGCTGAAGGATCAGTCCTCCCTCTAATCCTAAACATGATCTGGCAGTTTTATCAGTTTGATCACACTTCAGAGCTACCAAGAAAAACCATGACTGCGTTTTCAAGTCACTTTGTGCTGGAACCTTCTACAGCTTGACTTGTTAAGTCTTCTACTCCACGAAGAGCTGATTCACACAGAGACACACACTCACAATGACCTCAGTGTTCCCATATGTTTTGTTGATCACACACTAACAGCATCCAAACGGTGTTCCGGCCAGAATTCAACTTGTTGTTGTAGAGAGTTGTGTTGAAATGGATCGCATTTTCCTGAGTCATGTTTCTCTGAGCCATGCTGTGTACACACACACTCACACACACACACTCACACACACACACACACACACACACACATGCACCTCCTCCTCATACTATCAGATTAGTACCTTTTTCCAAACACACAGAGAGTGAACGCCAGAGAAAGAGAGTGAGATAAGGAAAGTAAAACAGAGCATGAGAAGTTTTAAATTTCCCATTTTGTGCAATACTAAGGGAGCTGCCAGAGGACAAAATCTCAACGAGGATCCTGGAATAACTCAGAGCTGAATGCAACGGGTGCGGCAAACACACCGAAGGACAAGTATCTTGATCCAATACTAAACCATCAAATCAGTAGCCTAAGCTGTGAAGATTGTTTTGATTTGCAATTATGGAAAACGCGGAGGACTACTCCAGTCTGCAGGAGTTTACTGAAGACTTGTCCTCCAGAGGTAACAGACCTATTTTGTACCCCAACAACAGTCAGTATGTGTGTGTTTGTGTGTTCAGCCATGAAGAATGCTCGACCTGCTTTTAAGGACATGTTATTTTGAAGGAAAAATCGATGTGATTTATAGTCAATCTCTCTGTCTCTGCCTGTGGCACCTATTCCACATAAACTGTAAATTGCTGTAATTTGACATGATTTTTTGACACACCAAATACAACTTTTACGTTTCTTTGTAAATTGATTATTTGACCTGAGTAATTATCAATCCACTCAGGTACGCAGGGACTGAAAAGGGGGTCCGAGTGCTTACGGAGGGAGACTGCACTATTTGTACTCATTGGCCTCCTGGCCTCTGTCTGTGCCAACATTGTACTGAGCGTGCTTCGTAAGTAAATGATGTACATGACAATACTACTGCTTATATGTCAGTCTGTTTACTTTCCATCCTCCTCTCCCTCTTCAGGATGATGTCGATCAAAGAAAATGTGCAGTGCCACTTCATACTTGTCTGTCTGTGTCTGTCTGTCTGTGTCTGTCTGTCTGTGTCTGTCTGTCTGTGTTTGTGTCTGTCTGTGTCTGTATCTGTCTGTCTGTCTGTGTCTGTCTGTCTATCTGTGTCTGTCTGTCTGTCTGTGTCAATTTATCCTACTCCTCTCCTGCTTGATCACTCTTCTTCTCTCTCCCATTGAAACAATGTCACTAATGGCCGTTAATCTCCATTACTGTGACATGTCAGGCCTCACAGGACTCCTGGTGTTTGATGAGAACATGCTGATCATGTTTCCTAACCCTAAAACAAACACCAGTTTGTCCTCGTTTAACATCTCCTAAATCTCTTCTTGTGCAATGTCAGGTTTATTTACCCTGTGCACAGCTTCTCTTCAGTTTTTTTTCTGTTCAGTTTTCACCAGGCTCTCGGCCAACGTTCCTCAAGAGACTACAGCCATGACTCTGAGGTTGAACTCTGTACAGAGCCGGTACATCAGCCTCTGTGAGGATTACACCATGCTGGGACAAAGCTGCTCCAAGACAGGTCAGAACAGACATATTCACAATAGGCTTAGATTTAGACATGTCCTTACCAGTATCAAGAGAGCATTAAAACGTTTCCACAAATGTTCAAACCATACCTATGCCCTTGCATTCCACAATATGTTCTTGATGTGTGGTTTAGCCCCGAGAAATAGGCCAAATTCAGTTAACTTTTAGTGAATTCACTTCAGTTTCACTTTAGTTCACATGACTCATTTTCAGATTAACTATCACCTCCATTCTTTGAATTAAACAGTGAAGGAGTGTAAAGAGTGCCCTGAAGGATGGATACATTTAGCAGACAAATGCTACAAGTTCAGTGATAAAAAGCTGGACTGGTTGAGTAGCTGCCAAAGTTGCACAACTATGGGAAGCCATCTCACGATCCTGCACAGCAAAGAACAACATGTAAGTATGTGTGTATGTGTTTGCCTCTGCCTGTATTTCAGTGACAGTATAAGGTATGTGGTATGTATAAGGTATGTGGTATGTATAAGGTATGTATAAGGTATGTGGTATGTATAAGGTATGGTATGTATAAGGTATGTATAAGGTATGTGGTATGTATAAGGTATGTGGTATGTATAAGGTATGTGGTATGTATAAGGTATGTGGTATGTATAAGGTATGTATAAGGTATGTGGTATGTATAAGGTATGTAGGTATGTATAAGGTATGGTATGTATAAGGTATGTGGTATGTATAAGGTATGTGGTATGTATAAGGTATGTATAAGGTATGTATCCTTTAGGACGCACTGGAAAAAGAGGCAGAGGAGGATTGGTGGTTCTGACTACCACTTTTGGATCGGCCTATCAGACTTGGAGAAAGAGGGGGACTGGAGATGGGTGGACAACACAACCCTCCAAAATCAGTATGTCCCCCCCCCCCCAAAGAACGCTTGGATTTACCCGTTAGAGCAAAAAACCTTAGCCTATCATACAATTATCATATAATTTAAATAATAATATAAACAATGTAATCATATACAGTAACTGTTATCCATTCTTTCTCTCTCCCCCTCTTGCTATTTCTCTCTCCCTCTCTCTCCCTCTGTCTCTCTCTCACTCTGACTCTCTCGCTCTCTCTCTCTTTCTCCCTCTCTCTCTCTCTCTCTCTCTCTCTCCCTCTCTCTCTTTCTCCCTCTCTCTCCCTGTCTCTCTCTCCCTCTCTCTCTCTCTCTCTCTCTCCTCTCTCTCTCTCTCCCTGTCTCTCTCTCTCCCTCTCTCTCTCTCTCTCTCTCTCTCTCTCAGATATTGGGATGAATGGGATTCAGAGCCAAATAACCACCAGTCTGGAGGGTTAGAAGGGGAAGACTGTGTTGTCCTGGACAGCTTTTCACTGGCCTGGTCTGATGTACAATGTGAAAACATCTACAAATACATTTGTCAAATGGACGCCATCCAGCTCAACTGAATCACCGCTAACCTGTTCTGGAATCCGAAGCTTGGAATCTGTTAATTGACTGTAATTAATTAGCATAACATTACTAAATGTGGGAATTGAGTGGCAGATTCAAGGGCAGTACATTCCTGATTGATTTACAAAATGTTACCAAAGATACAAATACACCATAAATATTTTGATACACACCTGATCTTCAACAGTGTAGTTTGCTAAACAATTGCTGTACATTTGAATTTGATTGGTTTTATTTAGTCGAATTTGCTTGCTTGGAGTATTTGAATTTGAGATCCTTCTGCGCAGGTAGGCCTATACCAGCTCTTGAAATTGATTGTTACTTAGTTTTGAATTTCAATAAAAGTGCCTGTTTTTACAGTCAATGGTTTAACCTCATTCTCTCCGACTTTATCATGTCGATGAATAATGAACGCAATGAAACTAAGGATACACATTTTGCAATCACACATGATCCCCGTGGGACTTTTTACAAAACGGATATTTAACATACAGTTTGGTCTGTGTGGCATACAATGTGTGTGTGTAAAACTCAGTCAAAATAATCAAATTAGTTACAGCATTTCGTTTTCATTCACATTTTTACCGTTGGGTGGCACTGTTTTCTCTCATGTGTGCGCACCCCTCCTCCTGTTCAAGTGTCGCCCAATGAGAAACGACGTTGCTTTGTTGTCAAACGTGGGATGACAGCGGAATTGTGAGCAAATTTGTACACAGTGTCTCGACTTCAGTGCATCAAAACAAGGTATTTCTTTACCATTTGTATTTCGCTAAAATCAATTCATACGTTTTTCTAATAACGGAAAACTGCTCCGTCGATTATGTTAATCTGATCTGAGATAATAGTCTGTTAATACTACTAAAATGTGAAGAGGCCTACCGCTTGCAGGAAGCCTCGCTCATTAGCTGCTAGCTTCCGTTCTGAGTAAACGTCGTTAGCTAAACCTGTAGCAAGACTTGAGTAACTCAGCTAGGCTATCTAGCTAGTTATTTGGATACAATCAAGTGACACTTAGAGGTAGGTACCTAGTTTACAAGTTACCAAATTACAAGTAGTTACTTTGATAACTACATAGCCTGTAGCAACGAACTATTTAGAAAACAGTTAGGTTGATATCTAGACAGCAAATAGGCCCACATTTAGGAACTATACTCTGTAGCAAATACTAGCTATCATGTAACTGCACCTAGATAGCCGTGGTAGCTATCCCCTGTACGTCAATTGCTGTGCTTCGACAGTAAACCCTAAGCTACCTCTTCTAAGAGTTAAACATGATTTTCTTATTCAGTTTCAAGTTCACTTTCATGATGGGCGGAAGCCCATGCTTTAGATAAGCTGTGAGCCACAGGAAGGTTTCTTAGTGCTCGTTAGTTTATGATGAAGACGGAAAATGAAATTACTCTTTTGGAGCCCTGCCACTAGTGCTCTTCATAGAATTGTTTTGGTCGACAGAGCCATATGAATGCATAATCATGCCATGAACCTCTCAGAGTAGCTGATAAGATTTAATCATTCGAAAGTCCGAACAACAGCGGTCAACTTTTAGCTACCCCCCTTGATCATATTTTGAGCCCTGTCTGGCTTCTACTTCTCTAAATCTCAACCTCGTCCTTAAAAAAATAAATAATAAAAAATCATCATCCACAGTTTCTAGCTTTTGATCATTTCCCTTTGCCCGGTGCCGTGCCTGTCTCTGCTTGTGTCAGATGGAGGTGGAACAGCTGTTGTCCCTGTCTGGTTCTGCGTTGGCCCAGGCTGTCAGCTCTCTGCTCGAGACGCCAGGCCTCTACGTGTTCTCTGATGTCCTCGAGCTACCCAACGTCAGAGAGGTACACGCACACGCACACACACACACTCACACACTAACAGTCTTGGCTGTTAAATCGGCATTTGATTTGGGATGTGTTTAATTGTAAAATACAGCCTGAGGATTCACAATTAAATGTATGCAGGATTAGGAATTTAATTCAAGGCATTATTTTTCACAGCAGTGTACTGTCGGGATAATTGAAACAACGTTATAAAAAATATATATATTTGCAAAACGTGTTCCACCTGTCAAAAGTATAGCATCATTCGAAATGGTGACTTTATCACCGGCAAAGAGTACAAACCTTGATATACGTTAAATGTTTTCTTATTTTCTTGTTCTCAGTGATGGTCAAGGGGCTTATTACTAGTAGGCGGAGCTTGATCAGGAAATGACTTGGCTACATCTTGTAA
The DNA here is from genome assembly GCA_023658055.1 of Thaleichthys pacificus. Taxonomy (NCBI): domain Eukaryota; kingdom Metazoa; phylum Chordata; class Actinopteri; order Osmeriformes; family Osmeridae; genus Thaleichthys; species Thaleichthys pacificus. The sequence goes on along the minus strand of CM042871.1, from coordinate 18,525,344 downwards.
TATTAATTCAAACTCAGAATAGGAATTTCATTATTCTAAGCTTAATTTAGAATTCGCACACACAGAGACACACACACCACACACATTCCAAGCTAACCCTGCAGCTCAGAGATAAAACACTGACTAGATCACTGCTCTATTCTGTAAAAAAGTCATTCATTACTTCTCTATTCGTCGCTCCATTCGGCTCCCCGCCCTCCACATCGCCCCCCCCCCCCTCCTCCTCCTCCCCTCAGCTGGAGACGGGACCACACGCACCGGTCTACCAGCTCCTCAGCCTCTTCGCCTATGGAACCTACTGCGACTACAAAGGTACGGCGGGGAGGGGTGGTGACGTTTAGCCTGACGTTGTCATACTCATAATTCTAGTCAGAATATGAGTCTGAGAACTCTCCGTTGGGCTGTGACTATGGGGCGTGTTTCCATGCGTGTTTCAACCGAACCCGGAAAACAAATGCCTCTTTGCTCAATTGGATAGACCTACAACCAATCAGAGCAACGTAGTATGTTGTTTGTTGAAAACAAATTCAACCAAAGCGCTCTTTGGTGGTGTGGTTGATTACGTTACTGTTGATCATCTGTCCATCATCGTATAAAGCCCGCCCTGACAATTTCATTGGTCCGAACAGCTTCTGTTCGGACATAGTTGTTCCCCAACCGAGACTCCCCAGACCCAACTTCCCGACCAAATTATTTTGTGGGCGGGCAGCCAGGCTAGGTGACGTTAGCACCGAGTACATAAATAATGAGCCTGACACCAAAAGTCGTTTTCTTATGTGCAGTATTTCTCTCTGCCTCCTCGTCCGTGTCCTGTCCCTGCCCGGAGAACCGGCAAGGAGTCATTAACTGCTCTGCTCGCTCAGGTTCGGTTAACCCTTCGAGGGGAAAGCCTTTGCTCAACCCCCTGACCGTTGAGGAAATTGGAAAAGAGTGTGAGGCCTACCGATGCGAAATCCTATGTCGAAGGTGCTCGGAGATCGGGGAGCCATAATGTAGTTCGCCGGCAATGTCCCTGGCAATAAGTCTAGCTTGAGGCCGGCAACAGGAGCAGAAGTCAGAAATATAGGATTTCTTATTCTTCCTGGCAGTGCAAAACTCAATGGAATATTTTAGTCTTCGCATCGTGGTAGAAGTGTGTGGTGGCATTCTGAGAGGAGCTGTCACAGTTCCTCCGGGAAAAGTGTTTGAGGTGCATCCCCCAGGGAGAGAAGCAATGCTCCCCTCTCCTCCTGCTCCCCTCTCCTCCCTGCTCCCCTCTCCTCCCTGCTCCCCTCTCCTCCCTGCTCCCCTCTCCTCCCTGCTCCCCTCTCCTCCCTGCTCCCCTCTCCTCCCTGCTCCCCTCTCCTCCCTGCTCCCCTCTCCTCCCTGCTCCCCTCTCCTCCCTGCTCCCTCTCCTCCCTGCTCCCCTCTCCTCCCTGCTCCCCTCTCCTCCCTGCTCCCCTCTCCTCCCTGCTCCCCTCTCCTCCCTGCTCCCCTCTCCTCCCTGCTCCCCTCTCCTCCCTGCTCCCCTCTCCTCCCTGCTCCCCTCTCCTCCCTGCTCCCCTCTCCTCCTGCTCCCCCTCCGCCCTGCTCCCCTCTCCTCCCTGCTCCCCTCTCCTCCCTGCTCCCCTCTCCTCCCTGCTCCCCTCTCCTCCCTGCTCCCCTCTCCTCCCTGCTCCCCTCTCCTCCCTGCTCCCCTCTCCTCCCTGCTCCCCTCTCCTCCCTGCTCCCCTCTCCTCCCTGCTCCCCTCTCCTCCCTGCTCCCCTCTCCTCCCTGCTCCCCTCTCCTCCCTGCTCCCCTCTCCTCCCTGCTCCCCTCTCCTCCCTGCTCCCCTCTCCTCCCTGCTCCCCTCTCCTCCCTGCTCCCCTCTCCTCCCTGCTCCCCTCTCCTCCCTCCACAAACAAGCAGCTCTACACGACAGGTCCCCTGTCGCCATGGTCGAGTCGTGGCTTTAACTCAACCTCGCCCGCCCCTCTCTCTCTCTCTCTCTCTCTCTCTCTCTCTCTCTCAAACTCTTGATTTCTCACTCTGACCGTGTTCATTTTTCCCTCTCTCTCTCTCTCTCTCTCTCCCTCTCTCTCTCTCTCTCCGTTGGACCGTTCTTTTGTTTATTCCTCCCTTCCCGGTCGCTCTGTTTCTCCGGCCCTTCATCTCTCTCTCTCTTTTCCTCTCCCTCTCACCCCTAGAAAGGGCAGCGTCTCTCCCGGAGTTGACCCCCGCACAGAGGAACAAGCTTCGTCACCTTTCCATCATTACGCTGGCATCCAATCTCAAGGTACGGGGAGTCAGGTGGCTGAGCGGTTAGGGAATCGGGCTAGTAATCTGAAGGTTGCCAGTTCGATTCCTGGCCGTGCAAATTGACGTTGTGTCCTTGGACAAGGCACTTCACCCTACTTGCCTCGGGGGGGAATGTCCCTGTACTTACTGTAAGTCGCTCTGGATAAGAGCGTCTGCTAAATGACTAAATGTAAATGTAAATGTAATGTACTTTTCTAGGACATGTTTTAATGTTACGGCGCAATACTTTGAAGCCTCACAGTACTTTTATATACACGTCTTCGGTACTGAAACGCTGCTTCTGAAGGCTGCGCACAGCAAGTTGTGCCTGAAACAAGCAGCAGACTCGCCTCTGATGTTAATGATATTAGCAGTCGGGCTCTTGAGACAACTATGCCTTGAAACAGAAAGACACATTAACAAGATAAAAGAGGGAACGCCTTAAGATAAAACACTTGACTTTGTGAGAGTCTGTCGGCAATCTTCACCAGTGGTTATATTTATAACAGCTGGAGTGGAGAGGAGGCGGAAGAGAATCGGATCGCTTTGAGACAAATACTGTTTCATTATTGTGTCGTCTCTCTCTCTCTCTCCTATGTCCTGCTTTCTAAACTCACTTTCTGTATTTTTCTGTGCCGCTATTCCTTCTTCTAATCCTCACACTCAGTCGCTCTCCCTTTCTCACTTGTTCTATTTCCTCACCCCCCCCTTCCTTCTCTATAGACCCTGTAAATAATAGATTTATTCATTACTCTCTTCTTCTGTCCTCCCCCCTTCCTCATCCACCTTCTCTCATTCTCTTCTCCCCCCCACCCACCCTCCCCATCCTTACCCTCTCTTCTTTCCCATTCTCCTCCTTCCACTCCTAATTCAGAGGACGCCTGTTAGAAGCTTTTCCTGCATGGAAGTTTCCCCTACATTTCCTAATTGTCCAATAAAGGCTTGTTTAACACAAAACTCTCCATGACATTTGAGCTACATGAGCAATTTCAGAGTAACCGCTTTTGGATTTTATTCCGGCCAAGTGAAGTGGATCTGGGTTTATTCCGACCAAGTGAAGTGGATCTGAGTTTCCCAGCTCTCCGTCCCTGTGTCTGTCTCTGTCTTGTCATTTCTGTCTGATGTGGCACTGAGAAAATGAGAGATATTCAGTACTGTGCAAAAGTCTTAGGGACCCAGGATCTTTTAGATTAATATAGTCTTGAATATCTTTTTTTTTTTTTTTTTGGTCTTCTTTATCTGTGCAGCAGTATAACAGTGCTTGTCTCTTCCAGTCATTATTTCTCAAAGCATTTTTGCTTTACAAAAAAAGAAAAGACGGAAAAAAAAGTGTGCTCATGCCTAAGAAGACTTGCACAGTACTGTGTATATATACGCACAGTACTGTGTGTGTATATATATATATATATATATATATCGATGAAAAAATCATGACTCCATTCTCCATTCCTTCTGTGCTCCCCCCAGTGCCTGCCCTACTCCCTCCTGCTCCAGCAGCTGGAGCTGAAGAACGTGCGTGAGCTGGAGGACCTGCTGATCGAGGCCGTCTACTGTGACATCATCCAGGGGAAGCTGGACCAGAGGAACCAGCAGGTGGAGGTGGACTGCAGCGTGGGCCGAGACCTGGGGCCCAACGAGCTGCCCAACATCGCCAACACGCTGCAGGAGTGGTGGGTCCATGCGTGTGGAGGTGGATATCTGGAACGGGGTGTCTTGTGACATCAGTGGTTGACAGTGTTTTTTTTTTGTCTCCCTCCTTCCCTGTCTCCCTCCCTCCCTGTCTCCCTCCCTCCCTGTCTCCCTCCCTGTCTCCCTCCCTGTCTCCCTCCCTCCCTGTCTCCCTCCCTGTCTCCCTGTCTCCCTCCCTCCCTGTCTCCCTCCCTGTCTCCCTCCTTCCCTGTCTCCCTCCCTCCCTGTCTCCCTCCCTCCCTGTCTCCCTCCCTCCCTGTCTCCCTCCCTGTCTCCCTCCCTGTCTCCCTCCCTCCCTGTCTCCCTCCCTGTCTCCCTCCCTCCCTCCCTGTCTCCCTCCCTGTCTCCCTCCCTGTCTCCCTCCCTCCCTGTCTCCCTCCCTCCCTGTCTCCCTCCCTCCCTGTCTCCCTCCCTCCTCCCTCCCTCCCTGTCTCCCTCCCCTGTCTCCCTCCCTGTCTCCCTCCTTCCCTCCCTCCCTGTCTCAGGTGTTCGGGGTGTGAAGCGGTCCTGTGTGGGATTGAGGAGCAAGTTACCAGAGCCAACCAGTACAGAGAGAGCCAGCTAAAAGTCAAAGTTCAGGTGGAAACAGAGGTCAGTAAGAATGTTCTTATCTTTACCTTCCGGGAATGTTCTTGTAGTGTTCTTTTATCTGACAGCCTAACAGCATTGTCTAGGACGGGCTCTGTCTTCCAGGCTCGCAGCTGTAGATGGCATTTCAACAGTCTTCAGTTTGACGTGTAAAGCAGCTTGTCTCTCTCCCTCCTTCCCTCAGGTGTCAAACCTGCAGAAAACATTAAAGACCAGCTCCGCTTCCCCCTCGTCCGGCCCCGCCCCCGCAGGAGCTGCATCCAATCAGGATGCAGACCAGCCAGCTGAACCCAGAGATCCCGCCTCCTCCCAAGAACCACGGCAACCAGGCAAGAAAAGTTCAAAGGTTAAAGGGTAAGTTGGACGACGCTTCTCGTGTCAACTGCTTCACCCTCGACGTTTTTCCACTAATAAATACTTTTTATCCTGCAAGAAAGATTTGACCATTTTTTGACCATCATCCTCATCCTGTCATGTGTAGATTTGAAGGGAGGGGGTGGGACATTTTGGTTTCAGTCCTTTCAAACTCAAGCCGAAATTGCAAGGTTCGCAACACGTGCCTACCTTGCCTTTAAGCTTGCATCTTTGTTCACAGGGTAAATTTGGCAGGTTCTTTTTATGCATAGATATCACATAGAAAATTCTCAAAGCTTTTCCCAGCTCAGATTCACACCTGGCTGATAATTAACTCCTTTAATTAAAGTGTTGGCCAACACTGAAGTCCAGTGTCAGTAACAGTTACAATCAGTATTATTCTAGTTTATTTTCTCATTTATGTATTTTCAGTTTAATTCCCCCCCCCCCCCCCCAAAAAAGCCAGCTGCCAGTGTGTGTGTGTGCACGCATGCACGCTTACTTGAGAGATCAGGCACATCCATGTGTGTGCATTAGCAATGTGTGTGTGTGTGCATTAGCAGTGTGTGTGTGTGCATTAGCAGTATGTGTGTGTGTATGTGTGTGCATTAGCAGTGTGTGTGTGTGTGTGTGCATTAGCAGTGTGTGTGTGTGTGTGCATTAGCAGTATGTGTGTGTGTGTGTGTGTGCATTAGCAGTATGTGTGTGTGTGTGTGTGTGCATTAGCAGTGTGTGTGTGTGTGTGTTGTGTGCATTAGCAGTGTGTGTGTGTGTGTGTGTGTGCATTAGCAGTGTGTGTGTGTGTGCATTAGCAGTGTGTGTGTGTGTGTGCATTAGCAGTATGTGTGTATGTGTGTGTGTGCATTAGCAGTGTGTGTGTGTGTGCATTAGCAGTATGTGTGTGTGTGTGTGTGTGCATTAGCAGTGTGTGTGTGTGTGCATTAGCAGTATGTGTGTGTGTGTGCATTAGCAGTGTGTGTGTGTGCATTAGCAGTGTGTGTGTGTGTGTGCATGCTCCTGTGCTCCTGAACGTGCTTGCGCATGCAGAAGTCTTAACTACCCGAGGGGTTGTGTTCCTGTACTGCTCCTGACCCGTCTACCAGGGGGGGGCTCTGCTTTGGGGAAAATGCCAGCGAATCTACAAACCCTCTAGGTGCTTCCAGAAAGGATGGCTTGCTCCTCGCATAGTGTGACAAGCCTCATCTCTGCAGGCTTGCTGTTCCCACTAAATAAGGAATGATCACTGTTTACTTCATGTTTTGGCACTTTGACAGAGCAGGAAAGCACTGGGACAGTTGTATCAAACTCGACGTCGCACTAGAGCAGATGAGGAGAAATCGTCGTCCTGGCAACAGAAACACTCACTCAACTGAGTCCTAAAACGTGCCGTCAGCGTTCATTCTGTTGTACGATGACGTTGTTTGAGGAGTTGAGTTGTCTGATGATGACGATGCTGTGGTGATTTGTGTTTTGGTCAGGCTTCGCGGGAGCGGGAAGATCTGGTCCAAGTCTAACTGAAGACAGGAGCTCAGGCAGAGCCAGGGCCCGACGAGACCCTCGCTGAACCATCACACACACGGACACCTCGACTCACTGACACACACACACACACACACACACAAACTCAGCAATGATTTTGTGACCACCGTACACACACACGGATACGCACAACAACAGACAGAGTTGCACTAGGCACAACAAATTCAGTCTCTCTCGTGAGAGTTCTCATCTCACTACACACACACACACACACACACACGCACACACAGGTTTCAGTGAGTCAGGCAGAGCACCAGGAGTGTGACAGACCTGACAGCCGGCAGTTGTACTCAACCAGACAGACTATCTGCACTGTGTATATACACAAACACACCTCTATTCTAACTTGTGTACGCACACACACACACGGACAGACAGACAGACTCACAGACAGACACACACACACACACACTCTGCCCCATGCAGAGTTGCTCTAGCCAGTCTAGACATTTAGCAACATGCAGTGAATCCGAATAAGTGTATTTGATGTGTGTGAGTGTGTGTATTGTTTTAAACAAGATTCTTTTGTTTTTTGGGAGGGGTTATATGTTTGTTTTTCTTCTGAGAATTTATGTTTAAACATAAAATCAGGAATAAAAGACCCCCTTGTGCTAATAATGTAATAATAATCCTGACTTCCTCATTAATGTCTCTGTCACTTCCTGCTTCCTGAGTGCACTTCAAAGTGCATCTCTTGAGGGTGCATTACTAAATGTTAACTCACAGAAGGGGGCTATCAGTTAAGAGGTCAAGCCATTAATTAGGGCATCTCCCAAAAGAAGAACTGCGACTTCCCCTGTGTTCAGCCGACATGGTTACACACACACACACACACACACACACACTGGAGAGGCATTCATATTTGATAACAGGAGGCTTCCATTTCAGCATCGAAAGCGCCTGTCAGAATCGCCAGCCTGCCATCACGTCACGTGCTGGAAATGTCTCCTTTTCCACACTCGTCCAGTCCGTCTCTTGTTCTCCATCTTTCCCCCTTTTTCCTTTTCATTCTCTCGGCTTTAACTCTTTATTCGCTCGCTCGCCTCTTTCCTTCCTCTGTTTTCTCCCAAACCACTCCCTCCGTTCTGCATGACGTTAATGGGAGCAATTAAGTCTCTGCACCCAACGAGAGAAATAGAAGGATGGAGACAAGGAAATTATGATCCTATTCTTTTTTAACCCCGTTTCCACCCCACCCCTTCTCTCCTCATCCCTCTCTCTCTGCCTCTGCCTCTCCCCTCTCTCTCTCCTCATCCCTCTCTCTCTGCCTCTGCCTCTCCCCTCTCTCTCTCCTCATCCCTCTCTCTCTCTCTCTCTCTCTGCCTCTCCCCTCTCTCTCTCCTCATCCCTCTCTCTCTCCCCTCTCTCTCTCCTCATCCCTCTCTCTCTCTCCCCTCTCTTTCGCTCCCTCTATTAATAGCAGTGTTAATTTCAGTCAGTGTGATTGAGCTTTAGTGTTTCACAGTTTGTTCTGTTCTTAGCAGATGGAGCACTGTGAATTCTAGCAGCTGTACACCTAGTGTGTGTGTGTGTGTGTGTGTGTGTGTGTGTGTCAACATGGATATTCTACTTTAGTGGCTTGACTGACTTTGCACGCATCCATGTGTGTGTTGTTGCTGATGTGCCCTGCGTCATACGACGGTTGGAGTCTCATAACTAGCCGGCCGTTAAATCTTCCAAGAGTGGACTTCAGACAATCAATTACTTTGAATGATCAGTAAAACGCCTGGAGTGAAGGAACACCAACCAGCTGACTGGGGGTGAATCTCAATGAGCTAACATCGCTCCCTCTGGTCCTGTATCCTTCCCTGTTTTTTCCTCCTGTACAGGCAGCTGTGTGAAAGAACCGGACAGAGGAATCCAAATCCTTTGGAGGCTGCATGCTGTAGCTTTGATCTTCCCTGTCTGAGCATATCTGTGGAGTGCAGGCCGTGCCAGGAGAGAAAGATGTTAAAAGACTATTGAGATGCATCCTGAGCATATCTGTGGAGTGCAGGCCGTGCCAGGAGAGAAAGCTGATAAAAGACTATTGAGATGCTTCCTTTGTAACTGTATAATCCACCTCTGTCCCACTTTGTCCAGCTATAATCTGGACCCTGTATTCGACTAGGGGTCCTGCTACTGACAGAAAGGTCCAGTCACACACAGAGGTAAAACACCAGTGTCTTTTATTGAGCTTCCATCTTATAACAGAACCACACATCTACAGGAATGCAACTGCTAACCACACATGACTGGACGGTTGTTATACACAGGTCACAGATTATGATGTCACAGCACTAGGTGTGGAATCTCAGAGGGACGTTTCCCCAAAACCTGGTAAAAGAAGTTAAAATGTTTTGCTCGATAAACTACGCAAACTGGAACATTTGGAAATTGGAACAGCTGAAGAACCCTTGAATATAAACCAAAATGGTAAAACTACAACCACAGAACCATACAAAGAATAATGATCAAGCCTCAGCACTACCATACGCATGACATTTCAATTAGAAATCATCCAAATATACACTTTTCTCTGAGTGTACACCCACACGCTTTCAACGTATTATTCTCTATGCTTGGTACACCTCTGCACAATCCGTACCCCAATGAGAACTGAACAAAAACACACAACACGCTTACAAAGGCACGACAAAGTGAGATGAAAAGCAGCCCGATAATTAAAGAAACAAATCGTTGGAATAATTTTGGGATGGAAAAAAACGAGCACTGGAAGATTGCAGGGCGGAAGCTACGTTATTTGCATTGCGAGCGGCAGAGCCGGGGGGCTAAGCAGCCGTGTTTAGAGTGTGTCCCTGTAAACACGTTGGCTTTTGGCTACAACACAGCAAACCATCTTTGTGAAATCCCAACCCTCCCCCAACCCCCCCCAACCCCCCCCCACCCCCCCCCCCCCCCCGCCACCATTGCCCCCCCCCCCCCCCCCCCTCCCCCCCGTTGGGAAACAATGCAACTGGTTATCACCACTTACAGTGAGGGGAAAAAAACAAAGCTCTCAGGTACGGCGTATAAACTCCCTCGACCGTTTCCTCGTAAAAGAAGAGGTTCAACCATTCAAAGACTACTGAAGGTAATAGCTACGCATACGGCTGCTGTGTGTAGTACGATCACAACAGTTAATGCTCATTTTCGAGGGGGTTGGTGGTAGGTGGTGGTTGGGGGGTGGGGGATGCTCTCTGGGTGCCTAACAGGGTTTTTTGCTTGCAAATTAGTCATGGCAGGTAAAGCGCAGGCTGTTAACCATGGCTAGAGGCGGTACAGGGGAATATAAACCACAACAGTCCACAGTGACACAGAGGCATATAAAATGGGAGGATTTACACCAAAGCACAGAGGAGGCAGAGGAGGCAGAGGAAGAGAGGAAGGAGACGCGAGGCGAGGCGAGGGTGTAGAGACAAGGTCAGCAGGAAGAGATTGTGTTTTCTAGACCTTGGGGGATCTGGGGAGTTTTGGCAATCACTGGATATGGAGAGTCCTGATTTCATTTCACAGTCTGAGAGAAATCATTGAGCGCCATGGGCACACCCTCAGGTGCGTAGATGTTCTTCTTCATGTCCCGTGGAAATGTGTATCAAATCGGAAAGAGACGCCTTAGAGATTCACCACAGGTATCCTTAGGGGAGAAAGAAAGAGAGTGAAAGAGATAGAGCGAAGAAGAATCGGGAGGAGGGTGGAGAGAGAAAAGGCAGCGGTTAAAGGCAGAAGGCACACACACATCAACTGAAAGCGAGATGAAACAACCGTCTCAGATCTAGTCTCAACAAAGTCAACGAAAGAGGACAGGGGGGCGGGGGCGGGGGGCGGGGGGGGGGGGGGGGCGGGGGCGTTGGAGTGGAAGGAGACTAGGAGGACGAGAGAGAGGGGCAAGCGAGGGAAGTGGGTTGGGAAAAGTAAAGAAGCGGAAAACTAGAGTAGAGGGGGAGAGAGGGAGAGAGGGAGAGAGGGAAAGTGGAACGAGGAGGATGAAGAGGAGGAGGAGAACTTGATGGGGGGGGGGGGGGGGGGGGGGTGGGAGGAGAGAGGAGAACTGGACCGGAGCCCAATTCTCCTGATTGAGATTAACTTGAAATCCCCCATAAAAGCATCATTTCATGGATTGTGCTTCTGCTGCTTACGAAGCCTCATGACTCATCTGGAGAGGAAGTTCTGAGACGCACATACGTCTTATCACTCCAGGCCTGTGCTCTCCACAGAGAATAGCACTACTTGCCAATTAGACACATATATACTTAGAGAGACAAGGAGAGCTAACACACGCACAGGCACAAGCTACACACACACACGGCACCCATAAATACACACACAAACATAAACACAAAATCAATTCGAAACACACACACAGACACACACTTTGGTGAGCTGGCGAAGCATCTCATTACCTCTCCCTGTCGGTAAAGGAGGGGGTGCTGTGCAGCGTCTGCCGGCTGTCCTCCATGGCGAGGGAGCGAGGGAGGGCGAGCGAGAGGGGGGGGGCCACGCCACGGGAAAGCGGGGGTGGGTGCTGGGAACAGCTGCGGTCATAACTGAGGAGGGAAGAGCGAGCGAGTGAGCGACTGAGCAAGGAGGAGAACGAGAAGGAGGATGGAGAGAAAGGATTGGAGGGGGAGAGAGGGCAAGGAGAGAGAGAAAGAGGGAATGGCATCGCAGAGCCATTTAGACTGGGAGAACACATTACCCTGCCACTGTGAGAGGGAGCTAATGCACTCGTTTGACTCATTAATGCAGTGTCAGAGGAGAGAGGAAGAGAGAGGGCTGCAAAGAGAGAAATAAGGTGAAAGTGTGAAGAAGGGAAAAGCAAATAAGGGAGGGTGGGAACGAGGGTGAGACACAGACAGAGGGGGGATGGGTGAGAGACAGAGAGAGAGACAGAGAGAGAGACAGAGAGAGAGACAGAGAGAGACAGAGAGAGAGACAGAGAGAGAGACAGCGAGAGAGACAGAGAGAGAGACAGAGAGAGAGGACAGAGAGAGAGACAGAGAGAGACAGAGAGAGAGACAGAGAGAGAGACAGAGAGAGAGACAGCGAGAGACAGAGAGAGAGACCGAGAGAGAGAGAGGACAGAGAGAGAGAAAGAGAGAGAAAGAGAGAAACAGAGAGAGAGACATAGAGAGAGAGAGAAAGAGAGACAGAGAGAAAGAGAGAAAGAGAGAGACAGAGAGAGAGAGACAGAGACATAGAGAGAGACATAGAGACAGAGAGACATAGAGAGAGACAGAGAGAGAGAGACATAGAGAGACAGAGACAGAGACAGAGAGAGAGACATAGAGAGACAGAGAGAGAGACATAGAGACATAGAGACAGAGAGACATAGAGAGAGACAGAGAGAGAGAGACATAGAGAGACAGAGAGCGAGAGAGAGAGAGACATAGAGAGACAGAAAGCGAGAGAGCGAGAGAGCATGATCCATGGATGGTATAAATTATAATAATGGAAGTTTGCTGTGAGTTATGATGATGGCACAATTTGGCACATGCTCAGGAGTCACGGGCACAGAACTCTTAAGAGCACTTACACACACACACCCTAGTCATTTCACTGCCATAGGCACACACAAAACACACACACACACACACCAACTGCTGTTGCCGCTCTTCTTGTGATCAGAATCGCAAAGACAATTGATTTTTTTCGTTTTATGTCATCCATCACATTCATGATGTATCCTGCTTTCTCACTCTACAGTCCATATTGCATTCTAGTCAACTCCCCCAATTAAACACCTAGTGATATTTACAACTACACACCACTGGGACCATGGCAACCGAAGCCTGTCACAGCCCGAGAGTGCTGCTGCAGTGAGACCCGGCAACACTGGGTGTGTACATACTGTAAAGTCAATCTGAGATCCGTCACTGTGGGTTTACACAGAACCTGGTTAAAGGGTTAATTAGTTAGCAAAACGCAGCAACACTTAGCACAGGTCTCTGAGGCAGTCAGGCAGAGAGAGAGACAGAGAGAGAGAGAGAGACACAGAGAGAGAGAGAGAGAGAGAGAGAGAGAGAGAGAGAGAGAGAGAGAGAGAGAGAGAGAGAGAGAGAGAGAGAGAGAGAGAGAGAGAGAGAGAGAGAGAGAGAGAGAATAGGCTGATGAGAGAGAGGATGAGAGATTGGGAGAGAGGATGAGAGAGATAGAGAGAGAGAGAGATGACAGATAGGACAGGAGGATGAGGGGAGGGCTGGCAGGGGGCTTATCGTGTATCAGCACTCAGTGAGTGGAAGGATTATCCGTGGTTCGTGTCTCTAGACGGCACCGGGCCGGACAGATAGGAGACTGGGCCAGGAGATAAGACCGGACTTGGGATCACTAAGACTGCAGTATTAGAGAGGTGAGGAATCTAAATGAAAGCCAAAGGCAACAAGGATAGGACTCCCCGATTCAGACAGAGACAGAGAGACAGAGAGAGAGAGACAGAGAAAGAGTCATGAACAGTGACAGAAAAAAAGAAAACATTGAGAAGTAACGCAAGGAGGGAACGAGATAAATATTGAGGGTGTGGCAAATGAATCCATGCAAGAGACATTGGAAAATAGTGGGTTCTGGAGCAGAGATGTGTGTGTGTGTGTATGTGTGTGTGTGGGGTAGTGTATTAGCAGAGGGTGCCTTGAGCAGGACAACGACAGGGTGGAAAAAGTGCCCTGTGAGCAGAAAGTCCAGTATGACCACGGTGATGCACTGTACATGTGAGGGTCTACCTACGGGAACCCCCCAGACCTTGTGTTAAAGGTTTGAAATAAAAGTTGAGGCTTCCCAAAAAACTTCCGGGTTTAGGTGATGTGCCAGTTTTGCTTTGTATTTCAATTACATCAATTCTGTATCTAAAATGAAAAAAATCGATTTGGTTGTCCCAAGTCAATAGCTTTTATAAAATATTTAGGTGAAGGTTTTTTGCTCCTGTCAGTTAAACTCAACTGCTGAATTGGCTAAATTGAATTGGAAACTCTTGGATACCTGGTATACGCTGGAGTTGAATGTTACTTTATCCGAGAGATGTTGTGCAGAGGCACTGACAAGAAGGATGCCTGAAGGATGGCAGGAAGATGACAGGTAGAAGAGAAGAGAAATAAGAGTAAGTGACAGTTTCCTACCAGAGTTTGGCTGTTATGATGACTGCTGTCAGGATGAGCAGGGACGAGATGGTCACTGTGACGTAGAACTGAGGTCCACTGGAATCAAACACACACACACACAGAGATGCACAACAGAGCACACCACACACAAACAGAGATGCACAGGCACGCACATGCAGCACACACACACATACACAGCTGTTACCTTACAGGGGCGTCACCTTACACCCCTCATATCCTTGTGATGTTACCCCCTGCTGTCAGCGCTAATGAGTTTTAGGGAAGTCAATAAGCTCTTTTTTTTTTTTAACATAAAGTAGACTTGTGAAGTTGGCCCCAGAGACCAATCCCACGACGTCATCCATTCAGCACTTAATAGCATGATATCATTTCCCCAGTAGGGAGATGAGAACTCTATTTGGCATTCTCAGCCACAAACACACATGCACACACGCACACACACATGCACACACACACACACACACAGTACGAGGCCCAGTGGGGCGCTGTCATCTCCCAGATGATAGATCATTCCCCTGAGCACTCGATGTATTTGTTCACAAATGTCTCCGCTCCAGACCACCCTTCATCTCCCCTCTATGTTTGAAAAGCGGCGACTTGAGACGGTGCCCACCTTCCTCCGGTTCCCTCTCCTCCGCCTCCCTCTCTCCGTCCTCCTCTCCCTCCCGCGTCCTGGCTTCCAGCAGAGACTCCTGGGGTCCGGTGCTGCCCGGCGCACCCTGATGATGCGACCAAGTCTCGGCTGACGTTGTGGCCACTTGGTGGTCGGTTTCCTGGCTGGACAGGAAGTTGATGCGTCTCGTCCTCCAGGGGGTGCGTCGGGCCCCAGTCCACCGCCCAGAGAGGCGTGGGCGTGGCCTGGGCGGTGACGGACAGCGGGGCCGAGAGAGCCTCCACCTGCCCCTCGCTTTCGCCGTCGTCTCGGTTACAGGTGGAGGGCGGTATCGTCGCGGCAACCAGGAGTAATGAGAAGCAACTGAGGGCGGTCAGCTCGTGTGACAGGAGAGATGGAGCTGAGAGAAAGAGAGAGAAAGAGAGGGATGGAGGGAGACGGGGAGAGTGAGAGAAAGTCAAAAAGGGAGCGCAGTGGGAAGAAAAAAAAAGAGTTCAAGTGATCTCTTAAAGCAGACGCCTCGTGTTAGCACGCACGGTCCTCACACTGTGTCCTGTCACACAGGCACCCTCGGTCAGCCTGAGCGCATGCATGCTCCTGTCATCTCACCATCTCTCCATCGCTTCCGTTCTGTTCACAGGGGACCCTCTCCTCCGTCATCTCTCTCTGCATAGAGAACACAGAAAAGAGGAGAAAAAGGAAAGAGTGAGCAGAAGAGAGAGAGAGTGACAGAGTGCGAGGGAGAAAAAAGAGACTGAGCCAAATAGACTTCTTCGGACTGATGCGAGGATGTAACACAGACCAAATATACGAACGCAGCGAAGGAAACCCTCTCTCTCACACACACAGTCACACACACTCACACACAAGCAACGCGCCTCCGGGCTACAGAAACGGACGCGTCGTTAGTTTCACGAGCGGTGCAAAGTGCGCTGCACGCACACTCAAACACATGCACACCTGTGCACGGCAACATTCATCACACACATGCACACGGACACTTCCAGCTAGACAGGGTGCGACTTGTTGTCCGAGTCAAATGTCCAAAACGCCACAGACGTCCAATGTCGCAGACACAGGCACAAAGACAGACCATAGCCTCAACACAGTCGAGTTCCAGTCACTCAGGGACGAGCTATCAGTTAACAGGCCTACCTCTGGCTGAGCAATAGGGAATGGAGAAAAGAAAAAAAAGAAAACCAAGACCAGAGAGGGGAGAGGAGTTATAGAGCGGGAGTGGGAAAAGGCATTGGTTGCCTGTGAGCGACAGAGACATTGTAGATGTCCTGAGAGAGAGAGGGTAGAGAGGAGAGAGAGAGCGAGAGAGAGAGGGAGGGGTGAGAGAGCGAGAGATAGAGAGAGAGGGGGAGCTAGACGAGAGAGAGGGGGTGAGATAGAGAGCGAGAGAGAGACCAGAGAGAGCAGAAGAAGAGAGAGAGAAGGGGTGGGGGGGGGGGGGGGGGGGGGGGGTGGGGGGGGGGGGGGGGGGGGTGAGGGGGTGGGGGGTGAGATGAGAGAGGGGGGGGGGGGGAGTGAGAAACAAGTAAGGGAGAAATTTAAATGCTAATAATGCTTTTAAACGGGTTCAATTAAAAGGACAGGGGGGGATACAGTAATGTATTGAAGTAGATTACATAGGCTACGAGAACAACATGAATATATGTTTGGGAGGTGGTGAAGATCTTTAATTATGTTTGAGAAAAACAGAAGATGGGGAATGCAGGCGAGTAAGCGGAAATCAATAATCATCCGTTTACAGGAGTCAGTGTAGACGTGCAGACAGACAGGGATCTCTCCACTGATGCCAACCAGGGGGGTGTGGATGGGGGGGGGAGGCTGGTATCTCTCTACTGATGCCAAACCAGGGGGGTGTGGATGGGGGGGGAGGCTGGTATCTCTCCACTGGATGCCAGACCAGGGGTTGTGTGGATGGTGGGTGTGGAGGCTGGTTATCTCTCCACTGATGCCAAACCAGGGGGTGTGGATGATGGAGGGGGGGGAGGTCTGTATCTCTCCACTGATGCCAAACCAGGGGTGTGGGATGGGGGGGGGGAGGCGGGGGGGGGGTGTGAATGGGGGGGGGGCTGTATCTCTCACTGATGCCAGACCAGGGGAGGTGGTGGGATGGGGGGGGGGCTGGTTATCTCTCTCTAACTTGATGCGACCAGTGGGAACGGAGGGGGGGTGGTGGATGGGGGTGGTGGCGTGGTAAATTCAGGATAAATATTTGGACGCGCAAGGGTGATAGACGTGACCGCTTTATTGCATACATGAAAACAACATTTACATAGAAAAACAGTCTGTTTCATGCTTGCTCGCGTCTCGTTCACACTCTACTCCTCCATAACGGCCCGCTCTCCTTCGCCTCCACTCTGTCAATCTGTCGACACTTAACCCCCTCCCTCTTCTGACCTTACTCTTTCTCTCCTCTGCCTCCCTCCTTGCTGGCTCTAGGGCGGCATCTTCTTGAGGTTGGTGGCGGGTGATTCACTTCACTGAAGAACACAGCGGAACCAGGAATGAGGAGCCGTCTGATGCATCTTGGGATGTGGAGTCTTTGTCGTCACCATCATCATCATCATATTCCTATTGAAGAGAAAACAATTGCTAAGGTAGTGATTTTTTGTAAATGTTATCATCTAGAGAGACGTGTGTGGGTGGATGTGTGGGAATTTAGGGGTTGACTCCAGGCAGGAGCTAGTCTTAATTGTTCAATCTTTTCATTCAGCAGTCAGCCCTGCCTCTGGTGCAGCCTAATGAAGTACGAGGCCAGCGAAGCGGGACCACTTTCAAATGTACAGTTTGGACGTGTACAAGTGTGCTGGTGAGAGTGCCTGTCACCATCGCTATCCCGACTCAGTCCGTCGCTGTCCTCCGACTCCGTCAGGGAGGCGTCCAATCGGCTGTCTCGCTTCGCCGTGGACGTCTCCCCTGTGACATCATTCCGCATAATCACATTAGTCACATCGCTACGTTTAAACTCCCAAACTGTTGACCTCCTCCAATCCTTCAATTACTGACCTTATTTCAAAACTTTAGCGCCAGCAACAGGAGCCCCCCCCCCCCCCCCCCCCCCCAAAAAAAAACCCCAACACATTTATATTCAGGCTGAAAAATAATTGACTGTCAGCAGAAAGGAGTGATGCGTTATCTGGGGTGGAGTGTACCTCTGCTTGCTGGAGCTGGCCAGCTGCTCCCACACTATCAGATCCCGTCCCCCTGTCACCCAGCGGGTGGTCCCCACTTCCTGTGAACCAGGTGGCGAAGCACAGAATTCTGGGTACTTCCTCACACGTCAGGGAGGCCAAGTACCTGCACCGAGGAAGAGAGAATACTGACGGAGATGAGAGAGAGAGGTGAAGAGATAAGGGAGCATGGGGAGGGAAGGAAGGAGGCAGGGTAGGGAGGAGGAGGAGGCAAAAACACCTGGAGTGGTTTGTTATTGTGCCGGTTGCGCGAAGAGGGGGGAGGAGGGAGCTGCCACGTCATCACGTAGCCTCTACAGGAGGCGTCAGCGCGCGATGTATGCTTTGTCTGCTGGTGAGGTGTACGTCCAGTGTGCTCTCGGCCTGGATCTGCGGGCGGAGGTTGGCGTTCCTGCCTGCCCTGGCATCTGGCGAGGTCGA
>CM042871.1:18457997-18507487 GCA_023658055.1 Thaleichthys pacificus | reverse complement strand
TATTATATATATATTTAGCCTTCTCCGGCCTCTTTTACTTTAATATCTACAAGGCTTGTCATTTTGTTCCAATTTAATATTCACTTTATTAACCCTGTCTTTAGTTCTCGACACACAGTGCTTCAAACACTACAGAACATTCACTCAACTTTGGTACCTGCCTTAGGCAGCGTCGTATCCTAGATATCCTAGTCCCAGCTCACATAGCAGCTGTACACATGGATGGTAACACCCCTCTTTTCACTGGGTCTCAGGTCTTAAGACATTTACATTTAGCAGATATTTACATTTTACATTTACATTTAGAAGACACTCTTATCCAGAGCGACACAGTAAGTACAGGGACATTTCCCCCGAGGCAAGTAGGGTGAAGTGCCTTGCCCAAGGAAACAACGTCGTTTTGCACGGGCTGGAATCGAACCGGCAACCTTCTGATTGGTAGCCCGATTTCCTAACCGCTCAGCCATCTGACCCCCCCTCTTCATAAGAGGCAAGGCTGCCCGCTGCGCTCACCTGTTGGGGTCATATCTGCCTTCCCTACTGGAGGGTTGTTGGTTCAACCTCCTGATGTCGGTGGTCTCACTGTCTGAGGTGTCTGACTGCCTCTCTCTGTCCATCCCTCGCTCCCACGCTGGCATGGCGGCTACTTGGTCCTGAGCCTGTGTCACCTGGACAGAATACAGATCAGAGCCAGAGGAAGACAAAGGCAAATCAACAAACTACCCTTTTTTTAAGTTGGGGCCAACATTCTTTGGGAAAAACAAGACAATATAGACAAGAACAATGAGGAAAACGATCATTTTGATCTCAGTTTTGTGGGAGTATACAGTATGTCATCAACGTCAGTGGTGTGCATGCATTCAAAACCTAATCTGTTTTGACCATGTGACAAAATAAGACAGTTTTGCCATCCCAACTTGAGATTGCTTAGATATTACATAACTGTACTTCGAGTTTGCGCAGTTAACTATGTAATACTGTACGCCACTGATGCTACAACATCTAGCAAGCTAGTCATGATCAATTAACTATTATGCTATGGCTGTACACCAAATCGATAAGCAATCAATAGCAATGACTGCTGGAAACTAACTTCATGCCTATCGGTATATCTATTGACGCCCACATTCCTTGCTCCCGTTAGCTAGCTGCTGTGTAGCTACTGGCTACTAAACGTATGTATGGCTTGATTGTAGAACAATACAGTTTTGTTGTCAGCAGGGATTAGGTAACAAATTGGACACCATTCGCTTGTTACCAACAAACCTAGCCAGCATGGCAAAATAACTACGAAATATAAAGCTTGCAATACATACACACAGGCGTTAGACACATATAGCCAGTCATTTCAGGTAGCTAGCTAGCATGTAAATTAGCTCGCTACCTAGCTAGCTAACTAGTGAGCTAAATGTAAGCTTATTAAGCACGAGCTTGCTAAGGTGAGATAGCACTACCTCTCTTTCTCTCCCGTTTCACTTGAAGCTGTTTCTTCTTCTGCTTGGTGCTGAATGGCTTCTTCCGAGGCATAATGGAAAGATACTTCAGATGAAGGAACTACAGCTATTAAAGCTTATTGTAATACAGCAGATTATAGATTGTGCTATCTCAGAAAGCTAGCTATTTACATTCGTGAAGTTTCTCGACTCTTACACTTTTTAGTGACGCGCAGATGTCCACTGCAGAGAATGACGGACGAAACCAATACGTTGTAGCTAGCTATCTATTCTGTTTACGAAGTTGGTTTAAAGTAACCAAACCTTTAAATCAATTTATAAAAAACGGGGTCTTTGCTTAACACTTGTCTCTAAATATATATCATGAGCAATTATAAAGAAATATCGCTCCACTCATTTTACCAGAATGGTTCAGTCCGAAGTGTAAACACAAGTTCATTTGCATGACTCATTTCTTCACACAACACGCAAATCTAAAATCAAACTTGTCAATACAGGCACAAATGTCAAACGTTAAGAGTTTTAAGGTGTACGCCCTCAGTTCAGTATTTACCAAACAGGTACATGGTACAGCTTCAGTGAGGTGTTTAATAGTGTAGGTATCGTAAGCGTCAAAACACATCTCGGATGGACGTGTCTATTTGGAAAGGAACATCATAAACATCCGTTTAATACTTAAATATCGGAAGTATAATAGCAAGAATACATTTGGATAACAATGATATTCTTAAGACACACAATGAGATACAATTAGGACTACATGAGGAAAAAGAACACGCTAACCCCATTCACCTCCCAAAATAGTACGTGAACGAAGCAGAGTTTGGCTTTAGTCCATACATGTCATGGTCTTTTAAAAGGTATATGGACTTTCGTTACATACATACATACATACATACATACATATATACTGGTAATATATAATTTGAAATATTTGCGGTTTCTTTTTCTTCTTCCAAATCAATATATCCTACTTCCCTTTTTTTCAGTGAAAAATATATAATTGTTAGCGTATTCTAAAATAACTAGACATAACATAAAAATGACAATGAAGTTGTAGAAAAACGGGAGTACCTGTAAGAAAGTATAAAAATTTACCTTCACAGTTTACCACCAGTTTCCATTAAAAGTATCGCTGAAGTGATCATAAATTATGGCCATGGATACATATGCAGGGAAGAGCAGGATATGAAATAGTAAAATATAAAAAGAGAACATCTCTTTACTCTGTTTCTCCTCTCGCTGTGCGTTCTGGATGAACACAGATGGAGAGAGATACCCTCCTCTACATGCATTACCCATTCAGAAACCTGGGTTGACAAAAAAAAAGGACATTAATCTGGGCATTAGTGAGAAACCGAGTACAAAAACACCCTCTCTCAAGAGACCTTCTCCTGCCACCCAAGTCTCCTCCAAAGGTCTCATGCCACATTCCATTTTTTCAGGCACAGTCATGTGTTCCTCTGTCATCTGTATTTCTTAAATCCAGTCCATCAGAAATCCTGTCCACGTATTCAGCCGTCCTACATGCCTCTCCTGGCTCCCTTCCTATGGTCCACCCCCCCTCCCCACACGATCACTATGAGTTCAGGTGCTCCACCTGGATGGTGGAGGTGGCCACAGTGAGACAGAGGTCTTTATGGGACACCAAGTCAGCCACACTAACTGTTTTGTATTGGATATCCCCAGCAGCCACAGTCTTATACTGGTGCAGGTCAAAGGGGCAGCCCACTGTCTCTGCCTGGGTGTAGTTGCCCTGGTTCTGCCCCTGCCCTCCTCCACCGGGCCTGGAGCCCCCGCCGTCTGTGCCCTCTCCCCGGCCTTGAGCTCCACTGTGGGCCTGGTTCTGGTTCTGGTGTGACTGTGCCTGCTGAGCTGCGGCTACGGCCGCGGCAGTCAGCTGGTCCGGGTTGTGTTTCTGCATGTGTTTGACCAGGTAGGTCTCCTGTGAGAAAGACAAGACGCAGAGAGACTACGTCAACACAGGGGAGATCTCCAGTTCAGCAGGATACCACTCGGACCTCAGTTATAAAGAAACTCGGCCATACAGCTCGTCAACCCCCAAATGATCCAGCTGTGCTGGATCAGGGTAGGAATTAAAATCCTAGATCTCTAGGAGCGGGGTTGGCCAGGCCTGGTCTAGAGTTACACTGGTCTAAGGCCACAGCTCCACAGCCCTGTAAAGAGACAGCAGTCTTACCGAGGTGTAGGTGCGGTTGCAGAGGCCACACGAGTACAGCTTGGCGTGTTTCACCGTGTGCGTGGACAGGTGAACCTCCAAGCTCGCAGCGTCCGTGTAACCGCGGTTACAGTTGCTACACTTGTAGGGCTTGTCCTTGTTGTGTTGCCGCCGGTGAGACTGATAAAGGATAAAAGGTAACCTCGTCAGTGACGGAAAGGGGGGGAGGTAATCTGGCAACTAGGATAGGGGCCGTCACTCACCTGGAGGTTAGATAGTTGTGTGAAGGACTTCTCACATCCCGGATGCACACACTTGTAGGGCCGATCTCCCGTGTGAATGCTAGAAAAGCGAGGGAGGCAGAGTTTACGATGGAATCCCATGACCGAAGCGAAAACCGTCACGCAAGGAGGCGAGAGGGTCACGTCGTAAGAGGGGTGGTTACCGGTTATGCTGCTGGAGGTGACTCAGCTGTCTGAAGCACTTCTGGCAGAAGGAGCAGGAGTAGGGCTTCACCCCCGTGTGGATACGGATGTGCTGGGCCAGGTAGCTGGAGTTGGCGAAGGACTTGGTGCAGTGGGGACACTTGTGAGGTTTGGACTCTGTGTGGTTCCTGTGGACAGAGGGATGAGTGATGGCCGAGGAACAATCCAGGGAGGGGGGAGGACACAGGGAGACAAGAGGAGGAAGACACATTTCACAGATTGTAAATCACAACGATTTTCAACGATCCGACTGGTTTCTTACAGCAAAACTCACTTGTGTCAAGAGTAACCACAAATCCATCACTAGACATAAAAATAATCCTATCACGGTACAAGTCCTCTCTGTGAGAACCCAAAAGGTTGACACACACAGGAGCGCTGTTGGCGACTTGGTAGGATTGTGAAGAGAGAGCATGAAGATTTAAATGCATCTCCAATGATTCTTTCTTGCCAATCACGAGGGGAAAGCGAGAGGCAGACGCTGGGCGTTAACGAGCAGCGGAGAGCAGGGAAGCCAGGATATAACAAGAGGGCAGCAAAGAACAGCTCATCTGAAGGTTTACGGTTGTCCGCTCAGTCTTGTTATTAAGCATAAAAGTGTGCGTGGGTGGGTGTGTGTGGGTGGGTGGGTTGGGTGTTTGCGTGTGGGTTGGGTGTTTGCGTGTGGGTTGGGTGTTTGCGTGTGGGTTGGGTGTGTGAGTGTTTAAAAGGGCTTAGTAGAAGTGAGGAGAGGCAGGCAGGAGAAACACAGAGGGGAGAGCTAAGCACATACAAGCACACATGCACACACACGTTGTACAAATGGAAAAGAGCCCCCCCCCCCCCCAACACACACACTCACACCAATCACAGATATCTCAAACTCTGCAGTCAGATGCATGCGTCCTGAATGGAGGTCTCCATAACCTTTTAGAGTCCTCTACTGAATGTTGGTTTTCGAAAAAAAAGGTCACTAGTTGGATCCTAGTAGCTCACTGTCATGCATAAAGCACCACTCATTCGGGCCACACACACACACACACACGTCTTGGTTTCCCATGACAACCTAGGGGGTGGGGGGTTTAGAGGGAGGGAACGGCATGGTGGGGGTAGGGTGGGGGGGGTCAGCAGTACCGTGTGTGCTGCTGTAAGTGACTGAGCTGCCTGAATGATTTCTGGCAGTAGGAGCAGGTGTAGGGCTTGGCCCCGCTGTGGATACGGATGTGCTGGGCCAAGTAGCTGGAGTTGGCGAATGACTTGGAGCAGTGGGGACACTTGTGGGGCTTGGCCTCAGTGTGGGACTTGGAGTGGATCTGCATGTCTGACTTACTGAAGAAGGTCACCGCACACATCCGGCACCTACAGGCGGAGAGACACAGAGTCGAGGGGGCGGGATGGAGGGAGGAAACGGAGAGAGAGAGAGAAGTACGAGAGGAAACGAGGAGAGGGGGAGAGGATTCAGGAATATGGAAAACAGTTTGAGGAAGAGGACCAGGAAAAGGGGAGTGAAAAGTAAATGATTTTAAGGATGGTCAGACACGTTGAGGAAAGGGGAAAAGCAGAAAAATAGTAGATGACATGAAAGTGGAATGAGTAGCACACAAGAGCCGGGGAGGAAAGAGGGTGAAACAGGTGAGGACAAGAGGAAGAGAGCACTTTCTGCTAAAGTGAGACAAGGATAGAGAAGGAGCTCGAAAGGGTACCGAAACTAACAAGACGTGCAGCATAGAAAGAGAGGGAGAGGCAGTGGAGAGGGTCGGGCAGAGCAGGTGAGGGGGTGTGTCCACTCCGTTGCAGTGTGTGCGGGCGGGCCAGTGTGTCCATGCAGCAGACCAAACGCACGCCGTGTTTCACAGTGCAGACACGTCCAGTGAAAACCTTTCACCGACAAAGCAGGTGTGTGTGTGTGTGTGTACGAGTGTGTGTGCACTGCCACAGCATGCAATGAAGCCGTTCTGTGTGTGTGTGTGTGTGATGTAAATATCCAGCAGCACCTTGTTCCATCCAAAGCAGCCTCATCCTAACCTGTACACCTTGACTGCTGCACACAGACAGGTACAGGTGTACCCACATTCTGCAGCTACATCTCAGCTGGATAGGGATAAGGAGCCTCTGTTTGGGGGGGGGCGTTCAGTGATGCCATCTGTACCTGTAGGTCTTATTTCCTCCGTCTTTTCCTCCGTGGTCTTCGTCTTCATTCGACAGTTCGTACGGGTCAGTGGCGTGATGCTGTAAAGACATAACCTATCAGAAGTCAGATTACGCCAACACACTCGAACCCCCCCCCCCCCCCCCCCCGTCAACCCCTCCCTGCCCGCCAGACATCCTCCTACCTGCCCTCCTGCTGCTAGGTGAGCCAGGATGAGAGTCTCGTTCCCTGCCGAGAGGGTGTGGCCAGCACCGAGCCCCGCCCTCTGCAACGCCGTCTTTTTCTTCCTGCCTCGCTTTGATGGAGTCGGCATGACAACCAAGTGGGGCAGTCCATCTTCTTTTTTATCTAATGGGAGGGGGTCAATCTGATGGTCAATCTGCGTGTGTACGTCAACAAGACTTTATTTCAATTTTGTGACTTTGTGGTGTACTGAGAAAAATGCCATCTACAGATGTGTGTGTGTGTGTGTGCGTGCGTTACCTGTGTTCGGGGCATGAAGTGCAGAGACGATCATGGTCGTTGCCGGATGAACAAATGATTGAGAGGATGATGCAGGAGATAATAAAGTACCCTGAGGGGTCGTGATGACCAGACCTGCTACAGAGTCAGAGAAAAAACGAGAGAGAGTCAGAGAGAGAGTCAGAGAGAGAGAGAGAGAGAGTCAGATAGAGAGAGTCAGAGAAAGAGAGTCAGAGAAAGAGTCAGAGAATGAGAGAGTCAGAGAGAGAGAGAGAGTCAGAGAAAGAGAATGAGAGTCAGAGAGAGAGAGTCAGAGAAAGAGAATGAGAGAGTCAGAGAGAGAGAGAGAGAGAGAGAGAGAGAGAGAGAGAGAGAGAGAGTCAGAGAGAGAGAGAGAGAGAGAGAGACGACTGTCCAAACTTTTAAACAAAAGGAACGCTTCCACTCCTGTGTCCTCTACAGAAGGTTTGCTGCTGTCTTGGATGCGAAACAAACCTGCAGTCATGATGCCAGTGGAGGACACAGGGACCACAGTGATGTTCTGGGTGCTGTGAGGAGGAAGCAGGTGCCCCCCTCCCCCCTGCCCTCCCCCCTCCTGTTTGGGGCCTGGGACGGCCAGCACGGTCGTTTGGTAGTGAGAGGTACTGGAGGCTTGGAAGGAGGGATTCTTCTCCTGCTCCTTCATCTTGTTCAGAAACATGGCGTTCTCGATCTGAGAGACACAGATTTGGGGTATTTTTCGTATTACATATGATACGTCTTTGACTGGCGTAGCTGAGGGAAAGAGACAAATAAATGGTTATACCTGTCCTTGCACAGTGGGAATGGGAGACCAGAAGTACGATGAATTAAAGTGGGAATCTTCCATCATTCCTGCAAAACAACAATTCATTACGATTTTAATAACTTCGCTTGCATCAACATCGGTCCGAGTTTGTAAACGGCGATGACAACTGCCAATGTAAGATGAACAAAACAAATGTAACTAAAGAGAACATTTTGCAGCATACTGCTGGACATGCACGGCACATTCGAATCTCAGTGAATGTCAACATAATGAAGTTAGTCGTAATATGATTGTGTTCTTGTGAATGTAAAACACTGTGACACGTCGCAAAAGTCTTGAAATGAATAACGCAAATTGGATTTCCACTTGTTTAGAATTGAGTGTGCTTTAAGTGCGCCTCCATTTCTATTCCTTGAATGCTAGCTACGTGCAAAAATAGACACCGATAGCAGAATGTGTGTGAGCGAATAGCTGTATCTCGCGCCTGTCGTTCCATAGCTGAGAAAGTAAAAAAAAACAAAGCCCCCAAAAAATCAAGGATTAAAAAAAAAACGACGAGATGAGGGGAAAAAAACTACACTAGGTACAAGTCAATCTCTCAAAGACTTCCGGCTGTCCAGACGAAGAGATGCGGCTGTAGCAAGTCGCACAAATTAGCAGAAAAATACTATGATCAAGTGGGCTAACCGTGGTATTTACCGGTGCTGAAGTCTCCCTCTCCCTCCCCGGAGTTCCCGTGGACCGGGACAGTTCGGAAACTCTGTCCAAACTGCCCGAATGTAGAAATTCACCGCGTTTTTTGTCGTCGATATTTTTTCTTTTTTTTTCTTTCTGGTGAAGCAGCTGGCCGACTTGTCTGCGCTACACTTCCTGCCTATAAGGTCCACAGACAAAAGCCGTGAATGTGCAGTGATGTCATTTCCGGAGAATGAGGTCTATTTTACGAAAGTAGTATTTAATACTACTATTTAATAGCAAAACAATACAATTTAAATGTGCATGGTATATGCATATTTTGCTGCATGTAATGCTTGTGGCATTGCCTGAAACTGCACATTTCTAGCCCTATACATTTAGAGGTTATTTCAGTTGTTTAGGCCATTAGATTCCATTAGGCTATATTAAAAAGGTGAATGTAACGTTGAATTTTAGCCCTGAAATAAAGTTATGGTAACCTAAAGTATAAATAAAATCTCTTATGGATGGCACTGACGTTGAAGATTTAGGAATCTAGTTGTTGAGTTGGAAATAATTGTCCCTTCAGTCCACACGGCGTCGCCAGGAAGACGTCCCTACGTCTGGTGGTTAGCCGGTGGTTGTTGCCCTAACATCCGGCTAGGACACGTCTCAATGTATCTGTCAACAATACTTGGGAAAGTGACAGCTAGCGTAGGCTCCGTGAACATTTGACTCAGTAGATAGACTGTAATTTGCACCTTCCAGTCTACTCTATCAAGGCGAGGAATCTGGAAACAAAAGAAGTTTCAAGTTTTCGTGCTGTTAGTTCTTTTATGAAGGGCTTCAAATGGGGGAGACGAGGAAGTTACAGAAGAAGTTAAGACAGATTGAGAATTTGGAGATCAAAATCACTCTTACCCCGGAGGAAAGATTCAAGGTAGAGCACAGTCCTTCATCACTTGTTTCAATATCAACTGAAAGCGCAGTATAGCGCACCGCGATACCGAATTGATTTCCCATGAGTGTAGTTTTCACGGTTATAAACTGTACCTTTAGTTCCCAAGGAGCGGGGACCTAGATGTAGGTCCCCGCTCCTTGGGAACTAAAGGTACAGTTTATAACCGTGAAAACTACACTCATGGGAAATCAATTCGGTATCGCGGTGCGCTATACTGCGCTTTCAGTTGATATTGAAACAAGTGATGAAGGACTGTGCTCTACCTTGAATCTTTCCTCCGGGGTAAGAGTGATTTTGATCTCCAAATTCTCAATCTGTCTTAACTTCTTCTGTAACTTCCTCGTCTCCCCCATTTGAAGCCCTTCATAAAAGAACTAACAGCACGAAAACTTGAAACTTCTTTTGTTTCCAGATTCCTCGCCTTGATAGAGTAGACTGGAAGGTGCAAATTACAGTCTATCTACTGAGTCAAATGTTCACGGAGCCTACGCTAGCTGTCACTTTCCCAAGTATTGTTGACAGATACATTGAGACGTGTCCTAGCCGGATGTTAGGGCAACAACCACCGGCTAACCACCAGACGTAGGGACGTCTTCCTGGCGACGCCGTGTGGACTGAAGGGACAATTATTTCCAACTCAACAACTAGATTCCTAAATCTTCAACGTCAGTGCCATCCATAAGAGATTTTATTTATACTTTAGGTTACCATAACTTTATTTCAGGGCTAAAATTCAACGTTACATTCACCTTTTTAATATAGCCTAATGGAATCTAATGGCCTAAACAACTGAAATAACCTCTAAATGTATAGGGCTAGAAATGTGCAGTTTCAGGCAATGCCACAAGCATTACATGCAGCAAAATATGCATATACCATGCACATTTAAATTGTATTGTTTTGCTATTAAATAGTAGTATTAAATACTACTTTCGTAAAATAGACCTCATTCTCCGGAAATGACATCACTGCACATTCACGGCTTTTGTCTGTGGACCTTATAGGCAGGAAGTGTAGCGCAGACAAGTCGGCCAGCTGCTTCACCAGAAAGAAAAAAAAAGAAAAAATATCGACGACAAAAAACGCGGTGAATTTCTACATTCGGGCAGTTTGGACAGAGTTTCCGAACTGTCCCGGTCCACGGGAACTCCGGGGAGGGAGAGGGAGACTTCAGCACCGGTAAATACCACGGTTAGCCCACTTGATCATAGTATTTTTCTGCTAATTTGTGCGACTTGCTACAGCCGCATCTCTTCGTCTGGACAGCCGGAAGTCTTTGAGAGATTGACTTGTACCTAGTGTAGTTTTTTTCCCCTCATCTCGTCGTTTTTTTTTTAATCCTTGATTTTTTGGGGGCTTTGTTTTTTTTTACTTTCTCAGCTATGGAACGACAGGCGCGAGATACAGCTATTCGCTCACACACATTCTGCTATCGGTGTCTATTTTTGCACGTAGCTAGCATTCAAGGAATAGAAATGGAGGCGCACTTAAAGCACACTCAATTCTAAACAAGTGGAAATCCAATTTGCGTTATTCATTTCAAGACTTTTGCGACGTGTCACAGTGTTTTACATTCACAAGAACACAATCATATTACGACTAACTTCATTATGTTGACATTCACTGAGATTCGAATGTGCCGTGCATGTCCAGCAGTATGCTGCAAAATGTTCTCTTTAGTTACATTTGTTTTGTTCATCTTACATTGGCAGTTGTCATCGCCGTTTACAAACTCGGACCGATGTTGATGCAAGCGAAGTTATTAAAATCGTAATGAATTGTTGTTTTGCAGGAATGATGGAAGATTCCCACTTTAATTCATCGTA
This sequence comes from Thaleichthys pacificus, assembly GCA_023658055.1. Lineage (NCBI taxonomy): Eukaryota > Metazoa > Chordata > Actinopteri > Osmeriformes > Osmeridae > Thaleichthys > Thaleichthys pacificus. The sequence continues at coordinate 18,496,530 of CM042871.1, read as the reverse complement.
CTTCTGGTCTCCCATTCCCACTGTGCAAGGACAGGTATAACCATTTATTTGTCTCTTTCCCTCAGCTACGCCAGTCAAAGACGTATCATATGTAATACGAAAAATACCCCAAATCTGTGTCTCTCAGATCGAGAACGCCATGTTTCTGAACAAGATGAAGGAGCAGGAGAAGAATCCCTCCTTCCAAGCCTCCAGTACCTCTCACTACCAAACGACCGTGCTGGCCGTCCCAGGCCCCAAACAGGAGGGGGGAGGGCAGGGGGGAGGGGGGCACCTGCTTCCTCCTCACAGCACCCAGAACATCACTGTGGTCCCTGTGTCCTCCACTGGCATCATGACTGCAGGTTTGTTTCGCATCCAAGACAGCAGCAAACCTTCTGTAGAGGACACAGGAGTGGAAGCGTTCCTTTTGTTTAAAAGTTTGGACAGTCGTCTCTCTCTCTCTCTCTCTCTCTCTGACTCTCTCTCTCTCTCTCTCTCTCTCTCTCTCTCTCTCTCTCTCTCTGACTCTCTCATTCTCTTTCTCTGACTCTCTCTCTCTGACTCTCATTCTCTTTCTCTGACTCTCTCTCTCTCTCTGACTCTCTCATTCTCTGACTCTTTCTCTGACTCTCTTTCTCTGACTCTCTCTATCTGACTCTCTCTCTCTCTCTCTCTGACTCTCTCTCTGACTCTCTCTCGTTTTTTCTCTGACTCTGTAGCAGGTCTGGTCATCACGACCCCTCAGGGTACTTTATTATCTCCTGCATCATCCTCTCAATCATTTGTTCATCCGGCAACGACCATGATCGTCTCTGCACTTCATGCCCCGAACACAGGTAACGCACGCACACACACACACACACATCTGTAGATGGCATTTTTCTCAGTACACCACAAAGTCACAAAATTGAAATAAAGTCTTGTTGACGTACACACGCAGATTGACCATCAGATTGACCCCCTCCCATTAGATAAAAAAGAAGATGGACTGCCCCACTTGGTTGTCATGCCGACTCCATCAAAGCGAGGCAGGAAGAAAAAGACGGCGTTGCAGAGGGCGGGGCTCGGTGCTGGCCACACCCTCTCGGCAGGGAACGAGACTCTCATCCTGGCTCACCTAGCAGCAGGAGGGCAGGTAGGAGGATGTCTGGCGGGCAGGGAGGGGTTGACGGGGGGGGGGGGGGGGGGGGGTTCGAGTGTGTTGGCGTAATCTGACTTCTGATAGGTTATGTCTTTACAGCATCACGCCACTGACCCGTACGAACTGTCGAATGAAGACGAAGACCACGGAGGAAAAGACGGAGGAAATAAGACCTACAGGTACAGATGGCATCACTGAACGCCCCCCCCCAAACAGAGGCTCCTTATCCCTATCCAGCTGAGATGTAGCTGCAGAATGTGGGTACACCTGTACCTGTCTGTGTGCAGCAGTCAAGGTGTACAGGTTAGGATGAGGCTGCTTTGGATGGAACAAGGTGCTGCTGGATATTTACATCACACACACACACACACAGAACGGCTTCATTGCATGCTGTGGCAGTGCACACACACTCGTACACACACACACACACACTGCTTTGTCGGTGAAAGGTTTTCACTGGACGTGGTCTGCACTGTGAAACACGGCGTGCGTTTGGTCTGCTGCATGGACACACTGGCCCGCCCGCACACACTTGCAACGGAGTGGACACACACCCTCACCTGCTCTGCCCGACCCTCTCCACTGCCTCTCCCTCTCTTTCTATGCTTGCACGTCTTGTTAGTTTCGGTACCCTTTCGAGCTCCTTCTCTATCCTTGTCTCACTTTAGCAGAAAGTGCTCTCTTCCTCTTGTCCTCACCTGTTTTCACCCTCTTTCCTCCCCGGCTCTTGTGTGCTACTCATTCCACTTTCATGTCATCTACTATTTTTCTGCTTTTCCCCTTTCCTCAACGTGTCTGACCATCCTTAAAATCATTTACTTTTCACTCCCCTTTTCCTGGTCCTCTTCCTCAAACTGTTTTCCATATTCCTGAATCCTCTCCCCCTCTCCTCGTTTCCTCTCGTACTTCTCTCTCTCTCTCTCCGTTTCCTCCCTCCATCCCGCCCCCTCGACTCTGTGTCTCTCCGCCTGTAGGTGCCGGATGTGTGCGGTGACCTTCTTCAGTAAGTCAGACATGCAGATCCACTCCAAGTCCCACACTGAGGCCAAGCCCCACAAGTGTCCCCACTGCTCCAAGTCATTCGCCAACTCCAGCTACTTGGCCCAGCACATCCGTATCCACAGCGGGGCCAAGCCCTACACCTGCTCCTACTGCCAGAAATCATTCAGGCAGCTCAGTCACTTACAGCAGCACACACGGTACTGCTGACCCCCCCCACCCTACCCCCACCATGCCGTTCCCTCCCTCTAAACCCCCCACCCCCTAGGTTGTCATGGGAAACCAAGACGTGTGTGTGTGTGTGTGTGGCCCGAATGAGTGGTGCTTTATGCATGACAGTGAGCTACTAGGATCCAACTAGTGACCTTTTTTTTTCGAAAACCAACATTCAGTAGAGGACTCTAAAAGGTTATGGAGACCTCCATTCAGGACGCATGCATCTGACTGCAGAGTTTGAGATATCTGTGATTGGTGTGAGTGTGTGTGTTGGGGGGGGGGGGGGCTCTTTTCCATTTGTACAACGTGTGTGTGCATGTGTGCTTGTATGTGCTTAGCTCTCCCCTCTGTGTTTCTCCTGCCTGCCTCTCCTCACTTCTACTAAGCCCTTTTAAACACTCACACACCCAACCCACACGCAAACACCCAACCCACACGCAAACACCCAACCCACACGCAAACACCCAACCCACCCACCCACACACACCCACCCACGCACACTTTATGCTTAATAACAAGACTGAGCGGACAACCGTAAACCTTCAGATGAGCTGTTCTTTGCTGCCCTCTTGTTATATCCTGGCTTCCCTGCTCTCCGCTGCTCGTTAACGCCCAGCGTCTGCCTCTCGCTTTCCCCTCGTGATTGGCAAGAAAGAATCATTGGAGATGCATTTAAATCTTCATGCTCTCTCTTCACAATCCTACCAAGTCGCCAACAGCGCTCCTGTGTGTGTCAACCTTTTGGGTTCTCACAGAGAGGACTTGTACCGTGATAGGATTATTTTTATGTCTAGTGATGGATTTGTGGTTACTCTTGACACAAGTGAGTTTTGCTGTAAGAAACCAGTCGGATCGTTGAAAATCGTTGTGATTTACAATCTGTGAAATGTGTCTTCCTCCTCTTGTCTCCCTGTGTCCTCCCCCTCCCTGGATTGTTCCTCGGCCATCACTCATCCCTCTGTCCACAGGAACCACACAGAGTCCAAACCTCACAAGTGTCCCCACTGCACCAAGTCCTTCGCCAACTCCAGCTACCTGGCCCAGCACATCCGTATCCACACGGGGGTGAAGCCCTACTCCTGCTCCTTCTGCCAGAAGTGCTTCAGACAGCTGAGTCACCTCCAGCAGCATAACCGGTAACCACCCCTCTTACGACGTGACCCTCTCGCCTCCTTGCGTGACGGTTTTTCGCTTCGGTCATGGGATTCCATCGTAAACTCTGCCTCCCTCGCTTTTCTAGCATTCACACGGGAGATCGGCCCTACAAGTGTGTGCATCCGGGATGTGAGAAGTCCTTCACACAACTATCTAACCTCCAGGTGAGTGACGGCCCCTATCCTAGTTGCCAGATTACCTCCCCCCTTTCCGTCACTGACGAGGTTACCTTTTATCCTTTATCAGTCTCACCGGCGGCAACACAACAAGGACAAGCCCTACAAGTGTAGCAACTGTAACCGCGGTTACACGGACGCTGCGAGCTTGGAGGTTCACCTGTCCACGCACACGGTGAAACACGCCAAGCTGTACTCGTGTGGCCTCTGCAACCGCACCTACACCTCGGTAAGACTGCTGTCTCTTTACAGGGCTGTGGAGCTGTGGCCTTAGACCAGTGTAACTCTAGACCAGGCCTGGCCAACCCCGCTCCTAGAGATCTAGGATTTTAATTCCTACCCTGATCCAGCACAGCTGGATCATTTGGGGGTTGACGAGCTGTATGGCCGAGTTTCTTTATAACTGAGGTCCGAGTGGTATCCTGCTGAACTGGAGATCTCCCCTGTGTTGACGTAGTCTCTCTGCGTCTTGTCTTTCTCACAGGAGACCTACCTGGTCAAACACATGCAGAAACACAACCCGGACCAGCTGACTGCCGCGGCCGTAGCCGCAGCTCAGCAGGCACAGTCACACCAGAACCAGAACCAGGCCCACAGTGGAGCTCAAGGCCGGGGAGAGGGCACAGACGGCGGGGGCTCCAGGCCCGGTGGAGGAGGGCAGGGGCAGAACCAGGGCAACTACACCCAGGCAGAGACAGTGGGCTGCCCCTTTGACCTGCACCAGTATAAGACTGTGGCTGCTGGGGATATCCAATACAAAACAGTTAGTGTGGCTGACTTGGTGTCCCATAAAGACCTCTGTCTCACTGTGGCCACCTCCACCATCCAGGTGGAGCACCTGAACTCATAGTGATCGTGTGGGGAGGGGGGGTGGACCATAGGAAGGGAGCCAGGAGAGGCATGTAGGACGGCTGAATACGTGGACAGGATTTCTGATGGACTGGATTTAAGAAATACAGATGACAGAGGAACACATGACTGTGCCTGAAAAAATGGAATGTGCATGAGACCTTTGGAGGAGACTTGGGTGGCAGGAGAAGGTCTCTTGAGAGAGGGTGTTTTTGTACTCGGTTTCTCACTAATGCCCAGATTAATGTCCTTTTTTTTGTCAACCCAGGTTTCTGAATGGGTAATGCATGTAGAGGAGGGTATCTCTCTCCATCTGTGTTCATCCAGAACGCACAGCGAGAGGAGAAACAGAGTAAAGAGATGTTCTCTTTTTATATTTTACTATTTCATATCCTGCTCTTCCCTGCAAATGTATCCATGGCCATAATTTATGATCACTTCAGCGATACTTTTAATGGAAACTGGTGGTAAACTGTGAAGGTAAATTTTTATACTTTCTTACAGGTACTCCGTTTTTCTACAACTTCATTGTCATTTTTATGTTATGTCTAGTTATTTTAGAATACGCTAACAATTATATATTTTTCACTGAAAAAAAGGGAAGTAGGATATATTGATTTGGAAGAAGAAAAAGAAACCGCAAATATTTCAAATTATATATTACCAGTATATATGTATGTATGTATGTATGTATGTATGTAACGAAAGTCCATATACCTTTTAAAAGACCATGACATGTATGGACTAAAGCCAAACTCTGCTTCGTTCACGTACTATTTTGGGAGGTGAATGGGGTTAGCGTGTTCTTTTTCCTCATGTAGTCCTAATTGTATCTCATTGTGTGTCTTAAGAATATCATTGTTATCCAAATGTATTCTTGCTATTATACTTCCGATATTTAAGTATTAAACGGATGTTTATGATGTTCCTTTCCAAATAGACACGTCCATCCGAGATGTGTTTTGACGCTTACGATACCTACACTATTAAACACCTCACTGAAGCTGTACCATGTACCTGTTTGGTAAATACTGAACTGAGGGCGTACACCTTAAAACTCTTAACGTTTGACATTGTGCCTGTATTGACAAGTTTGATTTTAGATTTGCGTGTTGTGTGAAGAAATGAGTCATGCAAATGAACTTGTGTTTACACTTCGGACTGAACCATTCTGGTAAAATGAGTGGAGCGATATTTCTTTATAATTGCTCATGATATATATTTAGAGACAAGTGTTAAGCAAAGACCCCGTTTTTTATAAATTGATTTAAAGGTTTGGTTACTTTAAACCAACTTCGTAAACAGAATAGATAGCTAGCTACAACGTATTGGTTTCGTCCGTCATTCTCTGCAGTGGACATCTGCGCGTCACTAAAAAGTGTAAGAGTCGAGAAACTTCACGAATGTAAATAGCTAGCTTTCTGAGATAGCACAATCTATAATCTGCTGTATTACAATAAGCTTTAATAGCTGTAGTTCCTTCATCTGAAGTATCTTTCCATTATGCCTCGGAAGAAGCCATTCAGCACCAAGCAGAAGAAGAAACAGCTTCAAGTGAAACGGGAGAGAAAGAGAGGTAGTGCTATCTCACCTTAGCAAGCTCGTGCTTAATAAGCTTACATTTAGCTCACTAGTTAGCTAGCTAGGTAGCGAGCTAATTTACATGCTAGCTAGCTACCTGAAATGACTGGCTATATGTGTCTAACGCCTGTGTGTATGTATTGCAAGCTTTATATTTCGTAGTTATTTTGCCATGCTGGCTAGGTTGTTGGTAACAAGCGAATGGTGTCCAATTTGTTACCTAATCCCTGCTGACAACAAAACTGTATTGTTCTACAATCAAGCCATACATACGTTTAGTAGCCAGTAGCTACACAGCAGCTAGCTAACGGGAGCAAGGAATGTGGGCGTCAATAGATATACCGATAGGCATGAAGTTAGTTTCCAGCAGTCATTGCTATTGATTGCTTATCGATTTGGTGTACAGCCATAGCATAATAGTTAATTGATCATGACTAGCTTGCTAGATGTTGTAGCATCAGTGGCGTACAGTATTACATAGTTAACTGCGCAAACTCGAAGTACAGTTATGTAATATCTAAGCAATCTCAAGTTGGGATGGCAAAACTGTCTTATTTTGTCACATGGTCAAAACAGATTAGGTTTTGAATGCATGCACACCACTGACGTTGATGACATACTGTATACTCCCACAAAACTGAGATCAAAATGATCGTTTCCTCATTGTTCTTGTCTATATTGTCTTGTTTTTCCCAAAGAATGTTTGGCCCCAACTTAAAAAAAGGGTAGTTGTTGATTTGCCTTTGTCTTCCTCTGGCTCTGATCTGTATTCTGTCCAGGTGACACAGGCTCAGGACCAAGTAGCCGCCATGCCAGCGTGGAGCGAGGGATGGACAGAGAGAGGCAGTCAGACACCTCAGACAGTGAGACCACCGACATCAGGAGGTTGAACCAACAACCCTCCAGTAGGGAAGGCAGATATGACCCCAACAGGTGAGCGCAGCGGGCAGCCTTGCCTCTTATGAAGAGGGGGGGTCAGATGGCTGAGCGGTTAGGAAATCGGGCTACCAATCAGAAGGTTGCCGGTTCGATTCCAGCCCGTGAAAAACAACGTTGTTTCCTTGGGCAAGGCACTTCACCCTACTTGCCTCGGGGGAAATGTCCCTGTACTTACTGTGTCGCTCTGGATAAGAGTGTCTTCTAAATGTAAATGTAAAATGTAAATATCTGCTAAATGTAAATGTCTTAAGACCTGGAGACCCAGTGAAAAGAGGGGTGTTACCATCCATGTGTACAGCTGCTATGTGAGCTGGGACTAGGATATCTAGGATACGACGCTGCCTAAGGCAGGTACCAAAGTTGAGTGAATGTTCTGTAGTGTTTGAAGCACTGTGTGTCGAGAACTAAAGACAGGGTTAATAAAGTGAATATTAAATTGGAACAAAATGACAAGCCTTGTAGATATTAAAGTAAAAGAGGCCGGAGAAGGCTAAATATATATATATATATCAAAAAACTAGAACAAGTTAGAAATGTACAAGAGCTCAGACATTGTAGACACAAGGGGCCAGTGTAATCTTGAGTTATCAGTGGATAATGTGTTCCAAATGCCTGGCTCAGTCCGTGCACACACAACCATAAGCTACAACGTTCTGCTTTCATTCTGTCTCTCACGTAGGTTCCGGCTGCACTTTGAAAAGGAAAGCAAAGAAGAGGTGGAAAGGAGGAAAAAGATTGCCAGAGAGAAGATTTTGGAGGAGGTGTCAGAGAAGGATCTGGAAGTGAACGTCGACAGTCTGTACCCCACAGAGAGAGGTCCGCTTCCCCAGATCACCAGACAAGGCTGTCAAAACAATCCTCTCCTGCCAACAGTAACTATCAAAACACAGCACAATGTTGGCTCTCATAATGTTGCTTAATATCTATTCATTGTAACCCAGGTCTTGGTTTTCCACGGCGACCTCCCTGGAATTATGGGATGTCGCGGGAAGAGCTGCTGAGAAAGGAGGAGAAGTCATACAGAGAGTATGTAAATGACCTCCACTCCAGGAACCCCCCCGGAACCCTCAGCCATTTTGAGCACAACTTGGAGGTGCTTAAACCCTCCTCTGACACAACGTGAACCCACATACACTGTTGGTTACACTTTTCACGAGTCAGTGATTATGGCTCACTGTCTGTTGTGCCATTCACCCCACCCTCCTTTTCTCTCTCTCTTTCTTTCTCTCTCTCTGTCTCTCTCTGTCTCTCTCTCTCTGTCTCTCTGTCTCTCTCACTCTCTTTCACTGTCACTCTTTCCCAGACATGGAGGCAGTTGTGGAGAGTACTGGAGATGTCGGATATTATCCTGCTCATCGTAGACATCCGGCATCCGGTAGGTCATCTGTATTCATCACATTATTGTTACACCAATTCCACATGTTGAAATGTATTGAATTGCCACTAGGTGGAGACACTTAAATCACACAGCCGCCACACCGAGTTTGTTCAGTATATGAAATGTTTAATCTCTCAAACATGTTTAGATGGAAAGGCTTAGTCATGTGCTCAAGCTGGTACACGCCAGACCAAAGCATGTTTAAAGCATGTTTAAATCATGTTTAAACTCCCAAGGTTTAATCACTCGAGTCAATCTGAACCAGCCTTCTCCATGTGTGTCCAAGGTGCTCCACTTCCCCCCGACCCTGTACCGCTACATCACAGACGACCTGCAGAAGCAGGTGGTGCTGGTGCTGAACAAGGCCGACCTGTGCTCCCCTCCCCTGGTGTTGGCGTGGAAACACTACCTGTCCTCCCAGTTCCCCCTCCTCCACATTGTGTGCTTCACCTCCCACCCGGGGCAGCCCTACAGCACAGGTAGAGCAGGGTGTCCTCATCGAGGGAGGGAAGGAAGGGGGAGGGAAGGAAGGAAGGGGAGGTTATGACAGAAGAGATATGAAGATGGCGGATAATGGGAGGGGGGGGAGGGGGGGGGGGGGAGAGAACTTGCATAACTGAGCGTATCAAACCAATAACTGTCTTTCTGTATTTTTAGTGCTTCAAAAGAAGCGCATGAGGAAGAAGGGGGGCTGTGGGCAGGCGGGGGGCCCCTTCCACATCCTGAGGGCGTGTCAGGAAATCACAGCAGGAAGAGGTGAAAGTCTATATTCACCCATAAACCCCCTGTGTGGATGATGAGAGCATTAGGTGGCTAATGAGCTAGCGCATCAGCGCTAATCCCTGTTTGGCCCTGTGTGCTCATACCCACATCTCACCGTCATCCCTCCAGTGGACCTGTCCAGCTGGGAGAAGAAGATCCAAAGAGATTCCGTTGCCGAGCAACCGGGTGGGGAGCAGCCCGATGACGGGTTGGAGTCGGTGCTGGTTGAGCACCATAGCGATGTCGCCATGGAGATGAGCGGCCCGACACAGGAGCTGTATAAAGATGGGGTCCTTACGGTGGGCTGTATAGGTGAGAAGGACGTACAGAGACTGAACTGTAGCTGTCGAATTAAGGCTAAACCATTCTTCTCCCCACCCCCACCCCACCCCCGCAGAGTTGAAGTTGGAAAGTCTGGATAATAACGACTCTCCTCTCCCTATTCTGTGTCTGCAGGCTTCCCTAATGTGGGGAAGTCGTCCGTTCTGAACAGTCTGGTGGGGAGGAAGGTGGTGAGCGTGTCTCGAACCCCCGGCCACACCAAATACTTCCAGACCTATTACCTCACCCCTACTGTCAAGCTGTGCGACTGCCCCGGGTTGGTGTTCCCCTCTTGTGTCGACAAACAGTTACAGGTATGGTACAAAATGAATCCAGAAATGCCCGTAACAGCTCTGGAGTGACTAAAATGATAAAACAACAACTGATTACCTCATGACTTTCAAATTCAAAGTAATTGCAAGGTTCTTTTGATGGTAATGAGAACTGCCTCTCAAGGTTCCAATCATCAGGAGTTAGCAATCATCCCACACTGACTTACGCAGCGCAAAGTCACGTCTTACAGCACGAAAGCACCATTCCTTCCCTGTTCTTTCCACTCTTCTTCATCTCAATAGTGTCTATATCCTCCTACCTTTTCCTTCTCTTCCCTACCCCCCCTTCAACCACTCCCTTTCTGTATCCCATTGCTGTCTCCTTCCACCTCCACTGCCTGGCCTACCACAAGCCGAGTCCACCTCCCAGGTACAGATAACAGTGCTCCTTCTCTAGATCCTGGCAGGTATCTACCCGGTCTCTCAGCTCCAGGAGCCCTACAGCTCGGTGGGTTACCTGTGTGAGCGCACCCCCTTCCTGGAGGTGCTGAAGCTCAGGCACCCCAGCCTGGAGGACGTCAAGGCCCACGTGAACATCCAGGAGAGCCAGCAGGGCCAGCGAGAGCTCCGCTGGACCGCCTGGGACGTATGCGAGGGTGAGGACCTCTGGTGGTCACCGGGTGGAATTAAGCTCAGTGTGGAAACCGGCTTGTTGAGATGTCGTTGTCTGATCCGCTAATTCGACTCACAGTAGTTCAACAGGACCCTGGTTTTCTTCTTCCCTTGTTGTCCTTTTTAAATAAATGTTTAATTAAAATTGTATGGGAAAAAATAAGTTTTTATTTCAAATGTATTTTTTAACTACTCTCTTCCTTCCCCCCCCCCCCCCCCCAGCCTGGGCCGACAGGAGGGGATACAAGACAGCGAAGGCGGCACGTAACGATGTGTACCGAGCTGCCAACAGCCTGCTGAGGCTGGCCGTTGACGGCAGGCTGTGCATGTGCCTGCGACCACCTGGCTACCACGAGCAGAAAGGTATGGCAGATTAGCATGGATATATTATATATATATATATTATTAATTATATTAATACATATAATTAATAATTGTATTCTTAATTATATTAATAATATATTATTAATATATATATAATATAACAACATTTATTTTGAAACGTGCTATGTAAGATCATATCCATACGGGATGCTCATTTAGTCAAAGAAATGATGATCAGGAATGTCTTCTCAGTCATGTCGACATCCCTCTGTCGCATCCATAACAAACCTCTTTTTCAAAAATATATTTTCAAGCTTTCTAAACTTTTTTTTACAACTTTCTTTAAGAAACGTTTTTTCTAAAAACTTCAACCAGGTATTCAACCTTGAATACCTGTTAAAAAAATATTTTTGGGGCAAAAAAAGTTCTGAAACCCAACGTGTGTGGGGTTTTGAAAGGTTTAAAAAATATTTTCGAAACGTTTCTAAACAAAAGTTAGCATCATTGATGAAGACTCTACTATACTCTATTGTCCTCTACTGTACTCAGCTCCAGGCTTTAGTGTTTTCCTCTCCTCACTACATGTGTGGAAAATGGGTGTTGATGGGTGTGTTGATCTACAGACCAGTGGGAGTCCCACCCAGACCTGGCTGAGATCATCGCCCTGCAGGGGAGGGCAGAAGAGGTGGGAGCTGAAGAGAAAGGAGGAGGAGGAGGACGGAGAGTCCAGCTCGGAGCCGGAGGAGGAGAGAGACAGGGACGCAGACGACGACGAGGACGGAGACGATGAAGACGAGGGTCTGGGGCAGCCCAAGAGGAAGCCCGCGCCTGCCCTCCAACCTCACGGCCAATATGTTCAACGTCCTCAGAGAGAACGAGTGCGAGTGACGGAGAGATGGAGCAGGGGGGATGAGAGAAGGAGAGCCATCACCTTCAGTCGGCCTCTCTACCCCTAACGCCTTTTGCTTTCATTCCTATTTCTTTTCGTTGACTTGTGTTCCTTTTTCCCCTCCTTCTGACCCCTCACACTCCTCCTAAACCGTCACCTTCTTTCAATCTGTTTCCCCCTCCGTCTACACACATTGCCTTTTAAAAGCTTTGAGATCGATCTCCCACCCACCCCACCCCCACCCCCCCAACCACACACACAGTCATTTTTAGTTTTCAGAGTAATTTCTCTGCCCCACTCACTCACCCATCTGAGTATAACTTCTAGGATTTGACTCCTGGTTTGTTTTCACCCCTCATCCTGCATGTAGATCTTCGTAGATAAGGTTTTTTCACCCTCTCTAGCAGCTGGGAAAATCGCGGTTTGACCATTTATTGGTTCTCCATTTTCCATTCATTTACAAGTGACCTCATAGCTGAGATGCCAAAGGTCAACACCGATCTTTTCGTCCGCAGGCCTAAAGAAACAGATGAACCAGGACCAGACAGTGATGACGACGACGACGCGTTTAGTTCCAGAGCCAGATGCGTAGTCCTGAAAACCCCCCCCAATATATTATGATCATCGTCATCATCACTGTCTTCATCCGCCATCTTGTTTCAGACCACGGCATGACCTTGCTTTGGTGGGGGCGGGGTGGGGTTCGAAAGATGAGGAAGACGCCCCGGGGCGTCACTGCAGAACTGGAACGGCTGAAGCTTCATCACAGATGTGCCAGGGGTTAACCCAGCAGGAGGATGACACTCCATGTTTCAATCATCTGAATGTTGTTCTTTTCTTTTTCTTTTTTTTGCAGGATTGTTGCCTAGTGAGGGTTCTAGTAACAGAACCACATTTCTGTGGTTCTGTTATTTAGGGTTTTCATCTCCGATTCAATGAAGGAGGGGGTTGGGTGGGTGGGGGGGGGTTGGGTGGGTGGGGGGGTCCCGATGTTCTGGACTATTTGGGGTTGAACGTGTAGTGTTATAACTACTACAGAGAATGTCAGAGACTCTAACCTGACTTCATACAGTAGTGCGTTATGTTAAGCTGTCAGTTGTATTTACTGATTGATTGACTGACTGAACTACTTCAAGCCAGAGCCATAGACTGAGACAAAGAGATTGGCCACTGCATTTTCACTCTAGAAAAAACAGATTTAAAAAAACATATATCATAACAGCCATGTTTGCACCTCAAAGCCAATACATAAAGTAGCGGAACTACAGTATAGAAAACTGTATGTCTAAACGCCTCAACTTGGCCTTTGACCTTTCGGTGGGCCGGTCCCTCTCTGCCCTGTCTTTGCCGTCACCCTGTAAGTGCTGTATCTTAGCAACGCTGTGTGACCTCACACTCTGTGTATGTTACATGTCACACAGAGCGAACACCTTGCAGCATAGTGCTGTTTTACCATGTCATACACCGGGGCGTACTGACATCACACTGGTCTCTACCCACGGTACGCTGGAACACCAATCAACACAATTTCAGCTTCAAGTAGAGCGGACATAAATGTGTTGCTATAGTCTTTTGTGGAGTTGTTTGAGAAACACATTTTAAAAAGACTGACCTGTTAGCGAGTGAGATTAGAGTGTTTGTGCGTGTGCGTGTTTGCGTGAGCGTGTTTGAGGTGTGTGTATATTGCTGCATTCCTCATTTCATTCCGGCCATTATGCCTAATGACAATGAACTGAATTGCTTCCTGCAATAAAGATGAACCCTTTGAACAAATGAGTCTCCTATATAATTGTATGATTTATGAAATAAGAGTTCACATTCAGCCCTTATGGTGATAACCTTTAATGATAAAAGCATATGGGCTTAAATAAAATAAAAGTAAAGTCCAAATTAAGTGTATCATTTCCAGAGACATTTGTCAGTCATTATAGGTGTATGTCACAGGAATGGATAGATGGATAAATTAACCGACACAGGCCGGGTTTCCCAGATTCGTTAAGAAGCTCTTAACGCCAAGAGCTTCTTGGGAGCGTTCTAAGAGCGTTCTAGAACGTTCTTAGAACGCTCCTAAGAAGCCCATCCAATTTCCCTGGCAGGGTCAATCTGACTGGAAGCACTAATATTGCCACACTCCCCTAACGGCACGGTGCTTCCTTCACCTTCTGTGGTGGAAACGACATTTGTTCACGGCATACTCAGGGGAACCGAGTTAACGTAATCTACAATATAATGAACCTAGATTTCGGAGTCGCATATATTTCAATTTAATACCATGCTTAAATAAATTTGCTGACCGAATGAAAAGCAGCAGCAAGTAATGTGGTGAAAGTCATCTGGAATGCTTTCCGCCTGACAATCCAATCTCCGAGCTGCCTGATTTCCCTAGATAAGACTTTAATTAAGTATGGGGTCTGTAACCTGTATGGCAGCAATTATAGTCACACAAAGCCTTCAGATTTACTAGTGCATGACACCATAAATTTCAAAACTGTTAATTAAAATCTGATGTGTCAAATGTCTTTGTTGCCAGCATTGGTCGCGCTAGTTACGCTCATGTGGTCTGAATTAGACTCCCTCCCTCCCATTATGACACACGGGCGGAACACTTTTCTCATGATGTCATAAGGAGCTTGTGAGACGTCCAACCCCAGCATTGCTCTGCTAATGGTTGTGAGCATAGACATGTATATATGTCTATGGTTGTGAGCCCCACTGGTAATGAATTTGTTTCAAATGAGAGGCGTCAAAAAAATAAAAAACACGGTTTGGTAGATCCTGTCTCAAGCATGAACATACATGCACACAAATGCACACAGGTGAGGGTTAGAGTAAAGGTGCATGTGAATGGTAATTGTTTTTCAAGACAAGGGTGGACACAGGTGGAGTTAATACTGACCAGGTCTGGTTGCCCAGTTTACAGACTCCCAAAGGAGTTCATTCTACACCTTCAGAGAACCTCATTAGAACCACAACTACGGATTCCAACTGGCACCTGTTCACCTACGTGGTCGCTAGGGGCTATCAAAGCTTACGTTGCTACTAGATCTTTGAGAATCGTTAATGGTCAGGTGCTGTTGCGTTATTGTGCACAGGTTTCTCATTTGTGGTGTTAACAGCATGTATGTGCAGTATGTGCCACATGATATCTCACACACACACACACACGCCCAAGGTTTGCAGTAGACCTCCAAAGGAATCCTCCAAAAGTCTCTCCTTTGTGAGAACGTATGGGTCCCCCGATCCTTCTCTTAACTGTCTCGGTCAAATACACACATGCACATACACACACTAACTCATAATCCCTGTGCTGCCTTCGGGTCACATGACCCAAAGGTTCATAACGAACCATCGTTGTGTTTACCCAATTTTAACCAATACAAAAACAAATAAAAATAATTTTCTTATAACCTTTGCAATGTGGGGGGTCTGAGACAGCCAAACGGTTAAAAGAAATGCTTCACTTTGTTTTTGTATGCTATAAATTTGTCGCAATACGACAGTGGGTCACAATGACTGATGGGTCAGAATGACCCGAAGATAACACAAGGGTTAAGAGAATGCATGGTACAGACACATTGAACACACACACATGAAAGAATGCACACGCACACACACACACACGTGTAAATACGTCATGTGATTTACTGCCTGGCAGATGTCCCTCTGTCTGCTTCAGAGTGCGGCACGTTGGGGGGGTCAGCCTGGCCCTGCAGACGACATGCACCAGGGAGTCAGGTGGCTTAGCGGTTAGGGAATCGGGCTAGTAATCTGAAGGTTGCCAGTTCGATTCCCCGGCCGTGCCAAATGACGTTGTGTCCTTGGGCATGGCACTTCACCCTACTTGCCTCGGGGGGAATGTCCCTGTACTTACTGGAAGTCGCTCTGGATAACGTCTGCTAAAATGACTAAATGTAAATGTACCAGTTCCTCTGCTTTGAGATTCGGTTTCACTACAGGGACACTCTAGACCCAAACCATACTAGAACTAAACTAGATTGGGTGGGAAGATCTATCAAGCTGTGGGAAATCTGGAGCAAACGCTTGGGTAAATGAGGAATTATCAGGAGTTTATATTGTGTAGACATGGAAAGTAAACAAGTGGTTGGGAAACAGCAGAGGAAGGTAACAGATCAAGACTGTTGAAATGCCTCTTCGGAGAGAATGAAGCCTGTTTCCAAGCAAGGCTTCGGTATAATCAGTGTCCTTTCCCAAGAAGAGTGCATCCCCCAGGTAAACACACCACACCCACAGATGTTGGCTTAGTGAGGGAGAGACTGAGTCATGAGAAAAGATTGCTGGGACATCTATTCACCCTGTCTCTAACTGTCACTGTCCAAAAAGGCAAAAAAAAAGAAATATATATACAAATTTAAAAAAATTAAGATCTGGCAAAGTAACATTGTCAACTGCTGGCAGCTATAGAAGCCTATATGCTCGAAGTCTAAAGCTAACTAGCTACCGTTTCGGGAAAATAACTCACTCGACTAATATGTGCACCAGAGTGTGAAAGTGACCTGTTGTCACCTCTGGATGACACTTCGGTGAAGCATCTCATTGTAGCAATATGAACACAGTCACAAAACAGGCATTGTCCAGCTGGATGCTTATAGCTCCATCAAATCAACTTCTTTAAAAGCTCTGAGGTGTGTCCGTGAATCTTAATGTGTGTCGGTGCTTGAATGAGTCTCCTTCGGTCATCGGCGCGTGTGTGTGTCTGTGGCCCTGTTTGTGAGTCGGAGTCCGTGTGTCAACAGGTATTTTTAGAGCCGCCTCTCACTGCATTGCAATGGCACTCATTCGCACCCCTCTGAATTACCCCCTTCCCCTCACCCCCTCCCAATCCGCCACAACATTCACTCTCACTGGAAAGAGCCAGCAACAGTCTGTAACTTAAAAAAAGGAGAGTGAGAGTTTAGAAACAAGAGCAGGGAGCCAGGAAGGGGATTGGACACCGGTAACCATGGAGATAAGACCCTCAGGCAGAGGGTTCAAAATCACTCAAATGAATAATCCGATATTTTGCTTCCTTGGTTTTAGCAATTGGCAAATTCATTTAACAGGTTGGTTTAATTGTCGAGTCTGTGCACGTTTACACAAACAGCTTGCAGACAGAAAAAGCTTTTGTAGATGGAGACTTTGTAGACTTTGAGTAGCTGAAAAAATTTGACCTCAATCGTCTGGTAAGGAGTTTCCCTAGATTAGTGAAACCTAAGCAGACTGAAATAACCAAAGAATGGTCTTGTAATTAGGAAAGACAATGACTGTAAATCAAGTCAAAGTCAATTAGGGCACATCCGATGTGGAGTACATTTCCAAAGCGCTATTGTTAGCCTAGCATAGAGCGAAGAGGTGGAAAGACAGGAAGGAAGCAGGAACGTTTTCATTCACAGACTGGGTAGGACAGATGAGGAGAAGGGAGGGGAGGGGTGGGGAGGGGAGGAGAAGGGAGGGGTGGGGAGGGGTGGGGAGGGGAGGGAGGAGGAAAACAGGAAGCGAAACCAGAGTCCCAGGAGTGACAGTTTGAACAGGGGCCGACAGTTGTAGAAGAACCACCCGAATGCCATAGCAAAGGGAGCAGTGTGTGTGTGTTTGTGTCTGACAGCCTGTAGGCTACATATGTATGTGTGTGTATGTAGGAATAGCAGGATGTTTCTGAGAGGGGGGAAACCTGACACCTAAAAGATGTCTACCCCTCCACCCTGCTTGGAAAAGGAGACACAAGTGTGGGGTACAGCTGAGAGGGTCTGTGCTGAGATCCTGACTGTGTGAGGGGTCATCTGCCCCCCCCACCCCAGACCACCCCTCCCCCAAAACCTCGTCACCCCTTTTCCTCACTTCTCTCCACATCTCATAGACGCCCGCAGAGCCAATCAGAGGAAGGCACAGCCAGGTCTACACAACTCCAAGCGCAGGATCACAGGAGTAGAAACTTGAGACAAGAGCCACACAGTCACACATTACTAGGTAGAGTGTTTGTGTGCGAGAGGACTTTCACACCTCTTTGTAGACAACAAAATCTACTCACTGTTAAATATAGACTATGGCACATATTTATACCCCATAGAACACGTATCTGGTATGGCTTGCCCGCACACACACACATGCTTACACACACACACGGTTAGGTGTGGAAGTACCCAGGTCATAGAGAGTGTTCTTCAGAGGATGAAAGAGCTGGGAGCTAGGGAGTCAGGTGGCTGAGCGGTTAGGGAATTGGGCTAGTAATCCAAAGGTTGCAGGTTCGATTCCCGGTCGTGCAAAATGACGTTGTGTCCTTGGGCAAGGCACTTCACCCTACTTGCCTAGGGGGGAATGTCCCTGTACTTACTGTAAGTCGCTCTGGATAAGAGCGTCTGCTAAATGACTAAATGTAAATGTAAATGTAGCTGACCACCCAATTCTTTCACACTGAACACCCAAAAGGGACCTCTTTTGACCTCTGACCCCACCTAGGAACCTCCCCCTAAGGCAGACTGTGACCCCTGACCCTGCAAATCCCAGAGCTTCTCCAAGGGCCAACCAATACTCCAGGGCTGGACATTAATCCTGACCAAGCCCAGACACACATTGTAAATACACACACCCCTACACCAAAACAGACGCACACACAAAAAACTGTTGAATGAGCTTTTCCCCTAGGGACAGGCTTGAAACTTTCCATTCATTTCAGAGGTGACTTTGAAGGGATTCAAGAGCTACTTCTGCAGCCCTCAAAAGAAAAGGAAGGGGGGATAAGTTGGCAGCCAGTGATGATGTATTGTCTGAGCCATCAACAGTGTTGAGATTTTTAGATATTCAAGGGATTTCTGAGCCATGGGGAGAGAGATAGAGATTCTTCTGAGTGGAGAACTTTTGGAATGTGAATTTGTCAGTTCCCAACATATTGAATTCTTGACATTCTGGAACTGTATCTCTGTTGTCAGACTCCTGCAGCCATCCACAGCTGTCAAACCCACACAGAGTGGGGGATGTGTGTGTGCGTGTGTGTTGGTTTATTGCATATGTGTGCATGTGATTGTGTGTCGGATCCATTTAAAGAAAACACTTTTTCTTTCTAATAAAAGACTTTGAAAAGGCAAAGGCGTGACAAATTGGTTTTGTAAATCTGGTCTGGCAGGTCATCTGTCCATCACTGTCATCTGTTTTGAAAGGATTTGAAGAAAAATAATGGGACACACCATTTTTATCTTTTCTATTTCCTCTCTGAGGCGTTCATTCAGCTAAAGAGTAATTATACTCACAGGGGAGCACAGTGTTTGAAGTTTACCATACTTTTCGGTCTCTATCTTATTTCCCTTGCCGACTCATCACGGCTTAGAACTTGAACTCCTCTGTGTTTTATCCCAACTCTTTCTCTCTTTGTATCTCTCACTAACTCACCAACTTTATCTCTACTCAGAGTGGATTCCTCACAGGATCAGACCTGCTTTTTATGCTTCACTGGTTTTCAGTACAGGGAGAGGGGGGAGAAAGGGCAGCCCAGGGGGAGAGGAGAGGAGAGACTGCAAACCAAGATAATATGGAGAAAGGGAGAGCTCTGTGTAAAGAGAGAGAGAGAAAAAGAGAGAGAGACGAAGAGAGAGCGAAAGAGAGAGAGAAATAATGCCAAGAAAGAAGTGGCTGAATAAAGACAGACACGAGACAAGAGAGCAGGCAAGAAGAATAGAAATAATGTTGAAAGGCCACAACATTTGGGAGGACATTTCCAGTTGCCTGGACAACCAACAAAGCTTGAGCAGTTGGGAGAACGAGTCCGGAAAAAAAAAGACTGAAAGCGAATGGGAGAGGCACAGCCCCATATAAAAGAACTTCCAGAATGTTCATTGTATGTTAGAAAAATAACTAGGATAACAAATATATATTATCAGGTTGTTTGACTGTGGCATGACAGTGCATGGAAATACTATCTTCACCCCTTTTTAAAATGTTCCCTTATTTGTTCTCTCACATTTTGTTTGTCAGCAGTGAGTCCCCTAACAATCACAGTTAGATATTCCGAGCAATGCAGCCTATCAAAACAAACCCAACATCCAGACAAAGTTGATCAATTGGTTGGGGAAGAGTTGAAGTGACTAAATTGAGTAAACAAGAAGGGCAGACCAGCACATGAGTGTCAGTGTTACAAAGTGGTTTATAAAACACAAGGACATGGAGCAAGAAAGGACACTTAATCATTGAACAGGAAGAGAAAGAGTGAGAGAGAGTGTGTGTGTGTGTGTGTGTGTGAGAGAGAGAGAGAGAGAGAGAGAGAGAGAGAGAGAGAGAGAGAGAGAGAGAGAGAGAGAGAGAGAGGGGACTTGGTTTAGGCATGAAATTGGAATTTGGTGATAGAATGTTAACAATACTAAGAGCCAGTCTAGTACCAGTGTAACTTCAGCTTCTCTATTCACACTGACAAAGAAGGGGGGGGGGGGGGGGGGGGCAGTGAGTCAGGAGAGAAAGGGTGGTGTACTGTAAGAACGGGAGAAATGAGGTCTGGTCTGTAATGAAGCGTTTTTAAGTAGGTGTTTTTTTACCTTAAGACCGTGTGCAGTGATCGTGTGTAGCATGTATGCATGTTTCTTCATGTGTGAAAGACTAACGAGAGTGATTTTTTTTGTCTGTAAGTATTACAAACATTTACAGTTGTTTTGTTACAAATGATGATCTGTTATCGCTCATTGCCTCATTGCCTCCATGTTTTCAATGGCGATTATTTATTTTTGTATTCATGTTGACCTAGAAAGTCACACAACGACTAACGTAAACATAAACACATACTCTGAAACTACAGGTATGATGAAACTCAGAAGTAAGACCCAGACTAAGTGACCTTGTTTATCCAAGGATGGGCTCGGTGTTTGCTAATAACCTTCATTGCCCTTTGCTGCTGATTGAGTGCCAGCTAAAGTTTCCCTTTTTGCCGAGAGAGACGGGCAAGTACTGACACATTGCTGTTGAACACCCTCCCTCCCTGTCTCGCTGTGCATGTCTCCCTCTCAATTCCTTGTGTTTTAGACTCCAAACAAACGGATACTCCCGTGTGCTGCTATGTTCTCCGCTTTTTATCAAACAAATATCATTTGCATTAAAAGTGTTTTAAGTGTTTTTAGGCACCACACAACTCGACATTCAGTGATTCATCTGCATACTGATACTTATTTTCTGTGTAGGCCTATCACATGTCTAAATTCCCTCAGAATGCTTTTTTTTCACCGCTCTCAAAGCGCAAAGTAGTGTTTTAGTGTTAACCCTTCAATCACACTCATTATAGCCCAGGGCTGTAATGGCATAGAGTTACAGCAGCACACTCTGTAATAATGTTTGCTTTTAATGTAAATACAAGAAAGACTCGAAGTGTAGATGGTGGTTGTTCTGCCAAAAATCTCCGGTGAGTGGATTAAAGAAGTGGTAACAGATGAACAGTTGCGTCTATCCCCTTTAGAAACGGAGTAAAAAAAAAAAAGGCACTTAAGTGTATCCGGGAATTTTACAAAGTAGAGCTGACAACGAGTCAAAGAACCAGGTTACTTGGCTTGACTTTCTAGTCTCTTGTGTCGTATTTCATTTATCCCTCTAACGTTTCCTGTAACAGATAAGAAAGCTTTTCCTCAGGGATATCTCACATCGAATTTCATTTACAGCAACTCTGTCAGGTCACGGGTCCCACCTAAGAGTGTTTTTTGATTGGCGGGTTGCCTGGTAGAATATTCAAACTAGCACCTGGTTCGACAATGTGATTGGACACAGCCAGTGCAGTTATGTAAATGAGCACCTGGCGGCGTTTGCTGGCCTCGCGGTGAGACGAGTTTTGAGCAGAGCTTTCTTCTGCGCGCAGTTGAACACTGAAAGAAATAGGAACAGACCAAAGCACTGACTTTTAACAGCGTTCCCGTCTTACTATCTTGTCAGACTGTAGTCTTATGAATAGCCGAATAGAACGGCAAATGTAAGAGGCATTCTCTACTCAGTTCTAAACATCTTTTTTTGTTAGTTGTTCAGAGTTTTGACAAGAGCCGTATGCGTAGCGCAACAAACCGCAGACAACGTTGGATTACAGTTTACCCGTGATCGAATATTTCAAAGGACAGTCTGAAACACAGTGTTTATAGTCACCGTCCTTCTGTCATATTCATTGAGTGGGCGCTCAGTACTCCGTGACTTTTAGGTAAGTGGTGACAACGACTGTTGAATGTTTCATTGGCTGCATAGTCCATGATTATAGGCACCAATGCGAATTGTATTTATTAGCATTTGCTAATAGCCTACCACAATAATCTGCGTCTTGGTTTATATGACGAATTGATATTTAATTGATGTTTGAATGGGTGTCTGTGGTTGCTCATGCCAGTCTGAATCTCAATCTGTCCAGTGGCGTCACATAGTCTCAGTGTCAGTCGGGGAAGGCTGCTTTGGCATCGGCCACCGCTTTTGGGAAGCGCATTTTGTGGTGTAATGTTGCGGCTGGGGTGTTTGTGTTGGTGTAGGCGTGTGACATTGAAGTCTGCCATTAATTTCTGAGTAACTTCTGAGTTAAAATGTTACGTACGCTGTTTAATACCAAACACTGGAACGTGTTACTGAAGCTTACAAGGCTGACAGTGGGATGCAGCGAAACAACCGTTTTTAGACTTAAAAAAAAAAAAAAGCTTAGGATATTGGCTAATGTGTTTTGTTAATACGACTGCTTGTTAATTCAACCGCACACAGCAACGTGGAATTTGGTTAAACTATTCACATTTACAATACATTCAAGGGGAAAAAAACGTTTAGCAGCTCATTGTTCAGTTATTTAATTTGACAACAGTCCTTTAGGGAAAAACTCCATAAACCACTGTTGCACTTAGAACAATAAAATGGGATTCCGCACATAAACAATGTAAAGGCCCAACGGTCCTTGACATTAGATAAATGGGGCCTATAAAATGTCCAGTGTTTACGATGACCTTATAACGCCCAGGTGGCCTTTGTCCAACCATGAGGGAACACGGAGCACTTATTAACCCCATGACCCCTCCGTGCTGCAGGTTACCTCAAACAAGGAAGAACCGCTCCAGTTTCATCCCTCAGGAATACACCGCTGGACCAGGTTCCTCCGGGAAGCAATCAGTCACTAGAACAAACCCTAAAGCCACTCAAAGATCTACTACAGAAAAGAAACATGTTTGTAAAGAAAATATTCCCATCCGTAGGGACACAATCACTGAAGCTCTGGGTTTTGAAAAAGAAATAGAAAAACACGCAGAAGAGAAGGAAAAGAGAGGTTTCATTTTTTGCTTCTAGCTGGTGCAGCATGGGGATTGATGGAGATAATGAACCCAAGTAATGGATTGCTTGATAGACCTTAGCGTTCCTCTCTTTTGGGAGGATAGTATTTGATGGCGAGATGAAATCCATTCCAGGAAGAGAGAGTTTAATTTCATTCTTGGACGGTGAACCAGGTGGAGGACTGTGTGTGTGTGTTTAATGGGTGTATAGGTACTTGTGGCTTGTGTACTTTGTGTGGTGCGATTGTGTATTTTGTGGTGTGTGTGTGTGTGTGGAGAGGTAGAGGAGGGGTGGGTAGTAAACCATAGTCCTGGAGGGTGTTTGTGCAGAGTTAGGGGGGTTTCTTTCTCTGGTTTGTGGGCTGGACATGCCAGATGAGGGGTTAGCTCTCAGTACAGACCAGAGGGTTGTCAGGCTGTCCTAGGGGGGAGGGTGTCATCGTCCTACAGGGAAAGGTTGGTTGGTGGAGGGTGGAGGGGCGGGGGGTAGGTAGGGTTGTGGGGTGGGGTCACGACAGAGTTTAACTAGCTCTGGTATTTGTCAATAGATAAAGAGGCAATAAAAGCGAATTGTTCCTCCCCGGCTCCTCCTGTGCTCCAGCCGGGCTGGGTGTAGCGAGGCGTGTTGACGTACAGCTCCTCTGGGAGAGACCAGATCTGTGGTACGACTGTGTAATGGACATTTGGATGCTAATTCTACCAGCTCGTCCCAAAAGAACCATCTGCCTTTTAAAGCTGCTGTGGCAAAGAGACGAGGAGAACTGATAAATATACTCGGATAAAACGAGCAACATGTGAGTATGGCTGCGTCAGGTTTGATTCAGTTGGATCTGGGTTGGCATGAAAGTCCTTCTGGTGGAGGATGGATCTGTTGAGTATAATGCAAAGTGTTGGTGCCATTTCTCATTGATAAATGTTATTTGGTGACATTTCAATTTGAGAGAGGAATGACCTAACAGCATCCCACTGTCTAAATTATCAATGAACAACAGATGGGAAATGATAGTAACTGATCCTAGCACTTTGTTCTGACAGGTTGTTGAATCGGTAAACTGTGGAATTACATTGTAATGTGTGATGTTGCTGTAAAGCCTATTATCTTGTGTATGCTGTGTGTTGGCTTCAGTATGGGACAGTATTACATGCCACAAAGAAGTATTTGTTCCCAAGTCTGGGTAATCATTGACTGCTGACCTTATACTTGGGTCGTTTTTGGTACGGATACTATGTTATTGTGGCTGCTTGCTATGTTATTATGTGATCATGATTGTTTGAAAACAATGAGTGGACAAGCACTCATTTCAAGGTTGACACATGCATGACAGAAAACACAATTCAAAGTTAGACATTATTACCCTTTTTTCATGGTAGTTTCATCACAACAACAAAAATCTTATGCTTTGGTCCTCCAATAGGTATTCCAATACAAACTTTGTACTTTACAAGCCAGGAACTGCAGCAATAAATATAGCCATCTTTCATCATTGCTTCAGATATCCAAGCACATGTTCCATGGGGCTCCTAGGTACCAGGAATCAATGTTACGAGAGTTTGTTTTGAGCTAATTGGCTCCCAGCAGACAAGGATTCAACCTCAGGATCAGAAGAAGAATTCAATAAGCCCAAGGACACTATCTCTTCCTTCCACTGAAACAAAGTATCCTTTTAAGGGAGATGCTTCCTAATGGGGGAAATGCTAAATTGTTTATGTCTTCTTAAACCAATTTCCCTCCCTGGTCTAGACAGCTTGAATTTTCAATCCAATTTCGTGTGAGTTTCCCATGCAGTTTAGGCTTTGACTGACTGTCAGAGAGGGAGTTAGACAGCGTTGCATTATGGGTAGTGACACTTAAAAGCTGGAACTCAAGTCTTCTCTGGTTTTGAATGTCGGTTTGTTTCAAATCTACTATGAAAACATTTGATCTCCATCCCTCCACCCTTCTCTTCAGGAGGTAACCCACCCCTCACCCAACCGCCCACCCCCACCCCACACAGACACACACACACGCACACACACACACACGCACACACACACACACACACACACACACACACACACACACACACACACACACACACCACACACACACACACACACACATTGACACCCACCCACCCAGCTAGAGTAACTTTGATGCTCAGATTGATTATTCTGGCCACATCTCTCTTCATACTGCGCTCTGAATGTCGATCTTCATCGCTTTCATCTTCGTCCTGTCCTTCTCCATCTCCTTCGGACGCTTTGAAGGCCCAACGCATCCATCATCCCTCCACACCCTCATCCACGCATCTCTCCGTCATCCTCTCATCTTCTATCTCCCCCCCCCCCCTCCCCCCCGCTCCTCTGAATTTGCTATCTTTATCTTCCCTCTGTTAGATAAAACGTATCTAAAGTCTGGCGGTATCTGAAACTCAAGCGTAAACTGTTTACCCATCTGGGCTCTATCTTATCTTGGGCCCTCCTATTCCCTCATTGGAATATGCCGGCCGTAAAGCAAGCTGAAGTTATCTTGTGTTTGCTCATGTACTCTGTATGGATGTTGGGAGTGTTGCACTGTAGTAGAGAGGAGTCAGGTGGCTGAGCGGTTAGAGGAAGTCGTGCTAGTAATCTAGAAGGTTGCCAGTTCGATTCCCGGCCGTGTCAAATTACAGTTGTGTCCTTGGGCAAGGCACTTCCCCCTACTTGCCTCGGGGGGAATGTCCCTGTACTTACTGTAAGTCGCTCTGGATAAGAGCGCCTGCTAAATGTAAATGTAAATGTAGTACCTGGAGTGGGACCCGCATGTAGTGGTCTCCTTTCATAACTTTGTTGTCATGGTTAAGGATTTAAGTGAGGCCAGGACAAATCTTTATGGAGCATTGCTCTTGTTATTCTGAGCTTACTTGGTTTCATACAGAACCCCTGCAGTTTTCCAGCCCTAACACGTTAGTAAAGCGTTGAAAGGTTGCAATTGAAATGTAAACGTTCCCGAACTTCAGCAGAAGCCTGAATAACAAGCTCTCTCTTCCTGTTGCTCACTCACCCGCTTTCCCTGTTCTCTCTCTCTCTCTCTCTCTCTCTCCTCTCTCTCCTCTCTCTCTCTCTCTCTCTCCTCTCTCTCTCTCTCTCGCTCTCTCTCTCTCTTTCTCACTCTCTCTCTCTCTCTCCTCTCTCTCTCGTCTCTCTCTCTCTCTCTCCTCTCTCTCTCACTCTTTCACTTGCCTCTTCACTTTTTCATACCCCATAGTGTTTTTTTTGCCTCAGTGCGAACACACACTGTGTCTCATGTGGTACAATATCCCAGCAGTAATTACTCATGGCTTCCGGCGATTTTAGCAAGCTTTTGAAACCTCTCTCTCTCTCTCTTGGAAAAAAGCTATGTTCCGACATCAAAGCCTGGCTGTTTTAATATGTCTTCGTGTTACCTCAGTGAATGTCCATGGTGGAAAGCTGGATGACAGACTTTTCCCTTCCAGGGTTTGGAGGGAGGGTGCATTAGAAGTAGGAATATGTTTACATTTGCATTTAGTCATTTAGCAGACCGCTCTTATCCAGAGTGACTTACAGTAAGTACAGGGACATTCTCCCCCGGGCAAGTAGGGTGAAGTGCCTTGCCCAAGAACACAATGTCATTTTGCATCATTTCGAACCGGCAACCTTCTGATTAATAGCCCGATTCTCTAACCGCTCAGCCATCTGACTCCCATGTTGGGTGAGCCGTACATTTTAATTGTATATATATTTTAGTAAAGGTCCAGGCTGGAATCAAACCCGGTCGCTGTGGTAACGCCTTAGTCTACGTGGTATGTGTTTTTACCTAGTGAGCCACCGGGACGCCCCCGGTGAAATGTACTTTAGCTCTTTTTGGAACTTGTGCACTCAAAGAGGAGGGTGAGGGGGGTCGGGTACAGGTGGGGGGGCGGGGGGGGTGGTTAGAGGGATCAGTCGATGCCTGGGGGTTGTAACAATGAGGAGGTGTGTGTGTGTGTGTGTGTCGGCTTCAGTTTCAACTAGTGCCAGACTCCACCATTTATCAGGCCGTAAGGAACACAGAAAGGTGGTGTGTGTGTGTTTACCTGAGATTACAAAGCTGCTGGGTTGTCCTAAGCTTTCCTCCAAACACGCATCTGTTGTGATGAAAAGGAGAGCAAGTTAGTGAGAGGGAGAGTGTCTGGGTTTCTCACTGATTCGAAATGCTGAGCCCCGCAGAGCACATTCCGCTTGATTCCCCCCCTCTCCCTCTCTTTTCCTCTCCCCTCGTCTCCGTTTCAATAGCCGGCCACTTGATGAATAATTCTCACCCTCCCGCTGCCAGCCTCCTGTCGTTGTCTAACGCTTACACTACATTTCTGAGTCAGGTTTTAAAAAAATGGCAAGCTGGCTTTTCCTCTCTCACTTGTCTTTTATTTTCTCATCCCCCTCCCTTTCTCTCTCTCTCTCTCTCTCTCTCTCTCATCTCTCTCTCTCTCTCTCTCTCTCTCTCTTCTCTCTCTCTCTCTCTCTCTCTCTCCCTCTCCCTCTCTCTCTCTCTCTCTCTCTCTCTCTCTCTCTCTCTCTCTCTCTCTCTCTCTCTCTCTCTCTCTCTCTCTCCCCCTCAGTCGTTCGATGCTGTGGCAGCAGGCCGTTTTCTCTCTACCCATTGTGAGACTAACACAGTAGCGTCACATACTTTTCCTTTCTCCACCCCAGTCCCACCCCTCCCCCCCCCTCCTCCACCCCCCACCCCTCCTCCTCCCCCCCCCCCCCTCCCCCTCGTGCTCCGGCAGGTGGCGGTGAGACGGTGTAAATTGAATTCGAGGAACTGGCCCCCAGTCTCACTGGAGCTCTAACTCAGACCAGCAGCTAGCCTCAAACTAGCCATGGCACTCTGCTGTCAGCCAGTCACATTAGCATGCTGACGTTACTACAGACCTTCTGTGGGTGTAGAACTGGGAATGCTTTACAGTATGTGTCACAGGTTTGACAAAACTGTGCCGGCATCCCTCAGCCTACTGCAATGGCCAGTAGGCTATGCTGACTGCATGCAACAGTATTTACTTTGTAAGGACAGCTGCAGTACCTACTAAAAGAAAAAGAAAAAAACGATGTGATTTGGGATGTAACACTAGGTCTCTGTTGGAGGCCTGGAAACCTGCAGTCTCTTTGTTTCCTGTGCATGTACTGACTAGTTGAAGTGTCTAAGCCCTGGTAAATAAAACAAGACCGTTCGAGTTCCACCTTCTTGTGGGAACAGAAGACTGACATCGTGTGAAAGACGGTTTGTCTGACTCAGAAGGGGCCAACCTGCTGAACTCTTCACCTGGTGAATAACGGCTTTTTTTTTTTTTAAACCCCTGCAGACCCAGATCCATGGAGCTTTCACTTCAGTTGACGAAATATTTGATCCCTTCTCTATTCATACCTACGGTAAATCCAGCTATCAGGCTGGTAATGGAGCTCACCAGAGAATCCACCATTCCCGCCCGAGGAGGAATGCGTGGCTTACATTGTTGCGGTGTTGACGTACATTTGGGGCTTGGTATGGCTTCTGTTGATGTCCAGGCTTGGCTTCCTGCTCTGGACAACCTGTGGTCATCAATCACCATCTGTCTCCGTCTGCTCAGCTCCCCCGACGTGATGAACGACGAGCCATCACCGGGATGCATCGCTAAGGAGCTGGTGAGACAACATCCCAAAATAGGGGAACGATCGCCATAGTTACCGCAGGTTGTGTTTTTTTTCACGACAGACTTTCGTCACTGCCCCGAAATGGAACGAACTTATTCGTCAATTTTTTACCTCACGTCACTCGAGGTTGACGTGTTGGTCTTTTGCATTGTAAATCTCTTTTCTGTTTTGTTTGTCCTTGGGAATTCGATTAGTAGCAGGGAGTCAGATGGCTGAGCTGTGAGGGAGTCGGGCTAGTAATCTGAAGGTTGCCAGTTCGATTCCCAGCCGTGCCAAATGACGTTGTGTCCTTGGGCAAGGCACTTCACCCTACTTGCCACGGGGGGAATGTCCCTGTACTTACTGTAAGTCGCTCTGGATAAGAGCGTCTGCTAAACGACTAAATGTACAAATGTAAATGTAGTAGCAAGTGGTGGTGTCGCATGCCCGGTGTGGGCTTTGGTGCTGACTCCCCTGCTGAGACTGTATTTACTCATCCAGGCAGTTGGGTGAACTGTTGAATCAGGGGTTTTTTTAACGGTGGGGACAACGCTGTCCTCATGAGTCATGCCACCCCTCGGCAAATCCCAAACTATTCCTGGAAACTTCTTTTTTTTTTCTCGCACACGCTCATTCTATCATTACTATAAGTGTGACTCACCTCTACTTTCCCAGGATAGTCACTGCTCCTTTCTTTCTCTTTTAGGAAAAATAAACATCTCAACCTGTGTCTCGGACAATCTTTCCTTTATATTTCCGTCAATCCACCCCCATCCTCTGTTTGTCTCCTTCCATGACTCATCTTTCCTGTGTCCTGACGCCTCATCTCCCAGTCAAACACATCTTAGATTCCAGCCGCCCGACTGGCACTTCCTGGTATTGATAAGGGGTCTGAGTCACCAGATGTGATCTTAATGACCCGCTGCCCCACAAGGTCACCCCTGTCATCCTGCTGCGTGGGGTCACTCCTAAACAATGTGATGTCATCAGCTGTATGAAACGCTGCTCTGGCCTCCACGTTCAAGCCTGCGCCTGTTTCCTGCATCCTGGAAGGAGCAGGGGTACACAGCAGGAAACTCACACTCAACTTCCTGTCCGGCAGTGACCAATAGCAAACTGGGAGTGGCTGCAGCCGTAGTAAGGAAGCTTTGCAGCTTGCATAGAAAGTGCAAATAAAATGGTTGAATAAGTTTAATAATACTTTAAGGAAGGCTGAAGGAAAATCTGTCAGGAGCAACAATAAAGTGACAATTATCTCCAGGATAGCAGTGGGCATGTCAGAGTTAGGCTACTGCAAATCTTTGCAGCAGGTCTCCCAAGAGGACCGAAGTGAAAGCATGCATTAGAGGAGCCCCTTCCCCACCCCCACCCCCACCCCCACCCCCACTCCCACCCCCACCCCCACCCCCACTCCCACCCCCACCCCACCCCCACCCCCACTCCCACCCCCACCCCCACCCCCACCCCCTCCCAAGACCAGAACTTGGCACATGGCGGTCTTGGCTCACCCACACAAACAGGACCCCCCAGGTCCCTCCCAGGAAAGCCTTTAACAGCTCCTCTCAGCTGAATATCTCACTTGAAGCGATGTAGAGGTTCGAAGCTGCTTCCTTCTCTAGAGGATTCACAGGACAACTAAGCCAGACTCCCTAAGTATGACAGAAATCCAAAACAAATATCTCCCTGCTCTCAGCCTCCCCCAGAGGACATTAGTCACGTCCAAGTATCTCTATCTGGCTACAGCCATCGTTTTTGCACTGAAGACTTTGCTTCAAACATGCTAGATATGTTTTTATTAATATTTTACCTTGCCTGGAATTAGTCAACTAGAAATATGGTCAACATTTGGTTCCAACATGGACTCTGTGACTAGAAAGAATGTGATCATTTGCAATCTGGTGTGTGACAGCAGTCACGAATAATTTTTCTTCCACTCTACCTACTTTCCTCTCCCTCTCTCTGACTCCATCTTAAAAACATAAATTCTGCATGACAGGCAATGCATCACTGTCAACTCTTTAGGATTCGAGAGAATTTGAAAAAGCTTTTTATGGATTTTTCTTTTCATAGGTTGGCTCTTTGCAGTGTTAAGAGTTTAGTTTTTCAAGTAATAAGACAGAAAATGTGTTTGCTCTACTTTTTATCTTTAGAAAATATCTTTCTGTCTCTCTGTCTGTCTCGCTCTCTCTCTTTCTGTCTCTCTCTCTCTGTCTCTCTCTCTCTTTCTGTCTCTCTCTCTGTCTCTCTCTGTCTCGCTCTCTGTCTCTCTCTGTCTCTCTCTCTGTCTCTCTCTGTCTCTCTCTGTCTCTGTCTCTCTGTCTCTCTGTCTCTCTCTCTGTCTCTCTGTCTCTCTCTGTCTCGCTCTCTGTCTGTCTCTGTCTCTCTCTCTCTCCGTCTCTCTGTCTCTCTCTGTCTCTCTCTCTGTCTCTCTCTGTCTCTCTCTCTGTCTCTCTCTCTCTGTCTCTCTCTGTCTCTCTCTCTGTCTCTCTCTGTCTCTCTCTGTCTCTCTCTCTCTCTGTCTCTCTCTCTCTGTCTCTCTCTCTGTCTCTCTCTCTGTCTCGCTCTCTCTCATTCTGTCTCTCTGTCTCTCTCTCTCGGTTATGTTGTGAGACAGCTGCTCATAACCATTCATTAGTGCTCCTCTATTACTGTAGACAAATCAGCCCAGAGGAGCTGGCCGTCAGGGGAAACACTGGCTGGCTCCTTCCTCTCTCTCTCTCTCTCTCTCTCTCTCCTCTCTCTCTCTCTCTCTCGCTCACTCTCTCCCACCACAAGGACAGCTGTTCAGAAAACACTTGACTGTTCCAACAAGGTTCTTGGCCATTTTTGATTGGATTTGATTCCTATATCTGCCCCTCTGTTTGTGTCTAGACTAGTAGATAGGCCACCTTCTTGAAAATCAATCCAGAGTTTACGTTAGTATCATTATTCTCTGCACAAATGTGTCCAAAACGGATACATTCAAGTTAAATATAATAATATTCATAAATAAATACATTTGGCAAATATAACAATATAACCCACATCTAACCGATACTAGGACAGGGTTTGGGCATGTCTGGCTCTGCCCCTGCCTACTGCCACAAATATAATCACATTATGTGGGAAACACTGTATAGGGGGTACTTGGACTCAGAAATGAGGAAAAAGGGGTATTGAAGCCAAAAACGTTTGAGAACCACAGTTCTAGAGCAACCTGCCGTCAGTAGGATATCCCAAAGGAGGGTTTTCAGAACATATGATGTTGCCATAACGTTGTTATAGCATTGTCATAACATTGTTGTAACACTGTTGAGTACCTTGTTTTGAGTTGTGGCGGGGGATCATGTTGATTTACGGTGTGGGGCGGTTACCGTGGTGATTGTGCGGTATTGTTGACATAGTCAACAGGCCAGTGGAGATTCTCAGCTCTGGTTCTGCATGCTTAGCTTTACTGTGATCCAGTAAGGCCCCATGTTTCAACATGGCGTCATCTGGACTACACACCACTTTTTCACTGGTTTGGAAAGCTGGAGTAAAAACATGTCGACTGTCTCTCTCTCTCCCTCTCTTTCTCTCATTCTTTTTCTCTCTCCCGCTTTCTCTCTCTCTCCCCCCCCCCCTCTCTCTTTCTCCCTCTCATTTTCCTCTCCCTCTCTTTCTCTCTCTCCCCCCCCTCCCCTCTCTTTCTCCCTCTCATTTTCCTCTCCCTCTCTTTCTCTCTCTCCCCCCCCCCCCCTCTCTTTCTCTGCAGTCAGAACACTTGCCCCTGTATCTGTTGTCCAGCGCGCCTGTCTCTTGTTCAGGACAGCTGCTCTGGCTGGCTATCCCTGAAATCTCCTCTGTGACACACACACACTCCATAATTCACCCTCTCTTCATCAGCTCCCACCCTCCACACACACACACACGCACCCTAGTGTCGTCTGGACTGTTCCCTCGTTCCATCCTTCGGTCTCTCCATGCCCCTTTCTTCTTGCTCTTTTTCCATGCGTGCCCTGCCCTCTCTCCTGCCCTCTCCCCTGCCCTCTCTCCTGCCCTCTCCCCTGCCCTCTCCCCTGCCCTCTCTCCTGCCCTCTCTCCTGCCCTCTCTCCTGCCCTCTCTCCTGCCCTCTCTCCTACCCTCTCTCCTGCCCTCTCTCCTGACCTCTCTCCTGCCCTCTCCCCTGCCCTCTCCCCTGCCCTCTCTCCTGCCCTCTCTCCTGCCCTCGTCCCCTGCCCTCTCTCCTGCCCTCTCTCCTACCCTCTCTTCTCCTGCCCTCTCTCCTGCCCTCTCCCATGCCCTCTCCCCTGCCCTCTCCCCTGCCCTCTCTCCTGCCCTCTCTCCTGCCCTCTCCCCTACCCTCTCTCCTACCCTCTCTCCTGCCCTCTCCCCTACCCTCTCTCCTGCCCTCTCCCCTACCCTCTCTCCTGCCCTCTCCCCTGCCCTCTCCCCTGCCCTCTCTCCTGCCCTCGTCCCCTACCCTCTCTCCTGCCCTCTCCCCTGCCCTCTCTCCTGCCCTCTCTCCTCACCCGGCTCATGTCTCCCCCCCCCCTCCCCGTGTCACCACAGCTGTGTGTCAGCTGTCGGTCTATGCCACTGTAGTCAGAGATGAAGCAGAATACACAGGGTCTGCAGGGAGCACAGGGCTACCTCTTTCCCCCTCTCCTCCCCCAGCCTCTCCTCTACAGCTGTCTCTCCCCCCTCGCCACCAGTGTCATTAGGTTTCCCTCTATACACACACACACACACACACACACGAACACACACACACACACGAACACACTGAACTGATCCACTGGACAAGCCCTTTCTGTCTCCGTGGAAACCCACCAGAGCCCACCCATTGAAACGAGACTAGTTACACAGGACATACTTGTGATATTCAGGTAATATTATATGGTTCGCCAGCTGTGAATGTTGTTTCGCAATGCTGGAACCGCGAGGGAGCCAGTAGCAGCCTAACGTCCATCTTCATGGCTGTCTGGCTACAGATCAGATCTCATCTGATCTACAGCTCCATTCTCTCCTTTTCTTCGACACTTTTTTCCATCCAGCGTTCCGCACAATACCTCTGTCCGTTGTAAACCTCTGTGTCATAAACAAGACAGGGCGCTGTGTGTTTAAGTCGATCAGTAGCTGTGGAGAGCAGCCTGTCACTCACAGTGTCTCCACCTCGCTAATTGCATCTCTTATGCCGAAAAGAATAGAATGTTCCGGGAGGTAATTACAGCTGCCGGCTAAGTATGGCACTTTTAAACCGAATTAGAGGATGACATTTAAAATACAGCTATCTGTCGTGGTACCGGGTTCTAGTCTCTGATAAGGACCTTGCTCTGTTCGGCTGTCACTCTTAGGCTGGTTTCTTGAGGGTGTCTTGGAAATGCTTCCAGACATTGTTTTAGGTGGCTATTTATAGGGTGGGCATTTGTCAGAAACCTAGAAGGTGTTTTGAAGCTATTTTTACGTGATTTGACACAATTCAGATATGATTCATTTGTTGGGAAACGGGAGATCTTGAATGGGCCATACCAAGGTCATACCCCCCCCCCCACCCTCCTCACCCCCCCCCCCCCCCCCCCCCCTCACCCCCCTCCTCACCACCCACCAAAGCCCCAGCTCCTCTTCTCTGTGTCTCCTGTCTGGAATGACATGTCATGAATGGGACACATCAGTCCAGAGGTATGTGATTGACAGGTGGGGTTATTGTCATTCAGGGAAGCCGTGCTGGTGACCTCCATAGCCCCAGGCTGTCCCTGTGAAGGTGATCCCCCACAGGCGTGCTCACCACCCTGGGGTAATCCTGGGGATTTGGCCCCCAGCATCGTTACTGGTGGTGGTGTTGGGTTAACGTTCACCAGGATAAGAGAGGGTTGTGAAACTTTAAGTCTCTGGCAGAGCTACTGTATCTAGACTGGGCCTGACATTTAGATGTAAAGCCATCCACAGTTTAGATCACCCGGTCTGTGAAAGGCAGTCTTTCATGCAGTTTGTAATCTTTTAATCCCCCCTTCTCGTTTTCTCTCTCCCCCCTCCCTCTCTCTCTCCCTCTCCCCCCTCCCTCCCTCTCTCTCTCCCCCACCCCTCTCTCTCCCCCCCCTCCCTCTCCCCCGCCCTCTCCCCCCCTCCCTCCCCCCCCCTCCTTCTCTCTCTCTCTCCCCCACCCCTCTCTCTCTCTCCCCCTCCCTCTCCCCACCCCTCTCTCCCCCTCCCTCTCCCCCCCTCTCTCCTCTGTGGCAGGTATGCCTGTGGTCTTCCGCGTGTCTCCGGACAGGTAATCAGGTGTGGTGTTGCTGCCATGGCCGTGCCCCTGCTGCCTGTCCTCGTCACGGTCCTGGTGGCTCTGTCGTGTGCAGAAGATCACGAGTGGCACTTTAACCCAGGTGAGACCCAACCACAGACAACAAAATCAGTAACCCATGACTAGAAATGATGTTGCACATTCTGTTAAATATCCGAATACAAACAAGCATTTTGGAAACATATGGTTTTCCCCTTCGGGTAATACAAGTAATGAAATAAATAAAACTTCATAGGAACATAAGGTGTCTCCCCTTTGGGTGAAACATGACATGAAAAGGATTACATTCTCAGACTAGGGCAAAACGATGGCATCTATTGCCCTTCTGCTCTTATTTCTCCCCCCCCCCCCCCCCCCCCCCCCCCCCCGGCGTCTCCCTCTCCCCCCCCATCTGTCTGCCCCCCGCACACATTCTCATCACATTCTTAGATCGGTGCGATAAGTCTCTCCATCACCTATCAGCAGGATATCCTGTTCCATCCCCGTGGCTCCGAGGCTGGTCATGTGTAACAGGAGAGTGCAGGAGCACAGAGAGCGCTCCCAGTCCTCAACCGTACACGCCTCCAACCGTCAATCATAGATACACGCTCGCGAGCGTGTGTGTGTTAACACACTCGCGTGTTAGTGCATGTGCACCCATCCGCCCAACCAGGTGAAACCACGGCATGCCACAGTGAAGCCGCAAGTATCGGCTGTGGATTTGCACAGACAGGCACACTGGCACGCAGTGATCATATTGCAGGTAGTTTCTTTGTTGGGTGTGGTCGGTATTCCACTCTTTCTGAAGTTCACAAAGACAGACTTTTTGAAAACTTTAATGTCTTCCAAGAGACTATTTGTTGCACAGCACAGAACACATCAAAGTAACAAAACAACAACACAATAAAAACAATAATCAAAATAATCTAGAGCAGCCATCGTGATGTCATTGCTGCCCAGGCATGCTTTTATGAGGCTCACGACATGGGTCCCTCGGTGCATGTGGACGCGTGAAAGGGTGGCACCCCAGGAGGACAGACCCGGAGAGAAATGACAATATCACAATAGAAAATCTAGTGAAAGGCAGGCGGAGATATTGAGCGAGGTAATGAAAGAAGTTCGAGGGAGGGAGGTGAGGGGGTGTTTATTGGGGGCATTGGGATGATGTAATGAAATAGGCACCTGTCCATAGGGGTGTGTGCCTGCCTGGCTGCCAGTGTGTGTGTGTGTGTGTGTGTGTGTGTGTGTGTGTGTGTGTGTGTGTGTGTGTGTGTGTGTGGGGCAGGGTTTTAAGGGTTTGTCTCCCAGCCCAACATTCTTGTCCCCTGAATCACTGACAGCAACGGAGTTAGACAAGCCAACCCCCATCACCCCCCTCGTACCCCCACCCCTCATCCCCCACCTTGTAATATCACTGTCAGACGACTCGGTGAAGACCACCCCCTCTCCCTTTATCAGCACCAGTGAACCCCTTACCCCCCTCCCTCCCTCCCTCTCCAAACCCCCTCTCCCCCCTCTCCCCCTCTCCCCCACCCCTCACTGGGAGATAAGACTCACTAATGTGTCCTCGTTCGGATAGCGTCTGCCACTCGGAGGGCATGGCAGACAGCCGAGGTGTTTGGTCATGTCTGTACTTAGGGGGGTGTCATCATCAGGGCTAACTGAGCCCTGATGATGACGTCCTCTGGACGGGTGTCAAGGCTCATATGGAAGCCAGCACGTCCTCTCCACCTTCCACCTTCCTCCTTCTCCTCCTCCTCCTCCTCCTCCTCCTCCTCTTCCTCCTCCTCCTTCCTCCTCCTCCTCCTCCACTCCTCCTCCACCTCCTCCGCCTCCTCCTCCTGGTCCTCCTCCTCCTCTCCCCGCCGTGTCTTTCCGGTGCTCAGACCCACAGCAGACGGAGGGGAGGGATGGAGAGGCTGATGATTGGACGAGGAGCGTGGTCCGCACAGGGCAGCTGAGGATCTGTGTCAGTGTGTGCAAACTAGAACGCAATTAAGACTAAAAACACCCCAAGAATGAAGCCAACACTACTAGACAAAGAATAATTGGAGAAAGTCGAATATTATTAAGTATTGTCTTTTTAAATCTGACTCGATTAACATCGACAGCCATCTCTCTCTCTCCCGCTGACTGATTAGAAAACAAATGAGACCTGACAAGGTCAATTTGATATCGCAAACGCATCAGGGTGTGGAATCAGGAAGCTGGTTTGGAGATGACATAATGCCCCGTGACCAATTGACTGCCCCTGACAGTAAAACACAGCTATCGTGTTTCTTCTAGACATCTGGTCCATATAGTACTGTATTAACTCTCTCTATCTGTCTGTCTCTCTATCTGTCTGTCTCTCTCTCATCTGGTCCATACAGTACTGTATTAACCTGTCTGTATCTCTTGTCTGTCTCTCTCTCATCTGGTCCATACAGTACTGTATTAACTCTGTCTGTCTCTCTATCTGTACTGTCTCTCTCTCATCTGGTCCATACAGTACTGTATTAACTCTATCTGTCCTCTCTCTCTCAGCTCAGTGTCGATATGCCCTGGGGATGGAAGATGGCACCATCCCAGACTCTGACATCACAGCCTCCAGCGCCTGGTCAGACTCCACTGAAGGCCAAACATGGACGGTACGGGTGTGTGTGTCTGTGTGTGTGTGTCTGTGCGTGTGTGTGTGTCTGTGAGTGTGGTGTCTGTGCGTGTGGTGTGGTGTCTGTGCGTGTGTGTACGTGTGTCTGTGCGTGTGCGTGTCTGTGCGTGTGTGTCTGTGTGTGTGTGTGTCTGTGCGTGTGTGTGTCTGTGTGTGTGTCTGTGTGTGTGTGTCTGCATGTGTGTACGTGTGTGTCTGTCTAGATCTGGAGGGTCCTTCGGTCCTCTGCATGTTCACGTACTAGTTTGCGCCCTGTAACAGATCTGTATTACATTACAGTACAAAGAGAGGGTGTGAGCCCTCTAAATCACATTAGGTGATAACATTACTCACTATGTCTACAGCAGTAGACAAGAATGTGTGTATGGCAGTGGGGAAAGGTTATACATCCGCTTATTTATCTCCTCTTTTTTTGATGCCGAGGCTTGTGTGGTGCAAGTGTACGGTGTTGCGTGCGCACGTACGTGTGTGTACCTCTGTTTACTTGTCTCCCCTGCCTGCTGGGCAGGGTCTCCTGGCTGAGAGTCTTAGCCATGTGGAGGTGATTATCTGCAACTACTTTAAGAGACACCAGAGAGAGAGGAAGAATGAGGGAGAGAGAGAGAGGGAGAGGGGGGGGGGAGGGAGGGGAAGAGAGAGAGAGAGAGAGAGAGAGGGGGGGGGGGAAGAAGGGAGAGAGACGGAGAGGGGGAATTCAAGAGATATACCACGGGAAAGAGTGAAGTACGAGGCAAGACGCGCCAGCCCTTGACCGCCAACGAAATAAAGGGAGAGGAAGTGCTAATAGGGGCGACATTGCAGCGACACCCCATAGAATACTGTCGGGCAAAGACAGAACAAGACCCACCCCGACATCGACCAACCCCCAGCAGTGGCTGAGTGATGTGGGGGATAGCAAGTTGTCACACATAAGACAACACGACGACGTTTAATGGATTCACCTCGAAGCTTGAGAGTCGCCAGACGCGGAGTAGATGACAGACGAAACGACCTGCCCCCCGGCCCTCTTCATGTTGCCTCGATTTACAGATTCAAGACTCTGTAAGACCTTCCGAGCGGTGACGGGGACTGCACCCGACTGCATCAAGTCTCTCTCCAGCCTTTACACCCCACCCGC